>JAZKJV010002720.1:0-153770 GCA_037367405.1 Ottelia alismoides
TAATTACTTGGATCTAAGTTCGCGAATGTCCCAAAATAAATCTCAATGGAGGCAAAGAATTCATGTAGCTAACTCTACTTAATGCAAGAAAAATGCTTTTGTTGTATTTCGACTTATTTGAGTTTGTGAGAGTATTATTTGTTATGACTTATATTTACATTTTATATGACTAAACTTCTTACTGCACGCCTTACTGAATACTGCATACTAGCATGCACATTGATTATTATAGCGATACTACTAGAAAACTTGTATATGGATGTCTTTTTTAGCAAATAATGTTTATTTCTATCTTATTTACGGATCACAACACATTGGAAACTTTAATTAAAAAAATCAAAATACATGTGCATTTCCCAATTTTTTGTTGATTTGGATGAAAGAAGTTAGTCCAAAAGAGGGTGCAAAAAGAAGTTGAGGATATGTAGTTGGAATATTGGCACTTTGACTGGAAAATCGATAGAGTTAGTAGATACGGTGGAAAGAAGGAAGATTCAGATACTATGTCTATAAGAGATAAAATGGCTTGGAGAGAAAACAAGAGAGATGGAGAAGACAAGCTTTAAATTATGGTATTCAGGTAAGGAGAGGAGACAAAAGGGTGCTTGAGTGGTTGTTCATAAAGATTTAAAAGATAATGTGGTTGATGTGCCAAGATTTGGGGATCCAATTATATTGCTAAAATTGATGTTGTAAGAAGTTATAATCTCTTTTTATGTGTTGAAAGCTCGTTCAAAGGAAATGATTAAATAATCTTTTTGAGAGGATTTGGATAAGATTATGCATGGAAGAGAGATGATTTGCCTATGTGGAGATCTTAATGGACATGTAGGAAAGGATGCTTTAGGTATGCTTGTGTTCATGAAGGCCATGACTTCGAGGTCAGAAATGAAGAGGAAAAAATCATTCTATATTTTGTTGCCGTTTACGACCTTTTCATAGCAAATATTCATAAGAATCTTCAAAATTATTTTCCTATACATTAACCTTATAAAGGATATGTATGATGGGGCTTCATATTGTGTAAGGATTCAGTTTGGAAGATCGACTATTTTAACATCATCATCTACATCAAGGTTCATATTTGAGTCCATTCCATTTTACGTTGATAATGGACGAGTTGACTAGTCACATTCATGATCATATACTTTGGTATTGGTTGTTCGTCGATGATGTGTTAATTGATGGGACAAGAAATGGAGTAAATGAGAAGTTAGAGGCTTGGATACATGCCTAAGAGACTAAAGGATTTCATATAAGTCGGGCTAAGACTGAATATATGGAGTGTACATTTGATGGGAACAACTGTAAAGGACTCGAGGTGAAGATTGTAGACGATACCATTCAGAAGAAAGATTTGTTTAGATACCTGAGATCTATTTTGCAAAAGGATGTGGAAATTTATGGAGATATTACTCATAAAATAAATTCAGGTTGAATAAATTGGTGAGGAGCATCTACCGCTCTTTGTGATAATAAAATCCCTTTAAAGTCAAAGGAAAGTATTACAAAGGAGTGACGAAACTTGCTATGCTCTATGGATCATAATGTTGGCCTATGAATCATAGACACGTGCAGAGAATAACAATAGCATAAATGGAATGCTAAGGTGGATGTGTGGTCATACACAAAAAGATTGGATTTGAACTGATGCAATCAGAATGAAAATTGGTGTGGCTCCGATAGAGGATAAGATGAGAGAAAACTGCTTAAGGTGATTTGACCATTTGCAAAGGAGGTTAGTTGATGCGAGAAGATGCGAGATTTGAGATGTTGAGTCGGTTAAGGGAGATGAAGGCCCAAGAAATGTTGGAATGAGACTAGGGGTGTAAACGAGCCAAACCTGAGCGAACTAACCCAGGCTCGGTTCGGTTTGTTTAACATACTTTTAGTCTCGGGTTCGGTTCGACTCGATAAAATGAAAACTGTAATCAAGTTCGGTTCGGCTCCAGTAAGGTTTGTAAAGGTTCGGTTCAACTCGTTAAAGGTTCGTTTAAGAATAAATGTTGCGCAAACGTTTCTATTCAAAGGGAAAAACTGCAGCCGCAAGGGAGGGTTTTGTGGGATTTCGAGAATAAGAAATATAGAATTAGAGAGTGGATGACTAGATGGTTTGGGAAAATAAGTGAATATCCCTTATGTTAATATAGAATGTATTTTTTCCTTATATATATAATATAGATGTATATATACTTTTATGTATGTATGTGTGTATAATCGAACTTTTAACGAACCGAACCTGAGCGAACCTATGTTTTTGAGGTTCGGTTCGTTTATTTAATCGAGCCCAAACTCTTATTCAGGGTTGGTTCGTTTATTTTCGAATCCAATATGAATCGAACTTTTAGCGAGCGAAATCTGAGCGAATGTTCGAACCTGAGAATTTTCTGACAACCCTAAATAGGACTGCACGAAGGGATCTTAGTTTTTTGGATCTAAGCCCGAGAATGATCCATGATAGATCTGAATGGAGGCGAAGAAATTTAGCCGACCCTACTTAACGTGGAAAATGCCTTGTTGGATGAAATATCAGAGATATGTCTTTTCTCCGGGTTGGCGAAATGTCAGCGAAATTGCCATTTATAGCTATTGACACTATGCATTCATATTTAAAATGATCAGTGTTGCATTAGTTAGTTATCGGTTCGACACATCACTGAATAAAGAATATATAGTATTCAAGGGACTACTCGAATTATACATATATGCTTATTGCAATATTCGACTCAATGAATTGAGAGGATGGCCGAGTCTATTTGGTTAATAATCACTCAAATCGAATATTTGACCTGAATATTCTGCTCTGTTTTTTTTTTAAATTTCCATTTACCCTCACATCACCACAAATGTTAAACTCCATATTTGTAACTTGCAAATTGGTACTTTTCTCCCGGATTCTTGTTGATTGATGACCATATATGTATAAATATATAAGAATATATACAAGACATAATTTTTATATTTAAAATAATTGAAAAATACATAATTAAATAATTTTGAAGATTCTCATGAATATCAAATATTCTTTATCCAGTGAATTCTTTGACTGAATACCGAATACCGACTTCTTAACTTTGCATATGTGGTTTAATACGATAAAATGTCAATTTAATTTCAATCAAATAGTGGGAACCTATAAATTCATACATATTTGTAATGATGTAAGCATTTTTGTTGGTGTAAGGAACTTAGTGATGAGAAACAACATGCAACATGAAACATTCATGTCCCAATAGAGGAGGGTGATGGATGCTTGGCAAGTTAATCATGAGTTGTACTTGATGGATATCTCGAGTATCATTTAGACAAAATTAAGATGCACAAATCAGAGGGTTTAATTCCAAGAAAGGCAATGCATCGTAACTTTTATTTAATCATGGCAATTGAAGCCATTTTTTAAAAGATCGTGGTGAATAGTTAGGATATTGGGATAAGTTTGCCCAAAACTTTGAAAAAAATAAGGCTATATTAATCAGTTGATTTGATGAAATTATTATAACTATGAAACCGTGTCATTCTAGCTATTTATTATTGTTACACTTAATAAGAGTAATCAGGGATCGCCATATCGCGATATATCGGTATCGACAGGTCACCGATATATCGCCGATATGGACGATATCGGGTATCGACAGGAGAAAATGCCTAATGGATACCAGGTTTCGGCGATATGCGTCGATATATCGGCGATATATCGGTATCGACATTGTATCGAAACGATATCGATATTTCCTTCCTTGAGAGTAATAATTTTCTGAAAAGTACTTAATCTGCACAAAAAAAACGTCAAATGAAATTCTTAATATGACCACACACAAATAAAAGTATTATAATACAAAAAAGTATAACTTATTCTTGCAAGTAGTATGAGTATGATGATCCTTTCTGAGTCGTTCAAACATTTCTTGTACCATTGACAAGGGGCTAGAACGTGTATATAGTTTATGCTTGTATTGATTTTTTGGGTTCATGCAATATGCTATAGAAGTTGTTGGCCTTTTTGAAATGTTAAATATGTACAATAACTAATATTAAGATGTAATTCACATTGTAGTCACACCTTATGTATGAAGTGAATACCTTCCTTAAAGTGGACATCTCTAAATATTGGTCCATCTTTCATCTTATCTTCACAAGTTGTTGATAGAATATGCATGCTCTTTTGCAACACATCTCATGTTCGTCATTGCATCGTAAATGGAACACGATGCATATTTCTTATGCTCATCCATTAACCGTTAAACAACTAGATGATTTCAGTTTCCTCGTGGACTTTCCATAACCATATAAAGTCCTAACTTGTAACAGTCGTCCAGCTAGTTGGCCAGATTAGTCAAGCAGGATGGGGGTGTTTGGGGGGGGGGGGGGAGTTAGCCGTCGACTAGGCTAATAGTTGGTACTGATCGAGTTGACTAGTCGATCGATTTTTAATCCTATTTTTTCATCTATTTTGATTTTATATCATTGTTAGTAACTTAGTATGCATTGTTGGTTAGTAGTTAGTAACTTATTTCTTCATGTTGCCTCTTATTTTTTATGTTATTACTTTGCACCGCATGTTTATGTTATGTATTTAGCTCATAGTATCATGTTGTATATTTAGTTTATACTATCACGTTGTATATTTAGTTTATGTTGTAAACGGAATTGCATTACCAAAATCATTTATTTGGACGGGTTGTTGCCATGCAACCCCCGTGTGGGGGGGGGGGGGGGGGAGCAGAGGAGTGCACACCTGCTCCACCTAACCTCCCAGGCTCACCATGCTGGTAGTGTATGGTACATGGAGGGTGAAGGGAGGGTGCAAAATACTGTTCTTCATTTGGGTCCAACAGAAACTGATAGTTAAGATTAAAAGCATATCAACAGTTTATGTTTTTTCAATTTTGCATCTTACTGTGAACACTACATAGGAATGATCCATTTTTGTATGCGATTTATTAACCACTATTGCTATTTTTTAGTATATTATGCTAATCCTTTTTATGTATGCAAGTTTTTAATAGGTGTAATATTCTTTCTATGTCTTCCTGAATGTATTATAGTATTTAAAATATTTAAATCTACGCAAATATATAAGAATATATATATATATAATTGATTTATGTATTTAAAACAATTAAAAAGTTCAAAACCGACTAAAACCCGACATCTGATTAGTCACCAGACTGCTGATTAATCATTAGTCAGTGAACTGGCTGACCAAGTACTGCCTGCTGACTTTTGCAACCTTAAAAATTTTAAGGCTCCTGCGCTATTAAACCCTCCATCTTCTCGCAATTATCCATCTAACATTCCTTGGTGTTGTGATACTTGGATGAGATTGAAAAAGTCTTTAAGGTCACCTTATCAAGTATGCTTTGAATTGCAAGAATGTTATTTATGAACCCAGCGATGTCTAGTCTGAGTAAATCATCATTGCACTCTTCCCTTGTTGGTGTGTAGATACATGATTTGTTGTATAGAATGTCGTCAATTCATGTGCCATTTCCACAACATTCCAGTTGCTTCTTGGTTTCCAAATGCTTTCAATAGGTGTCCAAAAGATTTAGATTTCATAAGCATAGTCTTTCATCAATGTTTGGCCCACTTTCTTGAAGTTGCTACCTTTATCAATGACAATTCACACTACGTTCTTCACTCTAACTTAACCACCTCTTTCATTAACTCATGATCTATTTGGAGTACTTCAGCTCAATAGAGGTGCCCACTCATTTAATGAAGATTTTTTCCTTCAAAGTATATTTCAGAAGTTAATGTTCTTCTTTCTAGTTTAACCACTAGTTAGTCAAATCATTGGTCATGGTAGTCATGATGTTCTCTTGCATTTTTGTCCTCAATCTATCATTGTAAGAATGCATTTAACCTTCTCTTTTTTGAGGATAGGTGTTCATTGTTTCATGTGATGGGGAAATCCAGTGATAATTCAATTACTGGCTAGGAATTGGTAGGGAATGGAGGATAAACAGCATGGAGTTCTAGCCTAGGGCCATCATTCTCATGTCATGTGGAAAGAATGATTGGTTGACTTATTGATAATGTGCCATAGCCCTCTTTATATAAGGCGAGGCAAAGGTTAGGGAGAGCATGCACGAATTGAGAATACAAAATTTATACCTTCAAACGATGATAGCTCGGATAGACTCCACATCTACAGTAATATACTCTGTAGCTTCTTTCAACAACATTAAATTGATGAAGTTGACAAATACAGAATGCATCATTCATTATCTTTTATGTTATTTCATGAATAAAATAAACTCACCAGTTTTCTTTGTATTACATATCTTCAATTCTGTCTTTTCAACGTGGTGGAAACCGACAATTTTGTTATTTTTCTTTTGCAGATTTTGACTTTGTTGGAAGGTGCCATAAAACGAGACTGGTTGTCATCAAAATTTGAGACAACAAATGAATTGCTGAGTTCGTGCATGTCATATGATATTGATGATACTGCAAACCATGCTGGATCAGTTCCTGTGCTTCCATGGATACCTAAAACAACCGCAGCTGTTGGCTTGAGGCTCATGGATCTTGACGCCTCTATTTCTTATGCCCTTCATCAAAAGGTTGAAGCTCAAAATGAGCGGGAAGCTGGAGGTTCACTTGTAAGTTCTCATTTTTATCTAATAGAGAAATTAACAATTTCTAGGCCATCTAGGGTAAGGATGGGCCTTGTGATTAGTTGATGATCTATTATGTTAGTGATATGTAATGTTTCTGTCTTGTTTTCGAAGGATTTTGGTCTATTTTTTTTATTTCTAAAGCTTCCGTTCTCAGTTCTGCATCTTCCTTTGCAGAAACTACGCTCTAGTTATGGTGCTTTCAAACGCAGTTCAGACTTTGTAACTGCCGATGCTCCAGATGATGCTGATTTTCAGCAGGCCTACAGTTGGGCTGACCCTGGGATGGGACGCATACAATTACGTGGAAGAGGGAGCTACGGAAGGGGGCGTGGTCGTGGTCGTGGAGGAAGAGGGCAACGATCAGCTAGTGGTTTATCTAGATATGAGCCGAAGGAAGAGAAGTTGAGAATGACAGAGCGATCATCACGAAAGCAAACTAGAGGGCGAGCACGTGGGCGTGGCCGCAGACGTGGACGCCGTTCCGTGAGACCAAGACAAGGTTTTCCAAGCAGGACACTGATAGAAAATGTACACTCCAATGTGAAACAAAGTAGTCCTGGTGAATCGTCATCGAGAAGTTCGGAAATGGAGTGGCCGCCGGTTAGTGAAACCCCTGGCCTGCCATATGATGATGAAGTGGATGAGAACAGCGCTGGATCCTCGGGTTCTGAGGATAACCAGCAGTATGGAGATGATTATGATGCACGCATTGGTGGAGCATATGATAGAGGTTATGGCAGCAAATCTGGGACATTGATTGATGAGGAAAGCGAGGAATATGATTTGGATATAGGGGAGGCTGACGGCAACCAAGAGGGTGATGATGATTATGAAAATGAAGATATGGAAGATGACATAGAGGATGAAGAAGACATGGGGGATGAGGAGGGGGACGAGGTGGGTAATGTTCTAAGGGATGACGAGGAAGGGATCGAGTCATATTCGTCAGATTACAGTGACTAGCTAACTGAAGGGAGAAAATGAATATGTTACGCCATCTTACACTGAACTTGGGGGCATTGTCACAATGTCATTTAAGGTAGGCTACCGAGCCATTGGTTCAGTTGATGATCACTCTACATAAAAGCCCTTGCCCCGAGTCAACGAAGCCTCCAGCAGCAGCAGTGGTGGCTGCAAATGGGAATTGCCAATCTCATCTGATCTAAGATATCTCCAGTGCAGGGATTCAAGCCCTAGAGGTCTCTAGTGCCGTTTGTATTTAAGATAGTTTTTGCTGTGTAGTTAGGCGATGTAGGCATAACGTACCCTGCAAGCTCTTTTGGTAATCATACAATGTAACAAATTCTCTTTCATGATTAATGTACAAATATGTTGCATCTTGTAACTGACCCCCCTGAGGTGTGTATCCAAGGGTAACTTAGCTAATGTATTGCTGTTTACCTACGTTGCATTTAAGAATGCAGGCCCCATTTTTAAAAATCTTGTTTGTCTGTCTGGCCTGCAAGGACATTCTGTTAAGAACCCTTCTAATGGTCTGGTTGTAGAAGCAGTAGCTCCCACTTTAGGATCAGGGTTCAAATCCTACCAGTGAAAAAAAAGGACATGACTTGTAGGTCGATTGTAACCATACTACATGGTCAACTTGTTGATCATTCCAATCATCTATTGAATCAAACGTCCACAGTGTTGGTTTCAGATGAAGGAATATCTAATGTTTGTTATAAGGGGTTTAATGTGGCTGCCCTTAAGGGGGAGCTAACTTGGCTTCTCCATCCCATTGTCTCCATTTTTTTTATTTTTTTGAAAGTATCTTATTCATCACTATATCCCTATATTATTATGCTATTAAAATTGCGTGCGAAACAGAGACTCCTACGATCTCCATCCATACAGTCATTTTTTAACGTAACAGAATTGTTAAAAACGACACTGTCTGGATGAAGGCCGTAAGAGTCTCTATTTCGCACGAAATTTTAATAGCAAAATATAGAGATATATTGATGAAAATCCACGGAAGAAATTTTCAAAAAAAAGAAAAAGAAAAAAGTGGAGAAAAATGGGGTGAGGGGAGCCAAGTTAGCTCCCCTCAAGGGGGCAGTCCCATTTTACCTGTTATAATTGCAACACAAAAGTTTGCAGCATCGGAGTCTGAGCTCGAGGTATTCATTGCAGAGAGATCAAGTAATGATGAACCGAGTATGAGAGGACTTGTCGAGTGAGTTAAAGGGATCTCAATGAGTTGACGAGGATAAGTTAGATTGTCGAGTTGGGAGGGATGGCTTAGATAAAGCTAAAGATTCCTACAACTTTGAATAATAGATGCCTCATATAGACCTACTTGGATACTCGTGATTGCCTGCGGAAATTCATTCGGATCACTTATGGGAATTTGACTGTCGGGTACTCAATTTGTATGATATATATGAATGGATATCCTAAAGTTCAGGGATGTTTTTCGCTATTCGATGTGGTACTGGTTCAACCTATTACCATCATCACCCTTTAAACCGCAGAAATTCAAGCATGTAGGAGGTTCCAATAAAAGCATAATTTTTCACACGGCATTGTTAGATCATTTTTTCTACTAAGCAACGTAAACACCTTTTCCACAATGGAATCATATTAACGATTGATATAAGTAGTTTTGTAACATCTTTTCCTAATGGAATTATATTAGCATGTGTGCGTGCGTGCGTGCGTGCGAGATGTGTGTATGTGAGCGTACACGTGTATATGTTCATTTTTTTTTCAAAGACAGTAATAATGAACGAGATTCGAAGAATACAGGAAAAACCGAGTTTTAAGTAATGATATTTTATCCTTAATATTTTGCCAATTACGATTGTTATTTGAATGAAGCCTCACACGTGCACTTGGCATCCTCTTTGCAAGGAATGTCCTTGCCTATCTTAGTGATTACTACAATTTTTTTCGCAGATTAATTCTTATCAACTGTACATATATCAGTGTCATATGCTCAGACCTTCCTTCATCCTTAGTAGAAGGATCAAGGAGAAGACCTGCTTTGATATCCAAGGATACCATATAAAAATTATCGCATAAACTGTAGTAATGGATTCACGAATGATCCGAGGTATAAATTCGAGTAACTAGTGCACTTGGAAGTTGATCTCCACATATCAAGTATTGAGCATCATATAGTATCAAATTAGTCTCTGTTCGATCAATCTGATGCTCAAAATTTTTCTCAGTGCAAAAAAGAAAGCCCTTGCTTATGTTAGTGATAACTACAATTTTTGATGTACTCAGACATGCGGGATTGCTTCAAAAAAAGAAGCACAGGTGAATTTTTTGACTAATCCAAAAGAGGGGAGATCGACACTTGCGCCAGCGGACGTTTTAATATTTGGATGGGTTGGAGAAAACATGCGTGCGTCGATTTGACTGGAGTTTCTCCATTGGCGAGTCTGATAAACAGTGATATTGTTGTGGTATACACTGCACAGAAAGCTGCCTCAGCTAAAGTGCTTAAGCATGAGAAGGGTTGTATTGACAATCAACATATATTCATCCCTTTTGGTTTTGATACATTTGGGTTCTTGGCAAATGAAGCAGTGGAACTCCTCAAGAGGATCCAAAAAATTATGCATAGCAATGTTATGGTTCTTATATCTATGAATATTGTATTTCAAAGAATTGAATTTGCTATCCAAAAGGGATTCACGGTGCAACTTGTTGCCCGTCTCCTATCAATTTCCATGTAATAACTAGTATTTTAATGGTTATAATTTCTAGAAAGGAATTAAATGGTATAGGAACAGAGGCACAATCATGCAGTATAACCTTGGCTACACATTTTGTTGGCCTGGAGCGAGCTTTGATGAATGCGACTGAAATCATCTCTCCCCTTTATTGGGCTGAAATGTACGAGATGATAAGCTAGAGTCGATTTGTTCTACGGATTCTTGAGTAGGAAAGGGAAACGATGATCGACTCATAAATACTAATGATGTTTACACAAGATGAAACTGGCATGATTCAAAATTAGGCCTAATCCTAAGGCCAATCAATGAAACCAAAAGTTGAAATCAAACCTGAGAAGTGAACTTGACAACAACAAAAGGGTGAAGGAAGCACTTGGGAATCAAAGCTGTAAGGGCCACTTTGGAAGCTCAAATCAAGCTTGTTGGGGTTTTAACAAGATCGATAATACCTTGGATCTACTCTTGAGTTTTGACAATGTCATATCTCATGCCATCAACCTAAAACACCCCGAGGCACTACAGTAATTAGAAATTTGGGGGCTCCAATCAATGTTATGGCTGAGATAGCAAATTTTGGGGAGGATAAAGGCTTTAAAGAGGATGCGTTAGAGGATGTTAGGGTTTCAGTGAAAAAGAGGGGTTCCTAGGATTCAATAAGGCATGTTAGTTTGGCTTAGGGACCTTAAGTGTGCTCAGATAGAGGCATAGAAGGTAATTGGATATTAAGTGGACATGCCTAGGACGTGGCACTCGGACATGTACAAGATGAGTGGTGGTGTTGACATGTGTCAACACAATCAAAATAACAAGTTTTAATCTTGTAAATTCAAAAATCAATGCTATATGACTCCAAAAGGAAAAGTATAAAACATAAAATTATGTATTATAAGTAAATCTATATTTTTGTAATTGTTTTCTACTAAATTTGGACATTTGCAGAAAACAAAACGGGGGAGGGGAAGGTATTTTGTATGCACAACATTGATGAATATGTGATTCATCACTCTAATTAGTTGAAATTAGAGCCTCATTCCAAGAGGCATTCATTTGTTTATAACTCATAATTAAAATTTATGCACTTGTAAATAATTTGCATAAATTAGTATATTATTATGCATCCATGTTCACTTGTAAATACACACTTAACTTCACCCGATTTAAGTTAATTCATACTAACTCCAATTGACATAAAACCAACATCATTGTGTACATGCCACTAATATTAATCAATCAAAAATCCAAAAAAATTAACCTGTGTGTGTATATATATATATATATATATGAAATGAATCCAAACCCTAGTTTGAGAGAGAATGGCCTTACACATTGATATGTCTCACATACAATACACTCTACTAACTTTTAAATTAATGAGCACCGAATTATATGTAAATCAATACTAACTTCAAAAGAATCAAAGTTTATATGTGAAACTCGAGTTTCGAGACCGAACTGTAATTTACGCATATTCATTCACTTTTGACTAATTATTTCATATACATATTTAACTCTTTTTGATTGATTTATTTATTTCTCATTTTCTGATTCATTATATAAAAATAAAAAAATCTACAAATGCCAGAAAGAAAATGACAAATTCTGACTTGAGCACACTAACTACCTCATATGTATACATCTCATACTTTCGGATTATCTTTAATTCAATAAAGTCCAAAAATTACATTTGTACCCATTTCATTATTTTATATCAAAATTTTATTTTTACATGCATTTATTATTTACAGAAAATCTAATAAAAAATACATACAAAAAATGATAGTTTATATATACAAAATATCATCAAAAAATCCATATCTTGCATTGTTGAATCTATTTTCATTTGACTCCTTCATGAATAATGTATAATGCAATTAGATCTACATTTTTTATTTTTGGTATGTTGCATTGGAGATCATTTGCCCTTTTAAATCTATTTTTATTTTATTTTATGCATTGGTCTATAGTAGTCAGCTTGCTAGAAGCCATGTAAATGGCCTACTGGCAGAACTAGTGGGCTCCTACTCCAAAGACTGATGTTCCAATCCCACAATCCCCACCCTCCCTAACTAGTAAAAAAATAGTCAGCATGCCACGTGTCCTCATGCCATTGGTCCACCTCAACTCCATGTTAGCCACATGTCAAACCCCACTCACACCAGCCAATGGTATTTGTCCTCTAATGCTCTCATCCTAGGCCATTGGATCATACCTACTCCTCACTTCCTCACGTTCTCTCCCATGTGTTTAACCATTAACTATTGGGATAGAACGAATATCCAACGGTCAACCGATCTCCTCCTACCTCCACCTATCTTCCCCAACATCTGAAAGCCCCCTCTTCTCTACCTCATCTTCTCCGATCACAGTCCCTTTCCTTATCTTCCTCACCGAAAATCCAATGACATTAACCACTTCTTCCTTCTCCTATCTACACCCAACCACATGAAAACCCAACTCCTCCCTACATCGCTGGAGATCCCAATCCTAAACCCAACTCCTCATGCATGTAAACTACCATCCCCATTCTTTACAAAACCTGAACCTTCGACCACCTCCTTCCATCTTTGATCACATCCTATCTTACAAAAGAACGAGCCTCGCAACCCAATCTTCTTATCCTTTTAGAATCGTAGCCCATCTATAAGTTGCCTGAAACAACCTTCCCCAACCAATTCTATCCCCTCCGGATCGACCACCCTCAGACAAACCATCACCGTATCTCTTCATGTCTATCCCTTCTTACTTAAACTCCCCAACTCCCTCGTGACTGTTTCATCCACTATCCGTTTAATAACAAGAAGGGAGAGCTTGAGAGTGTCATGGTGACAACACTCCTCCGGTGAAGACTATCGAGGCATGATCAGTGGAATACCAACTCCATGTTCCTGCAGACAAAGTCGATGCAACAAAGCTTATCCTTTCACCATGGATTGAAGCAACCATCGGAGTCGAGTTTCCTTACTCCTCCAATCACCGACGAACTCCTAGGTATTTTCCTTCGACTCGTATCTTTCTTCTTCTCTTTTTTTCCTTCCCTTGTTTCCTCTATCATACTAAATCTCTGATACACCTTACATCCCATGCACCTTATTCATGTTATCAAATCCCCTCCTATGAACACCCTCATCTCTCCCCCTCATCATGTTTCTGTTATGACTCTCACACAACCCCTTCATCTCGGAGTAAAATTATGGAAGGATCATATTCTCCTTCCTCACCACATATTCCAAAGGAGCTACCTCCATCTCATTATCCTATCTCTAATTAACGACACTACCCAGCTACACAAGCTTGAGCCATCCAACTTCTTATAGATACAACATTGGTGATCGGAGCCATTGTCGATTGGAGGAGCTTCAGATGCCTTGTTTCTCCTCTCCACGATAGGAAGGAGTACCCCTCACTCTATATACCCCACTCGAGCATCGACACCATCATTTCAACAGGGAAAAAGTCCCTATGTTGCATATAATATCTGATCAAGAACCTCTTCATCTCAGCCATCTACATCGCAATAAGAATTCCTCTCATAGCTGTTGAAGTAGCAGAAGATTGGTGACGGATAAGAAGAAATGAAAGGGAGAGAATATAGATCAATGCACAAGGTATATGTGAATTCAAGAACGTATTTTCATTAAAACTTGAACTTGCATACAAGACTTGAACTTTTACAAAAAGAGGACTTACATTTTTACAATAAGGAAGAAGGACTTACAAGACTTTGAAGAACGAGGACTCTTGTAGTAGTAGTGGTGCGTTGTGCTTTTCTTATGTTGTTGTTGTGAAATTAGGATCTCTTGGGTGGTATTTATAGGACTCCAAGAGGGTTCAGATATTTTGAAGAGAGATCTAGATTCTCCTTCCATTCTTATCTTTTAAGAGAAAATATCTAGATATTTTAGTGGGAGGTGGAAGAATATATAGATATTTTCTCCACCTCTTTCTTTTCTAGAATATTCTCTCAAATGGAAATTCTCTTAATTATTTTAGTGGAGAACTTTAGGCCTATGCAAGGGTCCATTAGTGATAATGATTCTACATGTATAAAATTACAAATTACATATATTTTCACCACCCCATCTTAATTTGTAATTTGCATGATTCGTTTGAAGTGTTGGAACTTTTCCATTAGAAGCGACTTTGTAAAAATATATGCAAGTTGATCTTCAATTATGATAAACTCTATCTTGATGTCGTCATTCTCTACTAGCTCTCGTACATAATAATAAAGAGATGGGTCACTAGGTTTTCTTAGAAATCTATTATCACGGAATATCCATTAATTTTATTATTCTAGGCTCTTAGTGCGTGCTTTAAGCCATACAAGATTTTGTGGAGATGATAAACCTTTTCTTCATTATCTTTGGAGATATATCCTTGAGGTTGTTCAATATAAACCTCTTCTCCAAGATCTCCTTTAAGAAATATAAATTTAACATCAAATTGATAAATAGTAACTTCTTTTGAGCAACAAGTGCAAGTAACGTTCTAATTGTCTCGATACGAGCAACATGTCCAAAAATTTCATTATAATCAATACCTAATTGTTGTGAGTAGCCTTTGGCTACCAATCGTGCTTTATGCTTGTAAATGGAACCGTCTTCATTATATTTGACTTTATAAATTCATTTAAGACCAATGACATCCTTATCCTTAAGCTGGTCCACGAGCTCCTAAATGTGATTTTTATTAATGACTGCAATTTCTTCATTCATTTCTTGAATCCATACTTCTTCTTTAATTGATTCTTCAAAATTTTGTGACTCACAAGCAAATAAAGCAATAGTAGAAGATTATGCGTAAATTTCTTCAAAAGATCGTACCTTTTGTTGTGGATGTTCTGAATCAGAAACATTTGGCCCAACTATTCTTTGAATTAAAGGAAAAATATCTTCAACATTTGGATTGTCTTCTTCTGCTATAGCTTGCTTTTGTGGTACTGAAGAATCATCCCATTTTCATGAACATGTCTCATCAAAGATGACATCTCTATATATAATTAGTTTTCCTTCTTTGGGTTCATATAATTTATAAGCTTTAGATTCATTACAATATCCAGTGAAGATATATTTTTATCCTTTTTCATCAAACTTTTCTTGTCTAACTTGAGATGGAATATGAGCATATGCGATAGAGTCAACGATTTTAAAATGGTTAATCCTTCCTTTTATTTCATGTCATGCTTCGTAATGTGTTCTATCTAATACTGCTTTGGTAGGAGATCTATTAAATATATAAACAACAATATTTACTGCCTCTGCCCAAAGTTTTTAGGAAGACCCTTACCTTTTCAGCATGCTTCTTGACATCTCAACGATTGTTCAATTTTGTTAGCTCATTCTTGATTCCTTGAGCTATGCAAAAGTCTTGAAATTATTTAGATGTAAATTCTCCTCCACGATCTGATCAGAAGACTTTTATTTTTTTTCCACTTTGCTTTTCAGCAAAAGCATTAAACTTGATAAAAGTAGAAAAAACTTTTGATGTTTTTTTCAAGAAGTAAACACACATCATTCTACTATAATCATCCACAAATAATATAAAGTACCTGGATCCATTGATAGACGGAGTTTGAGTAGGTCCACATACATCTGAATATATCAACTCAAGGAGAGCTTTTACTCTCCATTATGTCTTTAGAAATGACAATCTATGCATCTTGCCGTATGTGTGTCCTTCACATATGCTTTCATCTTTATTGATGAATGGGAGTCAAACGACCAAATTTTTCAGCTTTAAAAACATGAAGCTTATTAAATTTAAATGTTCATATCTTAAATGGTATAATAAGGAATTATCTTCATTTATAACTTTTAGAGCAGCCTTCTTTTAAAGGCATTGATAATGGAAAAACTGTATTTGGAGCCATTTTAATGTATGTAATCAATAGCTTTCTTCTTTTATCAACGTTTTGCATATCCATTATTAAATCTTAAAGAATATTCATTATTCATAAGTTGACCAATACTTAGCAGATTCTCAGTTAAGCAGGGAATATAGAGAACATCATGAATGTTTTTAGAAGTACCTTTCTTTGTTTGTATTGTAATAACTCCTTTGCCTTCTACATTTTGTAGCTTTCCATCTTCGAGCTTAACTTGCGAACTATGTCCTTTCTCAAGGCTTAAAAATGCATCTTTATTCCCTCTCATGTGGTTACTACAACCACTATCGACATACCAAATGTCTTTATACATTTCTTTAGTGTTCATGTAAGAATAAAGTAATGGATTAAAATCCTAATCTTTTGTAATATAATTGGATTTACTCTTTTAGACTAGCAGTTGCTTTTAGAATGATTTGCTATCTTACACTTTGTGCAATAAAATCTACAGTCTTTGAATTCATTATTATCTCTCTTGCAAATAATACAATGAGATAAAGATTTTCTTGTACCTGTAGATCTTTGATTATATCCTCTTTTTGTTCTTCCATTGTCTTAACCTCTATAAGATCCATGTCTTCCATTATTCTTTTATCTCTTTATATATTGTCTCATTCTTTGCTTGTCATGATCTTTATTCATAACTTTAGAGATGTTTTTTTTTTGTTTGAAATACCTTCTCCAAGGGTTGAGTAGTAAACCTGCTAATTCTTTACTCATATGCTTCAAGTGAGCCCACTAATTCATATATAGAAAAAGAAGATAAATCTTTATATTCTTCAATAGTAGAAACATCATGATCAAATTTAGCAGATAAAGTTCTTAATGTCTTTTCAACTACCTTCTTATCTATAATAATATCTCCAAAATTTTGAATATGATTTATAATAATAGAAACTCTTAAAAAGAACCTTTGGATAGTTTTACCATCTTTCATTAAGATATTATCAAAATCTCTCCATAAAGATTGAAACTTGATAGAAAATACCTTTACGCATTCTTGAAATTCTTTCTTTAAAATCTTTTATTCTTATTTAGAAGTAGTTTCTCCACAATTGCGAGGAAATATAGATTTGACTATTCCTTACTGTATAAAGAGAATATCATTTCATCTTTCTTCTTGATCTTCTTGAGTTATTTCTATTTTCCTTCACTTAGTGAAGTAAGTGTATCTGCATCTTTAAACATTTATAACCTTTTATGACAAGATCTCACATGTCTTATGAGATGAAAAGAGTCTTCATTTAAAGATTTCAATAATCATAAATTCTTCCGTCAAAGATAGGAATGGAGCTTTTGGTGTAATTGAATAAAATTGTGTTGAAGATGGATGCCATGATGTGGAGAAACAAGGAAAAGACTTTAACAAAGATGTAAGGATGATTATGGCTCTGATACCAAACTTGTTGGAGAAGCGGAAAATGGTGGTGGATAAGAAGAAAATTAAAGGAAGAGAATATAGATCAATATACAAGGTATATGTGAACTGAAGGACTTCTTTTCATTAAAACTTGAATTTACATACAAGACTTGAACTTTTACAAAAATAAGACTTACAATTTTTACAACAAGGAAAAAAGACTTACAGAACTTTGAAGAAGGAGGACTCTTGTGGTGGTAGTGGATGTATTGTGCTTCTCTTGTATTATTGTTGTTGTGAAATGAGGACCTCTTGGGTGATATATATAAACCCCCAAAAGGGTTGAGATATTTTGAAAGGGAGATCTAAATTCCCCTTGCATTCTTTTCCTTTAAGAGAAAATATCAAGAGATTTTGGTGGGAGGTGGAGAAAAATATAGATATTTTCTCCACCTCTTTCTTTTCTAGAATATTATCTCAAGTTGACTTTCTGTTAATTATTTTAGTGGAGAACTTTAGGCCCATAAGTGTAATGGTCCATTAGTAATAATAATTCTACATGTATAAAATTACAAATTACATATATTTTCAACAACAAATAGTGTATGATAAAGAACCCTCTTCCTTCATCGCGATCATCCACATAGCAAGAAGAGACCCCATCGTTCAACAAGGCTTAGTCGCGTGCCATACCGCACATGTCTGGAGATTTTACAAGATTACCCCTCATTCTCTCAAGATTCCACAAAGCATCCTCACATGACCTACATGGGACAAAAATTTGCAGTGGCAACCCTGCAACTCCCATGAATTACATAGAGACCCAGTCACGTGTTTAACACATGCGACTTGGAGAATTTGCATCCCTACCCCCACACTTTTTGGATTCACACACATATCCCTGCTCTGGTCAAATTGCGTACTATACTGGATAACTCCAAGAAATTATCAAAGTGACCCTTTGAGTTTTATTTTGCAATAATTTGTACTTATTTTAATTGCAAGTATACTTTTGCATCTCCCATTTCCGAAAACCCTAATCGGGAGCCGCCTGGGAAAGATCCAGGCGATCTAGTTGATGATATCGAAAAGGTGGAATCAGGCAACCCGCTAAGCACGGCTTTGGTCGATGATCGTGGTATTGACCCGACAGGGTTGGCTCAAGGGAAGCGGGCCAACCCAAGTTGAGATGTGTTTTTTAGTGACTCAAGGGGAGCAATTCTATTTATCAACCCAGTTACTGAAGATGCTTGGATGAACCCGGATGCACAATGGCTTCCTTCGAGCCCAATTATCAACGCGTCCCATCAGACCAGATTATGCATCGGGACCCATCGACTCTTGAGATTGATTTAGTTGCAGGGAATGGGTCGGTTTGGCGGAGTCGTGGCTCGAGATGTGGCTCAGCGATCTCAGAGATAGAGGAATTTTTCGACCCAGTAGAGGGCTTGCTGAGGATGGAGGGTGGTGGCAGTAATACTTTCCATTGTCCTGCTCTCGGGCTGGTACCTGATGTCTTGGGGTTTCCCTAGATGGCTGCCTCGTGTGGGGGGCTTCGAAGAAGAGAAGGCTATAAGCCGGACTTTCGTGCAGGATCTAGGAAGCTACTTTGGAGGGACGCAGGTGGAACTCGCAGGAGTTGCGTCATGCGAAGATCAACGACAAGGTGGTATGAAGTAGGGCAGAGAGGCGGCAAGCGATGGGGGGAATCTAGATCGTTGAAAAGGTTCTTCTCAAGGAAGCATCAACGTGTGGATGTGTTGGATTGGGAAACCACCATACTGGACCATGTGAGGGAAGACGTGCTCGTCAGGGAAAGTTCGGTGAGCATGGGAAAAATGGTAGAGGTCAGGGGGTGGTTGCCGACCAGGCATGCAAAGGGGTTGACCTCCATCGGAAGGATGATCGTGCAATATATGCAAGTAATGCAGGCGAGGTTGAAGGGTGCGGTTTGCCTGATAATGGGAGAGGTGGGATTAAGGTAGCTCTGATCCTATCGGTAGGGGTGGAGGGAGGAGAGTAGAAAGAGCCTTTTGCTGTGGAAGTTGCTTAGTGATCGGGGTTCGTTGGTGAGGTCTACCCCTTTGGTGTCTCGATGAAGCTGCAGTCATGGATCGTGCACGGGCTGGGGCAACCTGACAAGAGGTTAGCAATTGGTTCTATGATGATGAAGTGGAAGATAGATGTTGCTTACTTCATGGAAACCAAGATTTCTTCGTGGGATTCTGTGAGGTGGAGATTGGTCTCGGGACCTTTCCTTTAAGATTCCAGAGCAGTATTGGCGAATTGTATCTCGGGTGGTGCTGTGGTGGCCTAGAATGGGAGTCTTTTCAATCTTGTTGAGGAGGTAAAATTGGTGCACTCAGTGTCGGTTCTTATGGTTAATAAGTCGGATCAGACCATACTCTTGATTTCATCAGTGTATGGCGTTGCGGGAGGTTCTCGGAACGTGGCAGTATTTTTTTTTTGAAAACAAATTCGGGTAAACTCCAAGGTTGGGAGTTACCGCTAGATATATTGAAAGATGGATGTTACAATTAGCGCAACACCCAGGAGTTGTAGAGGGCTTTACAGTGAATCAATACATTTTCCAAGTAAAACCTGATGCTTTTAAAAATACAGTCATTTCTTCCCCGCCATATAGCCCACAATGCCGCGAACGCAATAGAGATATCATTAGTGGAGCCCGATCCGATCCTCCTAACGGATCCCAAAATGTTGCGGCGTCCTCGTGCCGCAGCCACGTTAGGTTCAATGCCCGCCAAACCTTCAATGAAGAATGGCACTTGAAAAAGATATGTTCGGCATCCTCCTGTTGCGTGTGGCATCTATCGCAAACAATGTCTTTGGCACCAAAAATGCGTGTCCGTCTCATTTTGTCGCAAATACGATCCCTCCGGAAGCACCAAAGCATCTCCAGAAATCACTCCCAGATCGCGGTCTGATCACTCACCCATGTGCCTTGATACTGCTAATGGCTCTGGCTCATCCTCTTACTTGCGGTTTGAGAGGTGTTGAATGCTTGAGGATGGTCTCCGGAACTTGGTAGCCTCCTTCTGGGCGAGGTTCTCAGTGGACAGGCCTACCACTCTCAAATTGGCATTGAAGTTGAGTGCCATGCATCGCAGACTGTCAGAGTACAAGAAGGTGAGTAGGGCTAATCATTCCATAAGGAGGAATCAGGTGCTTGTGGAGCTGATGAGACTAGACTCATTGGAGGACGAAAGGAATCTTGAGGGTGATGAGGTGCTTTTGACGTGGGCTGGTGCCCAAACTTTGGAGGAGGAGGGATAATCATGCCATGAGGGGGGATCAGGCGCTTGAGGAGATGATGAAACTAGACTCGGTGGAGGATGAAAGGAATCTTGAGTGTGATGAGGTGCTTTTGACATGGGCTAGTGCTCAAAACTTTGGAGGAGGAGGATAAGGAGGTTGAGTAGAGGCATCGGTGGCTGAAAGAAGGAGATGCCAACACTTAGTTTTTCCATAATGTTGTTATTGGTAGAAGAAGGTGAATCTCGATTCATGCAATGGAAATTGGGAGGTGGAAGTGTGTGGTGACGCGGCGATCGTGAGGGCAGCTACCCAATATTTCAGGCACATGAGTAGGCGGTCTAACCGTAGAGGTGAGAGGTGGTTGGGTACTAGGGTGTCTTGCATAACCGACTGAGATAAAGAGGATCTTTTGAGACCATTTGAAGAGGTGGAAGTCCATAAAGCTCTATCCGATCTCAATCTGGATGGTTGCCCAAGTCCAGATGGTTTCCCGATTTACTTCTACAAGGAGTTTTGGCATCTGTTGGGTGAGGAGGTGATGGAAGTTGTGGCAGAGTTTGTGGAGGGTAACTTTGGATTCGAGAGGTTGAACCGGTCCGATATTTTTTGCTTTTGAAGAAGGATGTCGCTACAAGGGTGGAGGATTACATGTTGATTGCTTTGTCAAATGCAATATACTTGATTCTCGCTAAAGTCATGGCAAACAGGCCGAGGGGAATCCTTTGGAGGTTGGTGGAGCCATCCCAATACGCTTTTCTCCCGAGCAGACAACTTTTGGACAGTGGCGTCCCGGTGATAGAGGTGGTGGCTGACAGACATAGGCGTGGGACGAAGGAGGTCATATGGAAGGTGGATTGTTTTCAAGGCATATGACTGTGTGGATTGGCGGTTCATATGGGCCTCCTTGCATAAGCGTGGGTTTCCTGATATGTAGATTTCCTGGATGAAGAGGTGTGTGACTACTTCGAGCGCAGTGCTGGTGAATGGGAAACCGAGGGGTGGTTTTTTCCAGCCTTAGAGAGAGGTCCGCCAAGGTTGTCCTCTAGCACCGCTCCTCTTCATTATGGTTTCTAATGCATTGTCCATCATGGTGAACCGGATGGTCTCGAGTGGTCCATGTACTGGCTACGTTCGTGACGAGGTCTCAATTTGGTTGCTCCAGTATGTTGATGATACGATTTTGTTCTCTGAAGGAGGGGATGCTAGCTGTCAGGGAATTTCCATGGTTCTTGATATCTTCGGGAAGGTATTTAGGCTTGGTATCAACCAGGGCCAAATCGGGATTTGTTTCTTTTGGGGTGGATGAGGAGGAGGTGGGGAGATGTGAGAGTTGGATACGATCTCCACGTGGTCAAATGCTGATGCACTATCTGGTCATTCTGCTCATGGTGGATAAAATGAGGGCCACAGATTGGTTACCTATTATAGAGAATCTAGAGCAAAAACTAGCAGGATGGAAATTTGTGTGTTTCTCGAAAGGGGGCAGATTAGTTCTTCTAGATCGGTCCTATCGACAATCGTGGTTTTCTTTCTCTCGCCCAGGCTGATGTTGATAGGGGTGCGAAGGAGCCTCGAAGGTCTCATGGGGAGATTGTTTTGGTCCTCCACTGGTGAGGTTGCTCGATTTTGGATTTTGTTTTGGTGACTAACCGAAACGAAATGTCGGAAATTTCGATGATTTTGGTCGTTTTTCAACTAAGGCCCCCAAATTTCGACCGATATAGGGCATTTCGGCTGGATTTCGGTTATCGTTCGAATTTCGGTGAAATTTAAGGCCATGAATGGGCATAGAAAGGAGGAGATCGAAGATGAGAGGGATGATCTAGGCAATTTGGATTGCCAGAAATGATGCGGTCTTCCAGCACGAGCGTGCATATGGCGAAAATGTGGTGATACATGCTAAAACTCTTATTAACGGGCAGAATATGTAAACTCAATGTAATCTTTTCCGACCTTTTTTAGGCACGTAATCTTTGTTGGTGATAAATGATGACGTTTTTGGGCGCGCACCTATATGGTGTCGACCATTTTTTCTTTCAAAAAAAATATGAGTTGATAACATATTGTGCTATGAATTTGTTAGTTAATTGATGAATACCCATTCATCACTCTTTATTCTTTTATTTTAGATACAAAACCTATGCAAAACACATGTAGATAGTTGTAAATAGCAATAATTACCATTCAACATGCATTGTGTAAAAATAAATAATTAGCATGTTTTTGTGCATAAATAAAAGAATAAAGAAATAAAAGAAAAAGATGGAGATATTTAGAATAAATATTGAGCGACCTAATCCCAAGGGAGGGCTCAGCATGGGCCTGACCGCAAAAGAACGCAAGTAGAGAGAGATAGGGAAGCTCATGTGTTTGTACATATATTTGTAAATAAAAATTATTTTCCTTTTATTCATAATAAAATTGTGTGTTTATTTATTTGTATATATATTTTTAAATATCAAATCAAAATAAAAAATGGAAAAACAAAAATAAATAAAAAATCACTTCATCATTGTACGGAGACCTCGTATCTATTTATTATCACCTTGTAAATAAATAATAAAAATCCATAAAAATATGTATATTCCATATTTCATGTTGTAAACAAAAAAAAAATAAAAATTAGTAAAATGAAAATAAAATAAAAATAAATAAAATAAAAATCCAAGTCCACCTTGTATATATATCATGTATGTATATAAATAAAAGTATTAATTCTTCCCTTGTAAATAAATATTAAAAATCAAATAAAAATACCCTTTTATTCCAAATTTTATTTTATGAATAAATAAAATATAAAATTGGAATAATTTATATAAAAATAAATAATTAAAAATAAAAAAATACATATTGTATATACCTATATATTAATACTATATTGTAAATACATTATTTTTATTTCAAAAAAATAAATAAAAATAACAAAAAAATAATTTTAAAATAAAGAAACATCTTTCATGTTTAACTTTTTCGAAATTCGGCCATTTATTATTTTTTATTTAATTTCCAAATATTTAATAAAATCGGAATTCCCATTGGTACCCCCGGTCAACTCTCCCCCGCGGACCCCCTCCTTGCAGATCCGAGCGACCGACCCGACTTCTCCCAATATTCCCTGCTCGATCCGATGACCAAATACCTAATCCCCGGGTTCCGTTTGATCTTTGTTTATCTGAGACCCTCATCCGGGGTGGGTTCTAGGGATCCGAGCTCCACAGATCCATGCCCGACCTCATCTTCTCGGACCCTCAGTCATATAAATCTTCGCCTCCGGCCAGCTTTTCCCGCATCTTTGGCCTTCCCCCTCGACGCTAGTGACCTCGTCTTCTCCAGAGTGACTGCCGCGCGGAGTTGGGTAGCAGCGAGGCCCGGGCGGCCGGGAACCATTGATCCGGCGATATCACCGTCGTGCACCGCCGCAAGGTGCGCTCAGCCTCGGGAAGCGACGTCCCCTTGAGGCCATGACCCCGGAGCTCCCTGAGCTCCAGCACAGTCGATTTCCTCCACCAGATAGCTCCGATAGCCTATAGGATAGCGTAACTTTCGATTTTTCATTTTCTGTTCTTGTATCTCCGCCGCCATCGCCCGCCGTCTCCGTCCAACCATTTGTCACTCCGACCCGACTACCACCTTCGCCATACTCCTCTCCACCTGCTACGCCCTTCCATCCAACCCGGTTCGCCCAGGAACTGGGAGTTCACCCTCCTCCGCCGTCGCCTTGCCGGAGGGTGCCACCCCACTTCACCCATCCACCCATTTCACCTCTTACTGGGTCGAGGCCTTTTTCCCTCGACCCAGGAGTTGCTTTGTGCGTTTTGCAGGTCACGAGAGGTCCATCTGAGGGCCTGAGCCTTCAGGCATAGCAGCTCCAACCCTCCACCGTCGCCGGGCCACTCCGGTGGTCGTCGGCCTCATCGGAGGCATCCTTCAGTTGCGGAGCACCTTGGCGATCACGTTCCACCTTCCAGTTGCTCCAGAGGAGGCCTCCACAATGAACATTGGGCCGGCGAACCTCGCCGGCGAGCAGTTCTTGGAGAACCTCCAGTAGCCGTCCGATCAACCTCCCGCTCCAGATCTGATCAGAGCCGTCTATTCACGAGCAACCTTCATCGTTTGATCATCTTGGGAGTCGATCTGGACCATCCATCCATCGAAGGGTTCTCCAGCTACCAGCCTCCGTTAGATCTGCCACGTGGAGAACCCTCGAGCGTCGATTGCATGGAGAGGCGCCTGCTACTTTCCACCTCCCGATCAGCCATGTGTCATTGTCTCCGCCGTCTGCTTTAATAAAGGGTAAATTGTTCCTAGGCCCTTTAGTTTATAGTTGTTACTTTTTAGTCCTTTAAATATTTCATACATTTATTTTTATTATGTAAAAACTGCATATCAGACCTTCTTGTTTTCTTTATTTGCTATTTAGTCCCCGTATATATTAACCACGTGTGTCGACACGTGAGGATCTGGACATTTAGCAATTTATACCTTGGTTTTATTCTGTGTTACTGAATGATATTGTACAAATAGAATTCGCATTTAGGTCCTTCCGTGCCTGGTTCACGTGCGCTGCGCGTGTCTTGTGGGACTTTTTGCACTTTGGGCCCAGGGTTTTATCTGGCGTTAATATTTGGCCCCTGGACTTAGTTTTTATTACATTGAGGTCCCTGTGCACTGTGAGCCTATTTTCGATTTTAATAAAATATCAAATAAAGCCCAAATTGCGTGAAAATTGGACATGTGGCTCCTGCCACTGTGTAAAATTTTCACAAAAAAATTGGTACATTTTTGAGGCTTTTTAGTATTTTTAAAAATTTAAAAATCATTGTTTTTGTGTCTTTCCAGATTTGAAAACCATAAAAAATATGAAAACTCTTCTAAAAATTCTAAAAAAAGTAGGATTTGTTAATTTTGTTGTGCTTGATTTTCTATGCAATTTTGGCTATTTTTGGATATTGAAAAACCATAAAAATTAAAAAACCCTTAAAAATTCATAAAAATTCTAAAAAATTATAGAAAATCCAAAAAAATCATAAATTCTTTTGTTGAATTTTCTTTGTTATTTGTAGTTTTCATAAAAATTACCTCCAGGCTGTGATAGGACCATTTGACATTTTTTATGGCCCTTTGAAGCCTGGTTGGACAGTAGTGCATTGTTTCTACTTTCTTTGATTTTTAGAAAAATCTATAAAAATCAGAAAAATCTCAAAAATTCACCAAAAACAGTAAAAAACCTAAAAAACATAAAAATATTTTTGTTTGAATTTTTGGAGAGTGTATAAATAATTTGTTGATTGTGCTTGCTTTTGTCTTTTTATCATTTTCCGCCATTATTGAGAAATCCAAAAAATATAAAATCAATTAAAAACCACCAAAAATACTTGTTTTGCTTGATTTTCGATTTGACTACTTCGTAGGCTGCAAGGCCAATTTGTGCTCCCTGAGTCCGACCCTGGGTGCTAACCAGGCTAATCTCATAGCCAGGGCCACTATTTTTGCTTCTATTGTTTTATATCTCTGTTTGGTGGTCTGCTCTTTATTTTTCTTGATTGAGCCCAGATTTCTCTCTTCGGATCACAACGACTCTGACTATTTGTATCAGATCCAAATAGTGGGATTTTCGGCCCATCAGAATGGCGCCGTTGTCGGGGAGCACGGCTTAGTAGTCAGTTTTGATCTTTTCCGCGGTTTTCTTTTTAGCGGCTTTCTGTATATATTTTTGGTATATATTTTATCTGACTTGTTTATATATAATAATCTGGTTTTACAATCTGCTTGTTTTCTTGCGAGGGCCCGAGGATCAAGGCGGCTCTTCTTCGGAAGCCGACGCAACCGCGAGAGTCGGAGGCATCTTCCTTCTGTACGAAGCCGTAGGAGAACGCAAAGAACCGAGCAGGAGTGCGGGAGCCCCGGAATAGCTGCGTGGATTAGCCATAGATTAGGTTTAGTTTAGATTTACTTTTCAGCACATTTATTAATTTGTAATAATACATGGACAAGAAAGAGACACTTAGACTTTCGGGGTCTGTTTCGCCGAGCACCGGTGTGCTCGGGGGACCTCACCGGTTTTTCACAGCTTTTCACGGTTTTCTAGAGTTTTGACCGTTTATTTACTGCTCATTTGATTTACACAGTTTTCAGCCTTAGCTTAGGATTTTACTTGACTGTGACGTAATTAATTAGGATCCAAACACCTTAATATCTGCCTGCACCTATAGTTCGAATAATTGAACCTAATTAACTAATTCATAAGAAAAAGCCGCTTATTAGAGGTCTGGTCCACGTGCCTTGAGGAGTCATATACAGCGCGTGCAGGATCCGTTGTGGCGGACACCGAGTGTCTCCCAAGATAGGACTCCAGACCTAGGCTCGAGTACCCAGCTACCGTTCTTTCGTGTAGAAATTGCTCTGCTAGGGATGGTTTTCCGCGTGCATCATATAGGTAGTTTATATTCTATCATTTTTTTATGCGCGGATCATCCTGCATGTAGACTGTTGGAGTCAGGTACGCATCTCTTACTCTGCATGCATTGATTCTCGTACATCGGCTTTTTCGTCTTCTCCCCCTGTTTTGGACTTAAAATAATCAGGAGAACCGAAAAATTCGTTAGGCGTTGTTTGTTATAGAAAAATACATAAAAAGAACAAAAACAATAAAATCGGGACTGCTAATCACACTTAATCTAAAAGACATCACATTGAAAAATCTATCTTGGGGAGAGTAACCCCCTCCTTGTTTGGTTTGGATGAGCGAGAGAGTGACCCGCAGCCTAGGCTAGAGTGACGTGCCCGAAAATGCGCGTTAAGAAGTTGTTTTTTTATTCGTCGTGTGAAAAATAATGAATGAGTGTCGTTCGTTGTAGGCGGCAATCGGAAACAGTCAAGAAAATAACCACAAATTTGTAATTAATTTTAATCCAATGGTTTTTATGTTTATTTTACTTGGGCAAGTCCCAAGGTCGATCACAAGGAGGCAAAGGAACAACCCTAGAGATATGTCTATCCAATTTCGTGTTCGGTTTTCAAGGCGGTCTTTTTGTGGAATTTTTAATGCAAATTAGGGATGCAAAATGCGGTTTTGGCCTATTTTAGGGACTAAAATGTAAATTTCAAACAACCGATGTCCGAAAAATACGAAACTTGGCCACTATGTGAAATGAAATGAATGCACTGAAATTTTTTTGGAATTGTTGGATGCAAAATGAACTTTTTTATGGATTTTTAAATACAAACAGAATGATTTTCAAAATTTAATTGTAATAAATATCAAACCTACTTATTTTCGAAGACTAAAATTATCTAATATCTATCACTAGATGCTTGATCTCAGAAAAATCCTAACCCTCAAAAATGTGAGATTTAATACCTATTAAAAATTAAATAGTGAAATATGAAAAATGATTTTTACATGGCAAATGATGCATGCAAATGCAAATCTTTTTGGGCACAATGTCAAGCAAAATAATCTCTATATTCTGTGATTTTTTGGGGATTTTTAGAGCACTGGTTAATCAATTACAAAATTTAGAGCATAAACTGGGTAAACTTTGCAATTTTCACAGAATAATTGATTATTAATTAACCATTAATCAGAAAATATCCACGATATGTCAAAATGTAGAGAATTAAGTAATGAACAAAGTGCTATTTTTGTATAATAAAATGATGTCCAGAATAGGTCCAAAACATAGGGGAAACACAGGGGTACAAATGCAAATAATAATAAATAAAAAAAATGCAGACGGGGACCTAATAGTAATTACCGATAAGATGGAGGGCGAAAATGCAATTGTTCCAAGGGGGCATGTGTTGTGCACGTGCCCTTGGAATGGAGGGCTGGCACGTAATATGGAGGGAGACCGGGGGGTCTTCTGCAAATTACCCCAATGGTCACGTGCGCCGCACGTGACCTGGGGTGGCGTGAAGCTGACGTAAGGCTGAGGTCGTCCCCTCCGGCACGTGCGCCTCACGTGGGAGGGCCTCGGGCTCGAAGCGCCCGGCCGCTGGCGATGGCTCGCGTCGGCCGAAGTGGAGGGGAGGGCCGGCAGAGCTCTGATGCGGGCGGATGCGTTGCTGTGCGTGGCCGACACACAACCGTGGGCCGTCGATGGCACTGGGCGGAGGCTGCAAAGGCGGAGGAGCGAGCCCGGTGGCGTGGAAGAGCGTCGCTCCGGTGAGGTCGGTGTTGACAAAGCGGGGTTTGGCCGGAGATGTCGATGAAGGTGGTGGCGCAGATCTCCTGGAAGGTGGTGGCGTAGTTGCTCGAGTGGCGGGGAAGTGGCAGTTGTCGAAGGTTGGAGACGTGGCCGACAAACGACGGGGATGATCTAAGGAAGTCAGAGAAGATGTCCTGGGCGTTGGTCAAGGGCGGAGAGGAAGGCGTTGAAGTGGTGGAGGGTGAAGGTCCGGCGAGCGAAAGGTGGTGGAGGCAGGAGGACAGAGAGAAAGATAGAGAGAGAGAGAGATGGAGAGAGAGAGAGAGAGAGTACCTGGAGATGTTCAACGGCGGTGCCGGAGCGAGCAGCTGCTCGGGCGGAGCTGCGACGAGGAGGGAACCCCTCGGATCACGCCGATGAGGGGGATGCGGGCTGTCACTTCCGATGTGATTCCTCAGGCTGAACGGCGGATAGTCGGAGTAGGGTGTGATGACCGAGAAATCACCAAGACACGGGTGAAATTAAATAGATCAAGGGTCGTTGCGACCCGGTTCTCGGAAGTCAATCGGTCAATCAAGAAAAAGTAAAGCAGACCACCAAAATCAGATGAAGTCAAATAAACACGATAGCGGTCCTGGCTATTTTATTAACCTGGTATAGCGACCATGGTCGAACACAAGGAACACGGATTGGCCTTACGGCCTACGAAGTAGTCAATCAGAAGAAAAGAGAAGATATTTTTGGTGGTTTTTAAGGGTTTTTATAATATTTTGGATTTTTAATCAATTAAGAAAAATAAGAAAAGCAACTAAACAACATACTTCAACAATTTATTAAATGCACTAAAAATAAACCAAAAATTCCAGAAAAAACTATTTTTGTGTGTTATATATTTTTTGATGTTTTTGTTGAATTTTTGGGATTTTTCAGATTTTTATTTTATTTTCTAAAAATGAAACAATGACAGAAATAGAGGGTGCTGTCCAGTCAGGAGAAAAAGGCCAATCTAAAATATAACAAGAGGCTCCCAGCTCCTGAGGGTAATTTTCCTATAAACTAGAAAGTTTAAGGAAAATTAGGGCACTGGATTTATGATTTTTGGATTTTTAAATTATTTATTAGAATTTTTATGAGTTTTTGAGTGTTTTTCAATTTTTAGGTGTTTTAGATAATGAAAATAGCCAAAATTGGCTAGAAAATCAAGCAAGCAAGGACAAACAGTAGCCAATTTTTTTGTAATTTTTAGATGAGTTTTAATATTTTTTTTTGTGATTTTTAAAGTTGAACAGTAAAGAAAATTGATGTTTCTGAATATTTAAAAATACCAAACAGTGTCTAAAATGTCTCCAAAATTTATAGAAAATTTTACATCATGGCAGGAGCCATGTGTCCAATTTTCATCAAATTTGGAATTGATGTGCTATTTTATTAAAATCACACACAAGGACACAATACACAGGGACCAAAACGCAAATACCAAGAGTCCTGGGGGGTCTGGTGCAAAATACCCAAGAAATCACGTGCCAAGCACGTGTCTGGGCACTCAGGGACCCAAATGTAATAAAAACAAGGGCCCTGGACTAAATAATAACAAATATTAAAAGTCCAGGGGGCTTGTTGTAAAATACCCAAAAATAAGCGCACATGCACAATTAATTCACGCACAGGGGTAAATACAATTTTCTAAAAATTTTCATTCATTTCAGAACTAACCAGAACTACAAGGCGTCAATGCAAATACACCAAAGAAATTCACGTGACGAAGCACGTGGTCCACGTAGACAGGGGTATAAATGCAAATAAAGAAAGTACGGGGTCCTAAGTGCAAAATGTGCGGAATAAAATGAACTTGATAAAATATTTACAGGTCTAACTAATAAATGCTAAAAGCAGAGGGGCCTAAGAACAAATTACCCCTTATTTATTATCCGAGGAGCTGGATGCGCGACGCGTGGCAGATCGGACGGGTGGAATGGCGCGCCGCACGAAATGGAGAAACCTCAGCTCTGATCGGATGGTGGAGGCTCTCCCACGTGGAGGATCCAACGACTGTGGTACGACGCGGGTAAACGAGTGGCCTCTACTCTGATCGGATGGCCAGAGCAGTGCCACGTAGCGAATATGACGTCTGTGAGGTGGTGTGGCTAACCCTCGATGATCCAACGGTTGGGATCAGTCCTCCAAAGATCGGACGGTGGCTGCTGCTCCTGGAATGGACGGGTCAGATGAGAACTGGAGCGGGAGGCTGATCGGACGGCTACTGGAGATCCTCGAAGAACAGGTAGCCGGCGAACTTCGCCGGCCCAGTGCGCTCGTTCCGAGCCTCCTCGCGGGGCGCTGATGATCGGAAAAGGTTCGACGTGAGCCTCCGCGTCGGATGGGAGTCTCCGATGACCCAGCCGAGCTCCAGGGAGCTCCGGCAAGGTCGTCGGAGCTGTAGCTGCTGGACCCAATGGTCCAATCCCTCAGATGGGCTTGGATGCTCCTGCAAAATAGACCAAACAGCTCGCGGGTCGAGGGCAAACTGCCTCAACCCGGTTAGGCGGGGTGAAGGTGGTCGATGGTGCGATATGGGCGAGCTCCGGCGAGGGGGGTAGACGGAGGAGCTCGAGCCCCAGCTCCTGTGCGAGCTGGGTTGAATGGGAGTATGGAGAACGTGCGCGGGAGGAAGGCGGAGGTGACATTTGATTCCGATGATCGAATCGGGCTGTGAGGTGGTCGGAATCGGCGAAACACGGCGATGACGAAATTTGGGGGAAATCGGAAATTAGCGAAAAGGGAAAGGAAACGGGTCTACCTGGATGGAGGGATCGACTGTGGCTGAGCTAGCGAAGCTCTGGGTCGTCGCCTCACTGGTCGTCGAGGCTCGAGGCTCAAGCTCCTGCTCTGGGCGGAGCACGGCGGTGTAGACTCGCCGGATCGATGGTCCGATCACCTTCGCCTCTCTTCGACACCACCGGCGGAGAGATGTCACCTCAGGGAAGGTGGTGGAGGTCACGGGACTGAAAGATGGGGAGCCAAAGATGGGAATGAAGGTGGCGGAGCTCGGGCTATATACGGTGGAGGGTCCGGAAAGATGAGCGCGGGTAGGGCAATGGAGCGCGCGGATCTCGAGGCTAAAGATCGGGCGAGGTTCCCGGATCATTGGAGAGTGATTAGGACCCTGGGTTTAGGTGCGAAGTTGTCAGGTTTAGGCGCCAAAATAAGGGGAAGTCGGGTCGGGCGCATAATACTCGTGGGAGGTGGTCCTGGAGGGGGAGTTGACCGGGCGGTCAACATCCCTCCTGGACCAATGGGAGGCTGCCACCTGGACAAGAATTGAAAAATCATATAAAAATAGTAAATGGCAGAATTATTAAAAAGTCAAAACATGAAATATTTTTCTTTTAATTTTTTCTATTTTTTGGTGATTTTTAATTAATTTTTCAAAACAAAATGAGGTATTTACACTATATAGCTATACATAGGTATATGTACAATATGTCTTTTTAATTTTTGATTTTTAATTTTTTTATTTTTATACAATTTTATTCCCATTTTGTGTTTTATTTATTTATATTATAGAATGAGGAATAAAAAGACATTTTTATTTTCTTTTTATTATTTGTATACATAGGTAAAATAAATACATATGTACATTTATATACATGGTATATTTACAATAGTATTTTTTTATTTTTAATTTTGTTCTTTTTATTTTGTTTTTTTGTTTTAATTTATTTTATTTCTTTACACTATATAATGTAGAATATTTACAAAACTTTTGGAAATTAATTTTATTTATTTATAAAGCTAAATAAATAGGGATGAGTGGACTATATACAAGGTGACTATGTACATGAGTGATGTTTTTGTTTCTTTTTAATTTTTATATTTTTATCTTGATTTTATATTTAGAAATATATATAAGTATTTACAAGCCATTTTGAGTCTATTTTTGTGAGGAAAATACTTTTATTTTATTTACATAAATATTTACACACATGAGCCCCTATCTCCCTCTACTTTGATTTTTATGCGGTCAGGCCCATGCTGAGCCCTCCCTTGGGTTAGGTTGCTCAATATTTATTCTAAATATTTCCCTCTTTTTCTTTTTACTCTTTATTCTTTTATTTTTGCACAAAAACATGCTAATTTTTAAACTTTATATAATGCATGCTTTTGATAATTATTTGTATTTACATGAATATACATGCATTTGCAAAGGTTTTTGTAGCTAAAATATAAGAATAAAGAGTGATGAATGGGTATTCATCACCCCCAATACTTAACTTTTGCTAGTCCCTTAGCAAACACTTATTTGAAAAAGAAGTGAAAAAGAAAGAAAGAAAAAGAAAAAGAGGGGAATGTACATGGATCAAGGTTGAATATTAAACTTTCCTTCATTAAATTGAATCATGGAGCTCGATCAAATCTTTGGATTATTAATGTGTCGGAACCTTATTTAGACTTAAGCTTAAAACTCAACAGCCTTTAAGTTCCACCAATCTATGGGCAAGACTCCTCAATAAACCAGATCAGAACAAGTCTACATACACAAACTCTAATGACCATGAATCTTTCCATGCAGTGTAAGTGATATGTAGCTCCCCACCTCAAAAGTAACAAAGAAACAACCTCCCTCAACCTGGTAACTCTAATGCCTCGGTCTAGCAACTCTTTCTTCGAGAAGCGGGGTATTCCCTTCTAAGTTCAAGTGCAACCGGCTCAAGAAGAGGGGGAAGAAGTATAGACTTTTGGAAGCTCAGCCAGTGTAGCTAAGTCTCCCGCTGCAAGCTTAATGAGATGTAACATGGATACCGTAAGCTTTTGCTTTATTTGACTATATACACTCCAGTGGGGTTATTAAATTTTCAATCTGACCCACCACTTTTTTGGAGTTCTTTTTGCATTTTGCATTTTTTTTCAAAGCCTCTGTACAACATATGGTGCAGCATATATACAAGAAATTTTCCTCTTGAGCTAGTAGACTATCCCTCTTTTGAAGCTTTATTGCAACCCACGGCTTCTGTCTTTAGCCTTCATCACCACTAGACCAAGTTGAGACGCACTTCCTTCACTAGAAGAAGAAGAGAGGTTCCGCCTAGAAGTACTACCCTCATATGCTACCCCAAGCCAAAGGAAACTGCCTCCTCACTACCTCATCCGTGTAGAATTAAGTGGATTAAGATCTTAATCAAGCTCCATTTCTCAATTTAATTCCAGGCTTAGTTTAAATGTCAACTATCATCCAGGAAAAACTATATACATATATACATAAAGATGCTATTTACACATATTTACAATCGTGAAAAATTTTTGAAAAATGTTTTGAAATCATGAATGGATGGATGCATGCAGTGCAAGTTTTGCAAAAATATTTACAAGCATTTACACAATATTTTTGCAAACTTTTGATTTTCAAAACATTTTGGAAAAAGTTGTACTATATACATAATTTTGATAAGAAAATATTTACACAAACTTTACACAAAAGATTTTTGAAAACATTTTTACAAAAATAATTTTGTACACTAGCTATGTATGTGCAAATAAAAGAATGATTATTTACAGGAAAAAATTTTAATTTTTGTGATTTTTGGGGTTTTTAGCCATTTTATTTATTAACACATTCACACAAAGTATGAGTTATGGCTAAAGTATATATGAAATATATACGCACCCCCCCTATACTTAGCTCGAACGATGTCCTCAGAGTGATCAAGAGCGATGAAGAAGACATAACTCGTGCTTAGTAAAAGGGAAGTGTAAAGGAATGGCTAGGTACAGAAATGAATAAATGAATAGGATGAGAAGAACTCCGTGGTTTCCCCCTATACATTAGGATTAACTAATCCTATGTATAGCAAGCTGTACATGAAGGGAAATCCGAGTAAAGAATGTACAGAGTCTGCCCCCTATACTTAGGGTAAAATACCCCTAAGTATAGGCAGCAAAACAGGGGCAGAAAGAATAAAAGAATACCCGCAGGTCCTACATCCCCCCTATACTTAGGGTAAAGTACACCCTAAGTATGGCATAATCATAAGATGAGAAAAAGGATGTGGGACTAAAGAATAAAATGATATGGACAACTGGATCTATACAAGTCGGAAGAACAGTGATAATCAGAAGTGAGATGCAATAGATGTGAATCAAGAGACCACATCTCACGCAAAGTGAATAGGGGCAACATCAACGACCCGCGGCTCATGATCTAGAAATGGCTTGAGCCGCTGGCCGTTCACTCGAAAGGTACTCTCAGAAGACAACTCGGATATATCAATGCTACCGTTGTCGTGTACCTTTCTCACAAGATAAGGTCCCTTCCATTTGCTCTGTAGCTTCCCTGGAAATAGACGAAGCCTCGCATCAAACAACCATACTCTCTGTCCAGGCTCAAAATGCTTGTGGCTGATATGAGAATCATGCCACTCTTTCACTCTCTCCTTATACTGTAGGCTGTTTGAGAAGGCTGTATCTCTAAGCTCCTCCAAGGCTGCTAACTCTGCCCTCCTCTGGTCTCCTACACTATCTGGATCTAAAAGAATATCCGTGACTGCCCAAAGTGACTTGTGCCTCAATTCAACAGGTAAATGGCATGGCTTGCCATAAACTAGGCGAAAGGGAGATGTGCCCAATGGTGTCTTGAAAGACGTCCTATATGCCCACAAGACCGAGTCCAAAAGCTGTGACCAATCCTTTCGGTCAAGGCGGACGACTTTCTGCAAAATAGTCTTGATCTCCCTGTTCGAGACCTCGGCTAGACCATTCGTCTGTGGATGGTATGGAGTGGCAACTCGATGGTCTATGCCGAACTCACTGGCGAGTGCCTTCACCTGGTCGTTGATGAAATGAGACCCCCATCTGAAATCAATACTCGAGGTACCCCGAACCGCGTGATGATGTGCTTCCTCAAAAATCTGCAAACTGTCCTGGCATCAGCGGCTCGGGCGGGGATAGCCTCAACCCAACGACTAACATAATCAACGGCCAACAGAATGTACTCAAATCCCTGACTCTTAGGGAATGGACCCATGAAATCGATGCCCCATGCGTCAAAAACCTCACAGAAGTGAATGGGCTGCATCGGCATCATATCACGCTGTCCACAAGTGCCCATCCTCTGACAGTCAGTACACCTCTTCACGAACTCATCAGAGTCCTTGAAGGGGGTAGGACACCACAAGCCGGATTGGAGCACTTTCTGTGTCGTTCTCCTCCCAGAGTGATGTCCTCCTGCCTCAAGCTTGTGGCAGTAAGTGAGTACGCTATGGTGCTCATCCTGAGGGATGCACCTACGCCAGACACTATCCCCTCCTTCGTGGTAAAGGATGGGATCCTCCCAATGGTAAGACTTGGCCTTCGCGAGAAAGGTCTCAAGCCTCTGTCTGGGCCAACCTTGTGGGACTTTCTTAGCAACAAGAAAGTTCACAATATCGGCATACCACGGGAGTGAGGCGATAGCAAGGATCGCCTCATCTGGGAAGGTCTCACAAATGGGATCAATCTGCTTAGACTCCTCAGGCTGCTCTAAACGGGAGAGATGATCCGCCACCACATTCTTGACTCCAGGCTTATCCTTAATCTCAATGTCGAACTCCTGGAGTAGAAGGATCCATCTAGTCAGTCTGGCCTTGGCATCCTTCTTTGCCATGAGGTATCAGATGGCGGTATGATCGGTATACAAAGTCACTCTAGATCCAATGATGTACGATCTAAACTTATCTAGGGCGAACACTACTGCTAGCATCTCCTTCTCTGTGACTGTATAATTCCGCTTGGCGGAATCCAAGGTGCGGCTAGCATAGTGGATAGCAAATGGGACTCCATCCCTCCTCTGTCCCAGTACAGCTTCCACGGCAAAATCGGAGGCGTCCGTCATGATCTCGAATGGGAGAGACCAATCTGGTGGCTGGAGGACAGGAGCCTCAACAATACACTGCTTGAGAGTATCAAAGGACGAAAGACACTTGTCATCGACAAGGAACTCGATGTCTTTCGTCAGCAGGTCAGTCAACGGTCGGGAAACTCTACTGAAATCACAGATGAACCGCTGATAGAAACCGACGTACCCCAGGAAAGACCGTAACTGCCGCAAATTGGACGGTGGTGTGAGTTTTCTAATGACATCAACCTTGGCCGGATCAACCTCCATGCCCCTGTTGGAGATGATGTGGCCAAGCACCGTCCTTTGAGTCACCATAAAATGACTCTTCTCCCAAGAAAGAACCAAGAGGACCTCAATACATCGCTGGAGTACTCGGTCTAGGTAGTCAAGACAGGAGTCGAATCCGTCGCCGTAAACCGAGAAATCATCCATGAAGACCTCTAAGCACTCCCCTACCATGTCCGAAAAGATCGACAACATGCATCTCTGAAAAGTCGCAGGGGCATTGCATAGCCCAAATGGCATGCGTCGGAAGGCGTATGTGCCGAAGGGACAGGTAAAGGTGGTCTTTTCCTGATCCTCAGGAGCGATGGCCACCTGGTTGTAGCCCGAGTACCCATCCAGAAAATAATAATGGCTCTTCCCTGCCAGTCTCTCAATAATCTGATCAATAAAGGGCAGGGGGAAATGATCCTTCTTGGTGGCCTGGTTGAGTCTCCTGTAGTCAACACAAACCCTTCAAGAAGTGGGGACTCGTGTAGCAATCTCCTCTCCAGACTCGCTAATCACTGTAGTGATGCCCGTCTTCTTGGGCACCACATGCAAAGGGCTGACCCACTTGGAGTCGGAGATGGGATAGATAAAATCGGCGCTCCACCATTTCGAAATTTCCTTCATGACAACCTCTCTCAGATTTGGGTTCAGCCGCCGCTGGAACTCATGCGATGGCTTCGCCTCATCCTCGAGATAGATATGGTGGGAGCATAGGGTCGGACTAATCCCATGGAGATCTGCTACGCTCCATCCTATTGCCTTGCGGTTCTTTTCAAGAACCCCCATCAGACGGGATTCCTGCTCTCCAGTCAAATCGGCTGAGATAATGACTGGGTACATCTCATGTTCACCCGCAAGGAATCTATACTTCAGCGACGAAGGAAGTGGCTTCAGCTCTGGACAACTGGGTGCTGGCAAATCTGGCTTCGAAAGAAGACGCGTGTAAGCTGCCAAATCTGTCCGGGAGACTGAAAGTGTACTCTCGCAAACTGGATCTGGAGAAGGCTGCTCAACTGAACTGTCTCTGATCTGCTCGGCATCTACCTCCTCCTCAACTGTAGGCTCAGTGGAAATCAGGTCTGGCATGTAGTCATCACAATCTGCCCACTCAGACTCTGACTCCGAGGGATCTGCATCAAACAAGGTGGCATCAGTACCACCGTAACTGAACTCTGTGTCGCGGTCGAGAACCGGCTCTGCTGCCTCTGTAGTATCCTGAACCAGGAATGTGCTCTCCAAGCTCTCCTCTGCTGTCATCTCTGCATCAGCGGTGTCTGAAAATGAGAGGATGGCCTGTGCTGCTGGGTCTGCCCAAACTGCCTCATCGTCTGTGATCACAAAGTCACAGTCCTGGTGGATGTCTAGCCCTGCATCTGTCAGCTGCTCTGTATCTGTGCTGGTCTCTGAGCATGCTCTCTCTGGCTCTGTAGTCCTCGACCGTCTCTATTTGTACACTTTCGCCCTCGACGCGAAAGTATACCTTCCCGCTATCATGATCAGTCACCGCCTTGGCTGTCGCCAAGAACGGGCGACCTAGAATGATGGGGGTATCGGTCACTGAATCAGGGATCTCCATGTCCAACACTACGAAGTCCACGGGGAATTGCAGACCCTGAATAGTAACGACAACATCTCGTAACAACCCCTTCGGCCTCTTGACAGATCTATCAGCAAACTGAAGGACTGTCCTGCTTTGTCTAAGAGTGCCCAACTCGAAGCGGTCGAGAAGGGCTGCCGGAAGGAGGTTGATAGACGATCCGCTATCCAATAGAGTACGGTCGAACCTCTGCTCTCTAATGTGACATCTGACATATGGGGCTCCTGAATCTGGCCTCTTGGCCGGCAGACGGTTCTGGATCGCGAAACACATGGCTTTCGTCAGCACATGAATCTCTGAATGGTGGTTCCTCCTCCTCCTCATGAATGTAGTCCTGTCTCTCAACGATCGCTGAAGAAGGGGGATGTGCTGCAAAGCCTCCTGAAGGGTCAGCTGTATGTGAAATCTGTCAATCATGCTCTAGCTGAACTCCTCCTGTTCTCTCTTTTTTGGATCTTTTTATTCCCCTTCCCCATCTGAAGGGCTCTAGGGAAGGGGATCACTGGGTCCTTCTCAGATTAAGGACTAGAAAAGGGTCTAGGCAGTTCGACGACCGGATCCACACATACATCATGCACCACAGTGGGACCAGAAGAAAATAAACCCTCTTCTTTATTCACAGAACTGTTCAGAGATACATCAGTGGAAGGAAAAACAACAGATCTCTCTATATGAAGTCTGGTGGCATCAGTACCACCATCGGCTGGCTCAGCTGGAAGACTCGCGGCCTCAGTACCGCGCTCTGGCTCGGCGACTCGGGTGGCGTCAGTACCACCTCCTCGAACTGGTGAAGTGGCGGCCTCAGCACCGCCTGGGGGATCAACATCCTTGGTGGCATCAGTACCACCATCATCATCATGTGCGGCCTCAGTACCGCTCTCCTCCTCCTCCTCTGGCGCTCTAGGTGTATCCTCATGCTGTCTCTCCGACGAGGCACCGCCTGCTGGCATCCTACCGCTCCTAAGTGTGACAAAGTCAGTATCAAACAGATATCCAGTCATATCACCAAATGCATCACTAGGAGTGGTATACTCAGTACAAACTACCTGCTCAGACTTCCGCTTCAGGCTGTTGGGATTCGGCTCTATCTGGGCAGGGATGGCGGCCTTCCCTCTCACGATGTCCCGCATCTCCTGGCGAAACTCGTCCATCTCCTGTCTGAAAGTAGCCTGCTGGTCCGTGAAGAGGCGGGCTATGTCGTCCAAGGCAGTGCTCTCGTATGGTGGACCATGAGAGCCCGACGAGTAGCCTCTCTGGTAATGAGGCTGCTGCAACTGGTGCTGCTGCTGCTGAGAGGGGTATGTAGGAGGGTGCTGCTGCTGGTGTGGCTGGTGAGGCTGCTCTTGCCTCCAAGACTGTCCCTGCTGATAGGGACGAGGAACGAAGGAAGACTGCTGCTGTGACTGGTAAACTGGGGGCTGCTGCTGCTCGTGATCCCTCTGCTGGCTATACTGGCCTCCCTGGCCAGATGGCTGCTGTTGGGGCTGGGTACCTCCACTCCCCCACCTGAATCTGGGATGGTCTCGTCGGATCCCAGGCTGAGGACGGTCATACCAAATCCCGTTGACATCCATCAACGGCTCTGCATCGTACTGGGCTGGCAGGAGTACTGCCAGAGGCTGATCCGGCTGGTATACCACCATCTGCATGTCTGGAGATGGTGGTGACGGGTAGGAGGGCTGCTGCTGCTGGTACAGCTCCGCCTGTACAAGGTGAACCTGTCTAGGCTGCTGATGTGAGCTGGAGCGCTGGAACAAGGTGCTGCTGCCGCCGGTATTGCCTCGCGACTAAAGACGGGGCTGTGAAGCCGTCTGTGCCTCCTGGAGACACATGAGCTGGGTCTTCATGTCGCTCAGAGTCTGTGCCATCTGCTCCATCTGAGTGATGCCCTGGCACTGCTTCTTCTCGATCAGCTCCATCCGGTCCAACTTCTCACTGATGATACCCATATCCGCAGCGGATGACTCTGCCTGTGCTGCTGCTACTGCGGATGAACTGGAAGGACCGGCGTCGACCCGTGCTATCCTCTGGTACTGCACGGGTCCTGGCTGCTGGGGTTTGCCCTGAGTGTACAACCTGGTATGGGACATCACCATGTAGTTCTCGGCCATCTCCTCGTAGATGGTCCAGACTTGGTCGTGATCCTTGGCGAAGTAAGACCCGCCACAAGAAGCGTTCACCAAGCCCTGAAGCTCTGGTGTCAGCCCGCTGAAAAAGCTCTGAACAAGGTTCGGCTTCGAGATGTCGTGGTGCGGGCATCGATCAGTCAGCTCACGGAACCTCTCCCATGCCTCATGGAATTGCTCGTTGGGGAGCATGGAGAAGTTGCTGATGAGGGCTCTCGTTGCATTTGTCCGCCCGAGTGGATAGTACTTGTTCAAGTACTCGGTGTGGAGCTGCTCCCAGGTGTAAACGAACTTCCCCAAGTACTTCAGCCAGGTGGCTGCTCTGTCTGCCAAGGAAAAGGGGAAGGCAATCATCCTGATAGTGTCCTGGTCCACCTGACGATCGTGGACAGTGCTGCATATCATCTCAAACTCCTGCAGGTGGAGATGAGGCTCCTCTGTGGCCAAACCGTGAAACCGAGGTAAGAGCTGCAAGGTGTTCGGGGGGAACTTGAAGTCCCCCACGATCGCTGGAAGTACCACCCAGCGGTGTGTCAAGGTCGACCCGGGATTGTGGTTCTCCCGCATCGATCTAAGTGGTGGTGCTGCTCCTCCTCCTGCTGCTGCGGCTGCTGCTGCGGCTGCTGCCGCGGCTACGGCTGCGGCGGCAGCTGCCGCATCGTCGGGTCCTCCTCCTCCGCGGTTCTCGCGGTTGGCTCTCATCTGCTCGAGCTCTCTCCTCATGTCCATCATGAATGCTCCCTGATCCCTCAACTGTTGCTGCACTGACTCGAGGGAGGCGATCAGGGTGGAGTTGATCGAACCCTGGTCTAGAACGAAATGCTGCTCTCCCTGTGGACCTCTGGTGCGATCATCAGAACTGCCGGCCATCGTCTCTGAAAAACCAAAATAACCGAACTCAGGTGCCGATAAATCATCTGTCTGTCTCTCCTCTGGCACTGGTATCTCTGAATCAGAAGAAGGGTGGTCGAGGGGGAACAGATTGGAATCATACTAGGGTTCGGAGAGCGGGTCTGAGATCCCACGAACCGACCTAGATGAATGGTTAGGAGTGCTGAAAAGCGGTGCAGCCAGAGGCTGCCTAAGAGACCTCCTGCCCACCATCGTGATCTGGCGAGTAAGGAGGATGAGATCTGGAAAAACTATGATCAGCAACCAAACCCTCTGTTCACCAACGCTACACGAGCTGAAGACCGTAAAGGCTCGGTCAAATTATCTTGTCAAATTTTATTAGGTGAACAAACAATCTATCAGAGCGCTTACATGACCTGTTGGGATTCCCGATGCTACCCCAACCGACTGGCCCGCACGAAAGAGTCGGTAGTCAGTCAGGAATAGCACCGGAGGGCTCTACCTAGTGAACGGGTCACTCTCTTGCTCAACCAAACCAAACAATGAGGGGGTTGCTCTCCGCAAGACAGATTTTTAGGTGAAGTGTCTTTTAGGGTCGATAGTTTTAGCAGTCCCAATTTTATAGTTTTTTTAGATTTTTTAATGCAAGCAAAAGACCTAACGAATTTTTCGGTTCTCCTGGTTATTAAGTCCAAAACAGGGGGGAGAAGACGAAAAAGCCGATGCACGGTAAATCAATGATGCATGCAGAGATAGAAATGCGTACCTGACTCCAGTAGTCTACATGCAAGATGATCCGCGCATAAATGTAAAGACTGAAAATAAACTACCTATATGGTGCAACGGTGAAAACCGAGCCCTAAACATGCAATTTCTACTCGACAGAACCATCTAGCTTAGCCACTCGCCCTCGATCCAAAGAGTCCGGTCTAGACCCACCCCTCCTCTTCTCGACAGGTCGAGTTCAGGAGTAGCGCTTGACGGGGCATGCTCGCGGTGCGTAGGCTCTCAGGAAAGCGACTAAGCTATTTTATTAGTGAATTATTAGTAGGTCCAATTATCGTTATATAGGAACATGCAAGCAATTAAGTGTGGGGATCTTACTAATTACGGCACAGTCAAGCATAAAATCCTAAATCTAGGGGCTCGAGAAAAACTGATGAAAACCATAAAAGGCAGCTAAAAAGGTAAAACCGCGAAAAACCGCGAAAAATCTAAACTAGTCTAAGGGGTCCCCCGAGCACACCGGTGCTCGGCGAAACAAACCCTGGAAGTTCAAGTCTCTGAGTGTACCTGTATTATTACAATAATTCAAATGTACGAGAAATAAATCCTAAACTAGACTCCTCCCTCACTAAGCTCCTCTCTCGCTCTCTCCTGCGGCTCCGTGCAGAAAGGAGCCGCCTCCGAATCCTGTGGTTGCGCCGGCTCCTCGAAAGTCGCCTCCGCGGTCCTCGGGCCCTCGCAAGAAAGAAAGCACGTGTCACACACCAAATTATTATAAAAATGTCAGAAAAATATATATATGCAGAAACCTGTACAAAAAGCCGCGAAAAGAAAAACCGCGGAAAAACTCAAAAATCGACTACTAAACCGTGCTCCCCAGCAACGGCGCCATTCTGATGACCGAGAAATCACCAAGACACGGGTGAAATTAAATAGATCAAGGGCCGTTGCGACCCGGTTCTCGGAAGTCAATCGGTCAATCAAGAAAAAGTAAAGCAGACCACCAAAATCAGATGAAGTCAAATAAACACGATAGCGGTCCTGGCTATTTTATTAACCTGGTATAGCGACCAGGGTCGAACACAAGGAGCAAGGATTGGCCTTACGACCTACGAAGTAGTCAATCAGAAGAAAAGAGAAGATATTTTTGGTGGTTTTTAAGGGTTTTTATATTTTTTTGGATTTTTAATCAATTAAGAAAATAAGAAAAGCAACTAAACAACACACTTCAACAATTTCTTAAATGCACTAAAAATCAACCAAAAATTCCAGAAAAACTATTTTTGTGTGTTATATATTTTTTGATGTTTTTGGTGAATTTTTGGGATTTTTCTGATTTTTATTTTATTTTCTAAAAATGAAACAATGACAGAAATAGAGGGTGCTGTCCAGTCAGGAGAAAAAGGCCAATCTAAAATATAACAAGAGGCTCCCAGCTCCTGAGGGTAATTTTCCTATAAACTAGAAAGTTTAAGGAAAATTAGGGCACTGGATTTATGATTTTTGGATTTCTAATTATTTATTAGAATTTTTATGAGTTTTTGAGTGTTTTTCAATTTTTAGATGTTTTAGATTATGAAAAATAGCCAAAACAGGCTAAAAAATCAAGCAAGCAAGGACAAACAGCAGCCAATTTTTTTGTAATTTTTAGATGAGTTTAATATTTTTTTGTGATTTTTAAAGTTGAACAGTAAAGAAAATTGATGTTTTTGAATATTTAAAAATACCAAATAGTGTCTAAAATGTCTCCAAAATTTATAGAAAATTTTACATCATGGCAGGAGCCATATGTCCAATTTTCATCAAATTTGGAGTTGATTTGCTATTTTATTAAAATCACACACAAGGACACAGTACACAAGGACCAAAACGCAAATGCCAGGAGTCCTGGGGGGTCTGGTGCAAAATACCCAAGAAATCACGTGCCAAGCACATGTCTGGGGCACTCAGGGACACAAATGTAATAAAAATAAGGGCCCTGGACTAAATAATAACAAGTATTAAAAGTCCAGGGTTCTTGTTGTAAAATACCCAAAAATAAGCGCACATGCACAATTAATTCACGCACAGGGGTATAAATGCAATTTTCTAAAAATTTTCATTCATTTCAGAATTAACCAGAACTACAAGGGCGTCAATGCAAATACACCAAAGAAATTCATGTGACGAAGCACGTGGTCCACGTAGACATGGGTATAAATGCAAATAAAGAAAGTACGGGGTCCTAAGTGCAAAATGTGCGGAATAAAATGAACTTGATAAAATATTTACAGGTCTAACTAATAAATGCTAAAAGCAGAGGGGCCTAAGAACAAATTACCCCTTATTTATTATCCGAGGAGCTGGATGCGCGACGCGTGGCAGATCGGACGGGTGGAATGGCGCGCCGCACGAAATGGAGAAACCTCAGCTCTGATCGGACGGTGGAGGCTCTCCCACGTGGAGGATCCAACGGCTGTGGTACGACGCAGGTAAACAAGTGGCCTCTACTCTGATCGGACGGTCGGAGCAGTGCCACGTAGTGAAACTGACGTCTGTGAGGTGGTGTGGCTAACCCTCGATGATCCGACGGCTGGGATCAGTCCTCCAAAGATCGGACGGTGGCTGCTGCTCCTGGAATGGACGGGTCAGATGAGAACTGGAGCGGGAGGCTGATCGAACGGCTGCTGGAGATCCTCGAAGAACAGGTGGCCGGCGAACTTCACCGGCCCAGTGCGCTCGCTCCGAGCCTCCTCGCGGGGCGCTGATGATCGGAAAAGGTTCGGCGTGAGCCTCCGCGTCGGATGGGAGTCTCCGATGACCCAACCGAGCTCCAGGGAGCTCCGGCAAGGTCGTCGGAGCTGTAGCTGCTGGACCCAATGGTCCAAGCCCTCAGATGGGCTTGGATGCTCCTGCAAAATAGACCAAACAGCTCGCGGGTCGAGGGCAAACTGCCTCGACCCGGTTAGGCGGGGTGAAGGTGGTCGGTGGTGCGATATGGGCGAGCTCCGGCGAGGGGGGTAGACGGAGGAGCTCGAGCCCCAGCTCCTGTGCGAGCTGGGTTGAATGGGAGTATGGAGAACGTGCGCGGGAGCAAGGCGGAGGTGACGTTTGATTCCTATGATCGAATCGGGCTGTGAGGTGGTCGGAATCGACGAAACACGGCGACGGCAAAATTTGGGGGAAATCGGAAATTAGCGAAAAGGGAAAGGAAACGGGTCTACCTGGATGGAGGGATCGACTGTGGCTGAGCTAGCGAAGCTCTGGGTCATCGCCTCACGGGTCGTCGAGGCCCGAGGCTCAAGCTCCTGCTCTGGGCGGAGCACGGCGGTGGAGACTCGCCGGATCGATGGTCCGATCACCTTCGCCTCTCTTCGACACCACCGGCGGAGAGCTGTCACCTCAGGGAAGGTGGTGGAGGTCACGGGACTGAAAGATGGGGAGCCAAAGATGGGAATGAAGGTGGCGGAGCTCGGGCTATATACGGTGGAGGGTCCGGAAAGATGAGCGCGGGTAGGGCAATGGAGCGCGCGGATCTCGAGGCTAAAGATCGGGCGAGGTTCCCGGATCATTGGAGAGTGATTAGGACCCTGGGTTTAGGTGCGAAGTTGTCGGGTTTAGGCTCCAAAATAAGGGGAAGTCGGGTCGGGCACATAATACCCGTGGGAGGTGGTCCTGGATGGGGAGTTGACCGGGCGGTCAACATCCCTCCTGGACCAATGGGAGGCTGCCACCTGGACAAGAATTGAAAAATCAATTAAAAATAGTAAATGGCAGAATTATTAAAAAGTCAAAACATGAAATATTTTTCTTTTAATTTTTTTTCTATTTTTTAGCGATTTTTAATTAATTTTTCAAAATAAAATGAGGTATTTACACTATATAGCTATACATAGGTATATGTACAATATGTCTTTTTAATTTTTGATTTTTTTATTTTTATACAATTTTATTCCCATTTTGTGTTTTATTTATTTATATTATAGAATAAGGAATAAAAAGACATTTTTATTTTCTTTTTATTATTTTTATACATAGGTAAAATAAATACATATGTACATTTATATACATGGTATATTTACAATAGTATTTTTTTATTTTTAATTTTGTTCTTTTTATTTTGTTTTTTTGTTTTAATTTATTTTATTTCTTTACACTATATAATGTAGAATATTTACAAAACTTTTGGAAATTAATTTTGTTTATTTATAAAGCTAAATAAATAGGGATGAGTGGACTATATACAAGGTGACTATGTACATGAGTGATGTTTTTGTTTTCTTTTTAATTTTTATATTTTTATCTTGATTTTATATTTAGAAATATATATAAGTATTTACAAGCCATTTTATGTCTATTTTTGTGAGGAAAATACTTTTATTTTATTTACATAAATATTTACACACATGAGCCCCTATCTCCCTCTACTTTGATTTTTATGCGGTCAGGCCCATGCTGAGCCCTCCCTTGGGTTAGGTTGCTCAATATTTATTCTAAATATTTCCCTCTTTTTCTTTTTACTCTTTATTCTTTTATTTTTGCACAAAAACATGCTAATTTTTAAACTTTATATAATGCATGCTTTTGATAATTATTTGTATTTACATGAATATACATGCATTTGCAAAGGTTTTTGTAGCTAAAATATAAGAATAAAGAGTGATGAATGGGTATTCATCAGGGTGCGGCGGAGCTTTATTTATAAGAGAGAGGGTGAGGTGGCCGGTGCGGAGATAAGGGCGCGGAAGGTTGGTCGGCGCGGGGATTACAGAGGAGGAGAGACCGGGGGGTCGTTAGGGTCAACGGCGATGGGGGAGGGGGAGAGGCCGGTGATGGGAGGTGAGGATGGCGGAGCGGAGGTTGCGGAGTTGGTTGGTGAGAACGGCGGGGACGACGTTTGCAAAGGATAACGGAGGAGCGGAGGGCGCGAGGTTGGGGAAGAAGTGCAGTGGCCGTTCGATCAAGCGAGATCGAACGGCCACGCGCATGCCACGTGGCTGGAAATGTGAGTGCGGAGCGCACGTGCACTGCGCGTGCGGGAGGGTGGCACGTGCGATGCACGTGCGCGGTTTTTAATTTCTTTTTTATATAAAAACGGATAAATAAATACGCGAAAATAGCTGACACGTGGCGGCCTCTGGGGGTGCCACGTGTCAGCTCCAGATAACTCCGAAAATAAAAGATTTGTAAAATCGCTAAAAAATAGCAAATGATCTCGGATCGAAAAAGTTTCTTCACGAAAAATGCTCGTCTCGACAAGATCTACAACTTTCATGAAGACATCAAAGTCAAATTTGGTCAAATATAAAAATGTGAATTTTGGGGTATCCCATGTATATAGAACACCTTGATTTTTTTTGGGTTTTCTAATTTTTTTGTCATTTTTAAACACGATAAAAATCCGGAAAATATGAAAAATTCAAAGATAAATAAAAAGACACTTGATTCTAATTTTTTTTATTTTTATTGATAAAGAAAATATATACATAAAATACAAGGTCAAAAATCGCGAAAATATACAATGTACAAAAGAGGCCCAAAACCCAACTTTCACGTACGAGCTCCGATTCACTTGAACTTGGTCTTGTTTTAAAGGTAATTGAATGTACATTAGTTCAAAAGTGAGTAGGATCAAATCGGACACTGGATGGGGAAGATATGTGGCTTTTAGTCTGAAATCCTGAAACTATGGTTTGGGTTTTTGGTCCACTTATTTGGGTTAGTGAATTTTTGTATTTTTCATTTGTTCTTGTGAGTGATATGTACACAATGGAAGTGGTTTTGGGTTATTCAGAGTTAGCATGAAGGAGTTAAAATTCTGGGAAGTTAGGCTATTTACAGGTCAACTGTGGCTTGGATTTTTGGCTTTTATTTTGTGCAGAAATTATGGATAAAATGCCATTTCTATGAAAACATGCATGAATGCTAATTATGCAGAATAAATGCAAATATGCTGTTGATTTTTAGGGACTTAAGCTTAATAAATGGGATTTAGAGTGATGAATCCGAGATTCATCACCCCCCTATACTTAAACCATGCTCGTCCCTAAGCATCAAAAAGACATGACATGAAATGAAATGAGACTGGGTTCCATACCAAGAATATGATCTGGAGGTGAAAGTGAGACTAAACTTGACCTTTGTATTAATAGTGTGGCGGAACTTCTGTGAGTCTTAGAATTTTAAAATCAACAGCCCTCAAGTTCTACACATCATTGTCACAGTTTCGACTCAGAAGTCATCTTAGATCAATCCTCTTCCCGAAGTATACCCTATGAACATTGAATAACCGACTCGTGTATGTGATGGGTTTTAGCTCTTCCCATCCAGAATGCCAGACTACCATGCTTCTCTCCTCTCCAGTAACTCGTCCTCGGGGAGTCAGGTATTTCCTTCTAAGGTCTGTCGTGCTGTGTTCATAATCGAAATGGGGGAGAAGCTAGAAGAAAGAGAAAAGAACTGGAGGGGGTGGCCAGTGTAGTCACCTCTCCTTGTGAAGATGGCCAGTGTAGCCAAGTCTCCACCAAGATCTGCAGGTTTCTTGAAGCTTGGACCTTTTTGGTCGAATTTTTATTTGGTAGAATGCTTCTTTGTATTTGGAATTTTTGGTGGTTCTGCTTGGATCTTGTTTTACCCCTACCGATATAGCATCTTTTTATTCCGTAAATTTTTTGGGGTCTTAGAAAAAATTGTGCCCAGCCGTCCATCCCTTTTCCAAAGCTTTATTTCAACCCGTACTCCGGTCTTTAGATTTCCACGCTACCAGAAAAGAGACTCACACAGTCTTCCAACATCCCATCTGGGTTGAGCTAAGTGCATAGTGCGAGAGTACAAATTAATTCCCTATTCCAGAGTTGTACCCAGAATGAAGAGATCAAGTTAGATACTAAGAGTCAAACGCTGCACATTGTCGTATGGAACTGAAAGAATTAAGTCAAAAGACCTGAAGCTCTTAAAATCCTATTTCTCGGTGAAGCTCCTCTGAAAATTAGGTGGATTAAGGGCAAGTTCAGACCACTCTCGGTTTCGGCTCACAACTTTGTTCAGAACCCAATGACTTTTCACAAATGCAAATGCATGTGAAGTGTGTGAAATGCAGAATTTTTTGCGTGTGTGTGTGCAAAGATGAAATAAGAAGCCAATTTTTTTTTCAAAAATTTTGGGCAAGTCAGTGTTAGTAGAAAAATGTTTTTTTTGAAGTTAGTACCCACCCCGTAAATACATATAGACTTACGCGAAAGTACGAGATATGGGTAAAATATATACAAAGTATATATACAGACCCCCTATACTTAGCGAGTGCTGTGTTCTCAGAGCACAAAAAGCGTAATGAAGACATAGCTCGTGCTAAGCATAAGAGAGTTAAAAATTTATATACAACGGGTTAAGAAGTGGAGCGGGATATGTAAGAGAGTATGTACAGGTGGGTGTCGGTTCCCCCTATACTTAGGCTCTGGACAACCTAAGTATGGAAGAAGGGTGGAAATGGAGCGGTCGGGAGAAGGAGTGCGATGAGAGAAATGGTATATACAAATGGCATCGGTCCCCCCTATACTTAGGCCTTGTCCTAAGTAGAGGAAGAAGCTGTACAAGGGGGCCGATGTGGTTGGGAGGGAGGGCGGTTTTGATCTGATAGGTCTTCAATATCCTCGTTCTGCGTGAAATAGATGGCCTCGACTTGAACTATCTGCTCTCTGGGTGATTCAAGATATGGCTTTAACAACTGACCATTTACTGAGAAAGGTTGTGCATCCTCCTTGAGTTCGGCAATATCTACGCTTCCATTGGTATGCACGTCGATGATAATGTAAGGACCCGACCATTTTGATTTTAGTTTCCCATGAAAAATCTTTAACCGAGCATTGAACAACCAAAATTTTTGCCCAGGGACAAAGGTCTTGTCTCGAATGTTTCTATCATGCCATCTCTTGACCTTGTCCTTATAAATCACACTGTTGTCATATGCCCGATTTCGGATTTCAATTAGCTCATTCAGATTTAGGTCTCGACACAATTTCCCAAGGTGACAACTCCAATTCAACTTTTTGATCGCCCATTCAGATTTGTGGATCAATTCTGCATGTAGATGACATGGCTTGCCATAGATCATCCTAAAAGGTGAAGTACCGAGTGGGGTCTTATAGACTGTCCTATAGGCCCATAGAACTTGGTCCAACAGCTTAGACCAATTTTTCCTATCAGGACGAACCAACTTCTGAAGAATACCCTTCACCTCTCTATTAGAAATTTCTGCCATGCCATTAGATTGTGGATGATATGGGTTGGCTATTCTATGTTCAAATTTGTACTCCTTAGCCGAAGATCTCATCTCCTTGTTCACAAAGTGGCTACCTCCATCGGAAATCAAGACTTTCGGTATCCCGAATCTTGCAATGATATTATCCTTGATGAATTTACAGACGGTTTTGCTATCTGCTATTCGGGTCGGAATAGCCTCTACCCATCTTGACAAGTAATCAACCGCTAACAAGATGTACTCAAATCCATTGCTATTGGGAAAGGGACCCATAAAATCAATCCCCCATGCGTCGAAAACATCACAGAAAATCATTGGTTGCATGGGCATTTCATCACGATGACCGACATTCCCTCCCATTCTTTGACAAATTGGGCATGACCGTACAAATTCATTTGCATCCTGAAATAAGGTCCGCCAGTAAAATCCACATTGGAGTACTTTGTGTGTGGTTCTCTTTCCCGAGTGGTGTCCTCCAGCTTCGAGAGAATGACAATGTGTGAGGACACTCTGATATTCCTCTTGAGGAATACATCTTCGCCAGACACAATCCGGTCCCTCATAGAAAAGGAAAGGATCGTCCCAATGGTATTTTCTCGAATCTGTTTTTAATCGATCAATCATTCTCTTGGTCCAACCAAAGGGAACTTTCTTGGAGACAAGATAGTTCACTATGTCGGAATACCACAGGGTTGAATTAATGACGCAAACTGATTCGTCTGGAAAAGTCTCCTTGATTGGTCCAGTATCAGGATTATCATTTTGCTCTATTCGGGAAAGGTGATCAGCAACAACATTCTTTATTCCAGGTTTATCCTTTATCTCCAAATTAAATTCCTGGATTAGCAAGATCCATCTCAAGAGTCGTGCCTTGGCGTCTTTCTTGTCCATGAGATATCTGATGGCCGTGTGATCTGTGAAAATAGTCACCTTGGAGCCCAATATGTATGATCTAAATTTTTCAAGGGCCCAAACAACGGCGAGCATCTCCTTTTCAGTTACTGTGTAATTTCTCTGTGCAGGATCCAACACTTTGCTCGCGTAGTGAATCGCATAAGGGATTCCATCTCTTCTTTGTCCAAGTACCGCTCCGACCGCAAAATCCGATGCATCAGTCATGATCTCGAAGGGAAGAGACCAGTCGGGCGCTTGTAATATCGGCGATTCACAAATTTTCTTTTTCAGAAGCTCGAAGGCCTCTAGACACCTGTGATTTACAATAAACTCGGTGTCTTTGCCTAAGAGCTCAGTCAGTGGGCGGGCGATCTTTGAAAAATCAGGTATGAATCTTCGATAGAATCCAACATGCCCTAAGAAAGACCTCACTGACTTGACGTTGGTTGGTGGCTCAAGTTTTTTGATCACATCTACCTTGGCAGGGTCGACCTCCATTCCCTTTTTGGAGATGACATGCCCCAACACGATACCCTCAGTCACCATAAAGTGACTTTTCTCCCAGGAGAGTACCAAATTAACCTCCCTGCATCTCTGAAGGACTCGGTCCAAGTGTGCTAAACATGTATCAAAAGAATCACCATGAATTGAGAAGTCATCCATGAAGACCTCCAGGAAATCACCAACCATTTCGGCAAATACGGCAATCATGCACCGCTGAAATGTGCCTGGGGCATTACATAGCCGGAATGGCATGCGCTTGAATGCGTAAGTACCGGAGGGACATGTGAAAGTGGTCTTTTCCTGATCCTCAGGAGCGATAGATACTTGATTGTAGCCTGAGTACCCGTCAAGAAAACAGAAGAATGCTTTCCCTGCAAGTCTCTCCAAGATTTGATCAATAAATGGCAGTGGAAAGTAATCTTTCTTGGTCGCAGCATTCAGGCGCCTGTAATCGACACAGACACGCCACGATGTGGGTACTCGGGTCGCGATCTCTACCCCCTCCTCGTTGGTGACCATCTGGATTCCCGACTTCTTTGGGACGACATGAAAGGGGGCCACCCACTTGGAGTCAGAAATGGGGTATATGAATCCTGCTTTGTACCATTGTTCTATTTCTTTCTTCACTACTTCCCGAAGATTGGGGTTTAATCTTCTTTGAAATTCACGGGAAGGCCTTGCATTATCTTCAACATAAATTTGGTGTGAGCAGAGAGTGGGGTTTATTCCCACGAGATCCGACACGGTCCAACCGATGGCTTTTCGATTTCGCTCAAGGACTTCGAGTAGTCTAGACTCCTGATCTAGTGTCAAGGATGAGCTAATGATCACAGGAAATTTCTCTTTGGGCCCATTGAGATATGCATATTTCAGTGTGTGGGGGGGGGGGGGGGTAATGGTTTCAGCTCAGGTAATTCAGAATCATCAATCAAGTCTGGCTGAATTATCTTTGTATCTGGTTCAGTGTCGGTTGGTGGTGAGTCACTATGCGAGATGTTGGCTACCAATTCAGAAGTCAGATGGGTCGGATCGCTAGAGTAGAATGGTAATTCGGCCAGAGCCGCGTCTGATTCGTCATTGATTTTTCTTGACACATCCGAAAGGCTTTCTGTGTCATTAATGGTGAAGTAGTCTGGGTGTTTTGAGATGTTTGGAAATATCTCGCAAAATGCATTGTGCATCATTTCTTCTTCCGAGGAAGTGCTTTCAGTCTGTATGTCTGGAAGTTGGTCCCACAGCCCCGTGGTTCGGAGGAGATTGCATTCAGATGTTTCGCCTCTTCAGTTGTGGACTCGGAGTCTGGTCTTTGCCACTTTGTCTGCTTCATCTCCAAGTCTATTCCCCTCCTGGAGATCGGAATTTCATCATGCCAGAACCGTAATCAAATACAGCCTTGGCAGTTCTTAAGAATGGTCTTCCAAGAATGATTTGTGATTCCTTCCAATGGTTCGGGGTTTCCATATCAAGGACAGTGAAGTCCACTTTGTATTCTGTACCCTCGATAATGATGATGACATTCTTTACTTCTCCCTTAGGTCTTTTGGTGGATTTATCAGAAAATTGGAGTAGAGATGATGATTTCTTGAGAGGGCCTAACTCCAATCTATAGTATAAGGCTAAGGGTAGAAGATTTATGGAAGAACCATTGTCGAGGAGTGTGCGTGTGAACACAATGCCGCCAATGCGACTCTCCACATAATGGGCGCCCAGATCCCTTTTCTTTCTTGGCAGATGTTGGTTCTTGACACATTTGGTGGTGGCAACTGTCAAGATATGCGTCTCCACAAATTGACTTGTTCGCTTTGTACGAGTCCTGGTGGGAGTGCATTTTGCCTTTAAATATTTCTGAAAGGCAGGATTATTGGCCACATACTGGTCAAAGGGTACTTTGACTGTGATGTTTTGCTGGCAGAATTTTTCCATTACGGGATCATCCTGAATGTTTTTCTTTTGTTTTCCTTTCTTGAGGGCATGAGGGAAAGGAATGGAAGCATTTGAGATAGGGGATAGAAGGTCAGAATCATAAATACGAGCATCTTTATTAGACTTGGAGTTTTTATTACAATCATCACATTTTTGATAATAATCAAAATCAGGTTGCTGAAAAGATGACAAAGGTATTTTTGCAGCAACTGGAGGTTCAAGGTCCTCTGCAGACTCGATAGATGCTTTCCCCTTCTCTGGTGCTGGGATCTTCAGGCGTCTTTCTTCATCCTCCTCGGAAGCATCCTCCGGCTGATCCTCCGAGTCTTCATGAACCGATTCCCGAGTCCGGTCAGGTACGGCCACGGTCCTTCCGCTCCTGAGTGACATGGCATGGATATTGTCAAACGAAAGGTTCTCATGTTCATATGTGGAAAAATCCGAATAGTATACCTGGCCATTGTGTTGAGATGATTGAGATCGGTTCAAGCTATTGGGGTTAGCTTGAAGTTGGGCAGGAATGGTTGTAGTGGGAACAGTCCGCTCATCCTTCCATTGGGATAGACGATTAACATCCACCCGCAGATCATATAGCTCACTTCGGAAGCTGCGAAGTTCTTCCAGCATCTGTCTCTGGATATCAACAGGTTCTTCCGGAGGATTGGATGATTGGACCGAAGGTCTGGGAGCTTGGTGTTGCTGACGGTATTGCTGAGATTGGTTCGGGCGATTGTAGGGCTGCTGCTGTTTCGGATGCTGGGAAGTTGAAATGCTTTGAGGGTACTGAGGAGGCTGAGGGAATGCGGCATTATAGAAAGTGGGGGAGCGTTGATAAGGCTGGCGTTCCCCCATACTACCCTGTCGGGTAGTGTCCTGTGTGTACCAAATGCCGTTTATTTCGAAGGTCAGGGGCGTGGCTTCTTGGATTGTCTCGGCCGGTGGGGGTGGTTGCTGAGAAGCTTGGGCATAGGATTGGTTCTGTACCCATGACTGTTGCTGTTCTGGTCCTAGCTGCTCCTGGACATGGTGCACATGGTAGACTGGGACCGTTGGTGCAGTAGGTACCCCCATCTTGGACATCTTAGTAGTGAGCTCCTCCATCTGCTTTGGGAACTGGGAGATCCGGTTGTCGATGTCGCTCACTCTCTTGTCCACTATTGTTAGTTTATCAGCTATAAAGTGCATGTTTGGAATCAAGTCCTCAGCTATTTCTGCAACCGTCTGCTTCTCGCCTTTGGCTTGAAGGGTGTTCAGGGAATCAGTGTAGGCTCTACTGGCAAGTTGAGAGCGGCTTGTTTCCGCCATCTGCTCCAATATTTTCCAGACGGTCTCAGCACCACGTGAAGTATAATTCCCTCCGCAGGCAGCGCTAACTAACCCTTGAGTCTCGTGATTGAGGCCAGAGTAGAGGGACTGGACTAGGATGTTATTGTCCAAGTCATGGCAAGGACATTTCTGTAGTAGATCTTTGAACCGGTCCCATGCCTCACAGAGTGGTTCATTGCGCATCTGAGAGAAACTGGTGATGCGGGTCCTCATTTGATTTGTCCGACTCAAGGGGTAGAATTTCTTCAAAAATAGGTTTTTGAACCTCTCATAAGTAGTCACAGTCACCCCCAAGTTCTTCACCCAGTAGTCTGCCTTCCCTTTCAAGGCGAAAGGTAGTGCAGTGAGACGAATGTAGTCTTGGCTAACTTGTGGATGCCTTAGATTAGAACATATCAACTCCAGGTCCCGCAAGAATTCATATGGCTCCTCAGTCGTATTACCGTGGAATTGGGGTAATTGACTGACAAAATGTGGCTTCAGTTCATAGTGGATCGCCGATTGTGGTGGCTATAAATAGTTCCACACTTGATACTGTCCAGGGTTGTAGGCGGCTTCCATTGGCACTTCCTCCCCAGCATTCAACTGCTCAAGTTGTGTCCTTAGTAACTGTTGTTGCTGCTCAGATGTAGCCAATCTTGCTAGGATCATTTGAATGGCGTCATCATTTGTTTCATCTTCAGGGTCTTTTTTGGAAGCCATCTTGGGGGCATCTCTTCTTCTTCACCTTCAGAATATAAAGGGTTCGAGTTAATAGATTGGAAAGAATTGATGTAATAGTTGTCCTCGATTTTTGGTGATAGAGAGACAGTTTGGGTCTGTCCTCCTTCTAGGAAGAAGAAGGAATCGTAGGAATAGAGTTCTTGGGAATGGTTTCCCGAAGGCCAAGCAGGTCCAGAGTAAGAGTTTCTCTGGTCTTTTGAGATTGGAGAGTTTGTGGTAGAGAAAGAATGGTTCGCAGAGTTTGAACAAGAATTACCACAATCTTCCATTCTCGAGGTCAACAAGAGGTTTGCGGTTTATGATGGAGGCACAAATGTGCAGTATTCGCTGATGACTTATTTTCTACGCACAAACCAAACACAATACAAAGGTTGTTTCACCAATTCAACTCAAAGTGAAGACCGTGAGGGTTCGGTCAATTATCTTGTCAATTTTAAAATTTGGTGATAATACAATGTATCAGAGCGTTTAAAGCGAGCTGTTTAGGAACCCAATACTCTCATGAGACTGGCCTATCCCAAGATAGTAGTCTGAAAAGAGTTAAGGTGTGGCTCTATCCTCATGTGCGGGTCACTCTCTCGCTCAAGCAAACCAAACAATGACGGGGTTTCTCTCCCGCAAAAATTCTTGATTTTATGGGTTCTTAAGATCGGCTATATTTAGCAGTCCCAATTTTAGTTAGGTGATCACTGAAGAATTTAGATGAGCACAAATACAGGTCTACCATCTAGTCCCAATTTCCTTTAGATTTATGTGATAAAACAAGGGGGAGAAAGTCGGGAAAAGCCGATGCACGCGAAAAACTATGATGAATGCTCAGTTAGAAGACTTACAATGCCTCCTCGCAATCTCCATGTGGGATGCTAGACAGAATTTAAAAATTATTCTATATGCGTGCAAGCCGATAAAAACCGCACCTATGCAGAAAGTTCTATTAGCGGGAAGAATTGAGTTAAATTTTTGGCTAAGTTGAACGATCTAAGGTGCGTCTCAGTTAATGTGCAGTGTGGCTTAAGATCCTACGAGCACAAGCAAAAATATAAATACTCTGAGAGCCGTATGTGCAGGTCTATCCTATTCGCCACTCAAGTCAGGCCCCACCCTCACCAGAGAGTGAAACAGGCCACGACACACCACAGAAAAAAGTTCAAGGTCTTTTTTACACACGTGAGAGTCCAAACGGACACCACTGTAAATGAGCAAGTAAATAAATTGCGGAAATTGAAAACCTAGACTCTACTCTCTCTCACGACTCGACTCGATCTTAAATTAATTTGTGGCTTTCTCGGATGTCGGTGAAGATGCGTCGGTTTCTTGTGAACCGCTCCACGTACGCCGGGTACCTCACAAGAAAAAATAAGAGAGATATGTGTAAGAGAGTGACTCAGAAAATAGTTTAAGCGAATAAATGCAGAAAAATAAATGCTGGAAATAAAATGGTATTCACAATGAAGAATTCGGGAGTCAGACTACTCGAATACGGAAAACCGAGCGAAAAATTTTCAAAACACAAAACTAAGCCGTTTGCCCCCCGGCAACGGCGCCATCTGACGTGCCCAAAAATGCCACGTTAAGAAGTTGTTTTTTATTCATCGTGTGAAAAATAATGAACGAGTGTCGTTCGTTGTAGGAGGCAATCGGAAACCGTCAAGAAAATAACCATAAATTTGTAATTAATTTTAATCCAACGGTTTTTATGTTTATTTTACTTGGGCAAGTCCCAAGGTCGATCGCAAGGAGGCAAAGGAACAACCTAGAGATATGTCTATCCAATTTCGTGTTCAGTTTTCAAGGCGGTCTTTTTGTGGAATTTTTAATGCAAATTAGGGATGCAAAATGCGGTTTTGGCCTATTTTAGGGACTAAAATGTAAATTTCAATCAACCGATGTCCGAAAAATACGAAACTTGGCCACTATGTGAATGATGATGAAATGAATGCACTGTAATTTTTTTGGAATTTTTGGATGCAAAATGAATTTTTTTATGGATTTTTAAATACAAACAGAATGATTTTCAAAATTTAATTGTAATAAATATCAAACCTACTTATTTTCGAAGACCAAAATTATCTAAGATCTATCACTAGATGTTTGATCTCAGAAAAATCCCCACCTAGCCTTTATTTGGGGTCTGTTTTTTGTTTCTATAAGAGATAATATGTGTATAGATACTCTCTTCATTGATGAATTTATGTCCTACCATTCCCTACCCTGCCTTTTTGTTCCCACCTAGCCTTTATTTGGGGTCTGTTTTTTGTTTCTATAAGAGATAATATGTGTATAAAAATGGCTAAAAACCCAAAAATCCATAAAAATTAAAAAATTTTCCTTGTAAATAAACATTCTTTTATTGCACATACATAGCTATTGTACAAATTATTTTTGTAAAAATGTGTTCAAAAACTTTTTTTGTGTAAATAGTATGTAAATATGTGCATATAAAAATTATGTATATAGTGCAAAATTTTTCCAAAATGTTTTGAAAATCAAAAGTTTGCAAAAACCTCGTGTAAATTTGTGTACATATTTTGCAAAACTTGCATTCATGCATACATCCATGGTTTCAAAAATTTTGCACATGTGTAAATATTTGTAAATAGCATCTTTGTAAATATTTGTATAGTTTTTCCTGGATTATAGTTGACATTTAAACTAGCCTGGAATTAAATTGGAAAATGGAGCTTGATTAAGATCTTAATCCACCTAATTATAAGAGGAACCTTATAGGGCTTAGGGTTAAGGCTTTTCAGGTCCATGGTGACTTATTTCTTTAAGTCCACTAGGCTATGAGCATATGTCATCTTGATGAGCCTAAGTAGAGCACTTAACAACACACGCATGACTCTCAGAGACAATGGCTTGACTTGCACCAGCACTTTGCACCTAGCTCTCCACGGATGAGGTGGTGAGGAGGCAGTTTCCTTTGGCTTGGTGTAGCATATGAGGGTAGTACTTTTAGGCAGAACCTCTCTTCTTCTTATAGTGAAGGAAGTGCGTCTCAACTTGGTCTGGTGTTTATGAAGTCTAAAGACAGAAGCCGTGGGTTGCAATAAAGCTTCAAAAGAGGGATAGTCTACTGGCTCAAGAGGAAAAACTCCTTGTATAGATGCTGCACCATGTAGATATGTTGTACAGATGCACATGAAAAAAATGTGCAAAAAGAAAAGAACTCCAAAAAGTGGTGGGTCGGGTTGAAAATTTAATAATCCCACCGGAGTGTATATAGTCAAATAAAGCAAAAGCTTATGGTATACATGTTCCATCTCATGAAGCTTGCAGCGGGAGACTCAACTACACTGGTTAGAGCTCCCAAGGATACATGTCTACACTGGCCATGGTCCATTCTCTTCTTCCCCCTCTTCTTGAGCCGGTTGTACTTGAACTTAGAAGGGAATACCCCGCTTCTCGAGGAAAGAGTTGCTAGACTGAGGCATTAGAGTTACCAGGTTGAGGGAGGTTGTTTCTTTGTTACTTCTGAGGTGGGGAGCTACAATATCACTTACACCGTACAAGGAAAGATTCATGGTCATTAGAGTTTGTGTATGTAGACTTGTTCTGTTCTAGTTTTTTGAGGAGTCTTGCCCATAGATTGGTGGAACTTAGAGGCTGTTAGTTTTTAAGCTTAAGTCCAAATAAGGTTCCGACACATTAATAATCCAAAGATCTGATCGAGCTCCATATTTCAATTTAATGAAGGCAAGTTTAATAATCAGCATTGATCCATGCATTCTCTCCTCCTTTTCTTTTTCTTTTTCTTTTTCACTTCTTTTTCAAATAAGTGTTTGCTAAGGGACTAGCAAAGTTAAGTATAGGAGGGTGATGAATACCCATTCATCACTCTTTATTCTTTTATTTTAGCTACAAAACCTATGCAAAACACATGTAGATAGTTGTAAATAGCAATAATTACCATTCAACATGCATTGTGTAAAAATGAATAATTAGCATGTTTTTGTGCATAAATAAAATAATAAAGAAATAAAAGAAAAAGAGGGAGACATTTAGAATAAATATTGAGCGACCTAATCCCAAGGGAGGGCTCAGCATGGGCCTGACCGCAAAAGAACCCAAGTAGAGAGAGATAGGGAAGCTCATGTGTTTGTACATATACCTATAAATAAATAAAAATTATTTTACTTTTATTCAAAATAAAATTGTGTGTTTTTTATTTGTATATATATATATTTGTAGATATCAAATCAAAATAAAAAAATGGAAAAACAAAAATAAATAAAAATTCACTTCATCATTGTACAGAGACCTTGTATCTATTTATTATCACCTTGTAAATAAATAATAAAAATCCCATAAAAATATGTATATTCCATATTTCATGATGTAAATAAATAAAATAAAAATTAGTAAAATGAAAATAAAATAAAAAGATATAAAACAAAAATCCAAGTCCACCTTGTATATATATCATGTATGTATATAAATAAAAGTATTTATTCTTCCCTTGTAGATAAATAATAAAAATCAAATAAAAATACTCTTTTATTCCAAATTTTATTCTATAAATATATATAATATAAAATTGGAATAATTTGTATAAAAATAAATAATTAAAAATCAAAAATAAAAAATACATATTGTATATACCTATATATATTAATACTATATTGTAAATACATTATTTTTATTTTAAAAAAATAAATAAAAATCAAAAAAAAATTTAAAAATAAAGAAACATTTTTCATGTTTTAACTTTTTCAAAATTCAGCCATTTATTATTTTTTATTTAATTTCCAAATATTTAATATAATCTGAATTCCCATTGGTCCACGGGGGATTGTTGACCCCCGGTCAACTCTCCCCCGCGGACCCCCTCCTTGCGGATCCGAGCGACCGACCCGACTTCTCCCAATATTCCCCGCTCGATCCGATGGCCAAATATCTAAACCCCGAGATCCGTTTGATCTTTCTTTACACGAGACCCTCACCCGGGGTGGGTTCTAGGGATCCGAGCTCCACAGATCCATGCCCGACCTCGTCTTCTCGGACCCTCAGTCATATAAATCTTCGCCTCTGGCCAGCTTTTCCCGCATCTTTGACCTTCCCCCTCGACGCCAGTGACCTCCTCGTCTTCGCCAGAGTGACAACCGCACGGAGTTGGGTAGCAGCGAGGCCCGGGCAGTCGGGAACCATTGATCCGGCGATATCACCGCCGTGCACCGCCGCAAGGTGCGCTCAGCCTCGGGAAGCGACGTCCCCTTGAGGCCATGACCCCTGGAGCTCCCTGAGCTCCAGCACAGTCGATTTCCTCCACCATGTAGCTCCGATAGCCTATAGGATAGCGTAACTTTCGATTTTTCATTTTCTGTTCTTGTAGCTCCGCCGCCGTCGCCAGCCGTCTCCGTCCAACCATTTGTCACTCCGACCCGACTACCACCTTCGCCATACTCCTCTCCACCTGCTACGCCCTTCCATCCAACCCGGTTCGCCCAGGAACTGGGAGTTCACCCTCCTCCGTCATCGCCTCGCCAGAGGGTGCCACCCCACTTCACCCATCCACCCATTTCACCTCTTACTGGGTCGAGGCACTTTTCCCTCGACCCAGGAGTTGCTTTGTGCATTTTGCAGGTCACGAGAGCCCATCTGAGGGCCTGAGCATTCAGGCATAGCAGCTCCAGCCCTCCACCGTCGCCGGGCCACTTCGGTGGTCGTCGGCCTCATTGGAGGCATCCTTCAGTTGCGGAGCACCTTGGCGATCACGTTCCACCTTCCAGTTGCTCCAGAGGAGGCCTCCACAATGAGCATTGGGCCGGCGAACCTCGCCGGCGAGCAGTTCTTGGAGAACCTCCAGTAGCCGTCCGATCAACCTCCCACTCCAGATCTGATCAGAGCCGTCTATTCACGAGCAGCCTTCACCGTTTGATCATCCTGGGAGTCGATCTGGACCATCCATCCATCGAAGGGTTTTCCAGCTACCAGCCTCCGTTAGATCTGCCACGTGGAGAACCCTCGAGCGTCGATTGCACGGAGAGGCGCCTGCTACTTTCCACCTCCCGATCAGCCACATGGCGTTGTCTCCGCTGTCCGCTTTAATAAAGGGTAAATTGTTCCTAGGCCCTTTAGTTTATAGTTGTTACTTTTTAGTCCTTTAAATATTTCATTCAGTTATTTTTATTATGTAAAAACTGCACATCAGACCTTCTTGTTTTCTTTATTTGCTATTTAGTCCCTATATATGTTAACCACGTGTGTCGACACGTGAGAATCTGGACATTTAGCAATTTCTACCTTGGTTTTCTTCTGTGTTACTGAATGATATTGTACAAATAGAATTCACATTTAGGTCCTTCTGTTCCTGGTTCACGTGCACTGCGCGTGTCTTGTGGGACTTTTTGCACTTTGGCCATGGGTTTTATCTGGTGTTAATGTTTGACCCCTGGACTTAGTTTTTATTACATTAAGGTCCCTGTGCATTGTGAGCCTATTTTTGATTTTAATAAAATATCAAATCAAGCCCAAATTGCGTGAAAATTGGATATGTGGCTCCTGCCACTGTGTAAAATTTTCATCAAAAATTTGGTACATTTTTTAGGCTTTTTAGTATTTTTAAAAATTCAAAAATCGTTGTTTTTGTGTCTGTCCAGATTTGAAAACCATAAAAAATATAAAAACTCTTCTAAAAATTCTAAAAAAAGTAGGATTTATTAATTTTGTTGTGCTTGATTTTCTATGCAATTTTGGCTATTTTTGGATATTGAAAAACCTTAAAAATTAAAAAACCCTTAAAAACTCATAAAAATTCTAAAAAATTATAGAAAATCCAAAAAAATCATAATTTCTTTTGCTGAATTTTCTTTGTTGTTTGTCGTTTTCATAAAAATTACCGCCAAGCTGTGATGGGACCATTTGACATTTTTTATGGCCCTTTGAAGCCTGGCTGGACAGTAGTGAATTATTCCTGTCTTTTTTGATTTTTAGAAAAATCTATAAAAATCAGAAAAATCTCAAAAATTCATCAAAAACAGTAAAAACCTAAAAAACATAAAAATATTTCTGTTTGAATTTTTGGAGCTTTTTAGAGTGTATAAATAATTTGTTGATTGTGCATGCTTTTGTCTTTTTATCATTTGAAAAATTCAAAAAAATATAAAATCAATTAAAAACCACCAAAAATAATTGTTTTTGCTTGATTTTCGATTTGACTACTTCGTAGGCCGCAAGGCCAATTCGTGCTCCCTGAGTCCGACCCTGGGTGCTACACCAGGCTAATCTCATAGCCAGGGCCACTATTTTTTCTTCTATTGTTTTAAATCTCTGTTTGGTGTTCTGCTCTTTATTTTTCTCGATTGAGCCCGGATTTCTCTCTTCGGATCACAGCGACTCTGACTATTTATATCAGATCCAGATAGTGGGATTTTCGGCCCATCATTAATCCAAGGTTTCGAGGTTATCAATCAATGGTTATTTAAGCTATGTTACCTTTAATATTACTATAAAAATATAACTTAAAAATAGTCTTATGTAAATAAATTCACAAAAAATTATATAGCAAAGTGAGGTGTGCCTTGGTACCGCTTCACCACCTTGGTCCCCTCGGTATCGCCTCAAGATATATAGCAAAATTGAGGTGCGCCTCGGTACTGCTTCACCACCTCGGGCCCCTCGATATCGCCTTAGGATTGTGAGGTTTACGCATCAGGTAGGTTGATTGAGGCTATAGTTTTTGAGGCGATTTTCATGGAAAATTGCTCGAGGTGTGCCTCGAAGTGCGATTTTAAAAATCATGGTCACAACAAAGTTGATGTGCAAGAAACAATGTTGGTTGGAGGATTAAGTAATCATAGTGGCATTAGTAATAATCGATGTGTCTTCCAATAGCATCCATAGATGTTTTCAATTATGACATAGATGGCTCTAGCGGTGGTTGACATGTCGTGATTGACCTTATTAGCAATGACGGGTACAATCAAAACCACCAGCATCAATGGTGGGTGGAGGATAATTACAACAGTTTTGCTAGTATTTCTGTCTTCAAGGCTTCAAGCAATGATTTTAGTGGTGGTTCCAATAGAGATGATTTCTTCAGTTTTAATTGTGAAAGTTGGTTGGTGCTATCTGGAGTTGACAAAACAAAGTGCGACTTCAGCTTACACAGCTTCTTTAATAGCTTTGAATTCCTCTTGCACCAACTTCATTATATTATAACCTTCAAGAGTGATGTGGAGATCCCTTAACATGCAGATTTCGAAAAACATGAAAGCTTCAGTCCATCACTAAGTTTTGAGAACAAATCAGATCATGCCATCATGATGCAAATTAACATAACCTAAATTTTAAGGAGGAATTTTCAATGGTTGAAAAGAAAGGAACTTGGGGTGCAGAGACGAAGAGAAGCGCGCCAAGCTGCGTAAAGATAGAAGAAGAAAGCGGAGGACTAGATTGGAGGATTTAAGAGGAGAACGAAACCAAAGGAGAAAAGGACTATCGAATCCAAAGGATACTCAAATGTATATCACTCGTTCCCGGTCCTTTCATTACATGACATGATGGTGACATTAAATAGAAAGCCAACACCAATTGAGAGGGCCAACACCATTTAAAAGGCATGTCTTTTCACCTAGAATGCATAACCCTTATCTGAGGAACACATCCAAAGGAAACATCCCTTGGATTAAGATTCAATTAAGGAAATAAAAAAACAAGAAATAAAAACACAAGATATAAAACCTTAAGCACAGAAATCTGGCTGCGTCAATTTCCCAACCAAGGTTCACCTATGTTGAACCAATACAAACCCAACAAACAATATGTTAATTTAATTTTCTTTGTTATTGTTGACATTATTTCCAACACCTTCACCAGTCCATGTGATTCCAACGACCAGTAAAAACCATAATAAGCACCAAGCCAAATTGACGGGTGGGTTAACCTTCAAAACCTCGGTTACCAAGCCAAATTGATGGGTGGGTTAACCTTCAAAACCTCCGTTTACACTTAAAAAATATAATCCATAAGTGTATCTACTACCTTAGCATCTTAGTGATTGGGGCATGTTGAGCATGAATGGAGACATCAATCTGACTAGGAGCACTGCAACATGTGGAAGTAGCTAGCAGCTTCTCCAGAAATACTGAGGGCATTGCAACAAATGCCGGGTCTTTTCTTAAAGTCTCCTCAAAAAAATAATTTTTTACTTGTAGATTAGAGAATAACTACTTCATCAGGGGGTTTATTATGACATGGACAACATTAGTCACTGTATACTTTGAGATTAATATTATAATCAACTGCATGCTTGAATGCAGAAAGGAGAACTCCGAAAGACTTGTCACAATTGATGTGTCCTAAAATCACACAAACAAATACGTAGGCAGCCAATGACAGGTTTGTCCATTAGCAAATGATGTTGAGACTAAGTAGTGTCTTGAAATACACAAAGCAGGCAGAAACAAAAAAATTAGTATCATCTTAAGAAAATATAATTTATGATGTTAGGCGGCAAGACTACCAGAAGCACTAGATTAACAAAACAAGTGTCTTGAATCTGGCAACTAAGCACTAGTTATCTACCGTGGCCACATTGCAGAAGGCAAACCAATGTCGCAGTTTACGGATCCACACAAACAAGCAAAAGGAATATCGCGATCAGCTCAGATACACATAAATCCGCATCTCATTTAGAAATGCAATCCCATTAGTAGACAAAAGCAACAGAAAATGTCACAACCTTAAAATTATCATCAAGAGAATTCCTGTGAAAATATCCCTTCTAAATAAACAACATTTTGAAAGAAAGAAAAAATATGGGACAGCAAAAACCACTTATCTTATCCGTTTCAACCACTGCCAAACCAATCCCAAAAGGCAAATGACAACCAAGCAAGTCACCATCAAGCAATCATACCAAGTACAACTCGCCTCTTTGTTTTGTTTTCCTTAAAAGACGTCAATATCCACATTTATAAGCTTACCTTCAGAAAGCGCCCTCTTTTGTTCTCCCCGACATCGAAGTAGAACACCTACGGTTCAGATAAATCCACACGTTTCAGATCTAAAAGAAGAAGAAGAAGAAGAAGAAGAAGAAGAAGAAGAAGAAGAAGAAGAAGAAGAAGAAGAAGAAGAAGAAGAAGAAGAAGAAGAAGAAGAAGAAGACGACCTTTGTATCGAGCTGGAGCTCCTTACTGAAGAGGTGGTCCGCGGGAGTGGAGATGTAGTAGTCGAAGAGGTCGAGGAACCAGGGAACGCCGTTGAGGGGGACGATGATGGTAGAACGAGTGGCTGCGGTCTTTTCGGATATCTTGAGATAGCGCCCGCGGGGGTTCTCCTTGAGGTCGAAGTAGAACAGCTTGTGCTCCACCTGAAGGCTCTTGCTCACCAGCTCCACATCTCCCCCACCACCAGAATCCATCCATCCCCCACGGACTTACTCGATCGGTACAACCAGATCACAATGATATGATCAGATCCAATCCGATTGGATTCTCCAGTTCTCTCTGTTCCACGACGATCTTCCTGGGGATTCGAGATTTGTCTAGGGTTAGGGTTTGACCTTCTGCTTCTGCGACATCGTGTACTCATTCTTTGCTTCACCTTTTTTAATCTCAGTTATTTATTTATTAGTATTATTAGACTTTAGTTGCGGGCGTTGAAAGCGGGTTTTACCGTCCGCCGCCGCCTGTGAAAATTTCACCATTGTTTAATCCTTGTTATGACAGTGTGGGTGACTCCATTTATCTCGTCATTACAGTGGTAGGTCTTAAGCTTCCGGTTTTTGGTAGAACATTGACATTCCATCGTAGAAGTTTGGCAGCAACATATCAGAAAGATGGTTTGCTCATCATGGATGAGTATTTTGTAGTACTATACTTTGTTAGGAAGAATATCCCTGGTTGTACTGAATACCTGGCTTTCTAAGCTTTTTGATTGTTGCTTGCAGATGTCTTGTCACCATTTTCGTTAGTTTGTGAATGAATTGATCATTCTCTTAAAAAAATAAAGATTGTTCTTAAGGAAACGAGATAAGTTCATTTTCGAACACAAGTCTTGCAAGAAAGAAAAAAAAAGAAATAAGTTGTGTCCTCAATAGAACTAGTTGTGTTGCCAAGCACCATGTGAAAGCTATTTGTCGTCACGAATATGAAGAAATCTCTCGTGACCATCAAGATTAGAGATTGCTTCAAAACCCAACTAGAATGCACGATGAGAAGAGATAGGGCATACAGTGATAATCAGCCATGTCCCTCTAAGACTCTGAGTTTAGTTATGGACTTTGCAATGCCTAGAAAAGAAAAATATCAAAGTTAATAAAGATTAGTTATCTAAAAGAGTATCAGAAAAGTATACAACTTTGCAGATTAGATTCGAGGTGTTAATGAAGTTATAGTATCAAAAAGTATACAACTTTGCAGATTAGATTCGAGATATTGATGAAGTTATCTTTGAAAGCAATGTTGCATCTAGCTTTCCAAATGAATCAGTAGGCCGAGGCAATTTTGGATTTTGTTCTCAAAACTTAACACCGTGTTTCGACCCCTTGTTGATCCTGGAAAACATCCTCTAAGAAAAGTCCACAATAAGTTATTCAATTTTAGTGATATAAATTGAGTGAAACGGTATTTTCAGAAGATATAATCATTTTGGACTTGTAAGCCCTTGGCATCCCATTAATGCAGTAAAAGTTATCGTGTTCTCATGTCTATCTGAAATGAATGTTTGTTAGTGCACTTAAATTAAGGTTCCTTTGTACAATTTAGGTTATGTACCATAGCGACGAGCCACTAAGTGTCATAGTTAATTTATCAGAATTACGTTGGAGTTGGGTGATCCTCGATTTGGTCAAAAACTGCTTAAATCTAATATCAAGTTAATATGCAAGTGGACAATTTTTATTTTACTTGGGGAAAGCCCAAGGTCGAACACAAGGAAGTAATTACACGCTCGTGATTAATTTTAAATAATTTAATGTTAGATTTTCGTATAATCTTTTTTTAGATTTTTTTATGCAAATAAATAACAATGCAAATCTGACTAAGTTGTTGTAATTCGTAATTTTCTAGTCAAATCTACTCTAACCCCTATGAAACTTGACCAGAATGTTAAACGAAGTAAAAAAACTACTGCACTTTTTTTTTAGAATTTTAGAGGTACAATGAATATTTAATAATTTGTTGAATGCAAATTGGGTGATCTAGAGTAAATCAATTTTTATAAATATCAAAATATATTATTTTTCAAAATAAAAAATGTTCTAAATATATCTAAGTGATAGGAATCCAGAACATATTTGATAACTTAAAAATACTATGTTTTTTAATCAATAAAAAATCAATTACAGAGATCACTAAATAATTTATTTTTAGCAAATTATGCTTGCAAATGATATGAAATTTTGAGATGTGAACAAATACAATTAATAGGAATTTTTAGAGAATTTTTAAAATAATATGAAATTTATTTCGAATTAAAGAGCATTGGATGGGCAAAATATTTAATCATCAATTATGATAAATCAAGCAACACTTCAAAAATTTCCAATAAATATTTAAAATAAAAAGAATTATTATTTTACAATATGCAATTTTGGAAATGAAAAATGACAATGAATGATGGTCCAGACAAATATTTAAAGATAGTGGTATCAATGTAAGATTACAAAATATAATCAATAAATATGCAAGAACAAAGGCTCGGCAACAATTACCTAAACCCAGTTGGGTTTTTTGAGTAATTGTTCCAAGCATGGGAGCATAGGTGTAGATGTCCATGAGATGGAGGGGATATTGCGTAAAAGCTCCCTACCCCCCACCCCACCTCTCCCACATGACTTGCAAGTACTCTCATAATCTCAGTTGGAGGTTTAGTTCCATACCTCCACGTGTTGGTGTGTGGTTACTGCATGGCGCCTGAAGTTAGAGGCTTGGAAGTGGTTTGGACCTAGGCTCGATGGAGCTTCTTGAGATCAATTCTTATCACGCGTAGAGAAGACATTACCCGGGAACTCGTCTTGTAGTTGATGGGCTCCTTCATTTTTTCTTAAGCTGACTTCAATGAAGGTTTGACAGAGGACTAATGAGCTGAAGGGGCTCCACCCTCTACTTCTTACGGTGACTGAAAAGCATGTTCTACCCTTGTTAATTCAATCAATTTAATGATATCTTGTCGTTCGTTGTAGTCAGGTAGAACGAACTAATCAAAAACCACCTTAATTAATGATGAGTTAATCACGAGTGGCAGATTTATTTTACTTGGGCAAGCCCAAGGTCGAATTTAGGGAGGCATTTGTCTCCTTAGGTAAATTTTAAGCTAATTCAGAGGTCGGATTTTCAGAAGAATACTTTTGGTATTTTTTAGCAATTTTTATGCAACCATGGAAAGACAATACAATTTCAGGCCAGTTTTACACGTTAAATCAGAAATAAGGTCTAATTAAGTCCGAAAATTATGAAACTTGGCCAGAATATGATATGCAATGAAATGGAGCAACACTAATTTTTTTGAATTTTTCTGACACTTTATGGATTTCCTGTGAATAAAATATGAATGCAAGTTGATGTTTACAAAATTAATTTTAATAAATACCAAATCACATTATTCCTAGATATAAAAATTATCCTAGATAGATCTAAGTATGATGAATCTAGGAAAATTAATAAACCTAAATTCTATGTGAATTGGACCTATCAAAAATCAATTAAGGAAATCACTAATTAATCTATTCAAGGCTCGTAATGCATGCAAATGCAAATATTTTTGGGCATAATGTAAATTAAATTATTCTAAGTCTAATGTGAATTTTTGATGATTTTTGGACAACAAGGAATTTAATATGAATTAAAACGCACACAATGGGCAAAATATGGAAAATTTCACCAATTTATAATATTAAATTCCCAAAAATGTCCCAAAAATGAAACACATGTCACATAAGAGAGAGGACAAGATACGTCATGCAATTTTTAAAATTGAAAAATAATGCCAAATGGACACCTAAATATGCGTGCAAAGATAGGGACTAATTTGCAAATACAGAGAATAAAATTACTGAAAAATAAACATGCTGACAAGGACTTAAATGCAATTACCTATAGTACTGGGGTATGCATGTAAAATGTCCACACGAACATGTGCGCCTCACGTGATGCTCATGACGGGGACTAATTTGTAATTTGACAAACTTCCAGGGGTTTCAGTGCAAAATGCCCAGAACGCACGTGAGGCACACGTGAGATCTAGTCTCGGTAGGCGTCGGAGGCTCGGTTTGAGGCTCGGGTGTGCTGTAGGCTCGAGCGTGCTTTGGAGTAGCTTCGAGAGCTCCGAGCCTAAGGGTCGGGGAAGAGGCTCGGAGGAAGCGACAGACTGCTCGATCGACGAAGATCCAGCGGCCACTGAAGCTGATACGTGGCGCACCTTGGACCACTAGATCTAGTGGAGATCCAACGGAGGATGACAACAGAAGACGTGGCGTGATGTAGCCCGTTGGATCAAGATGGATCCAACGGTATCTGTAGATGGGCTGGGGATGGCGATGTGGACAAACAAGGGCGGTTGGATCCTCCTGATCCAACGGAGGCGGGGCACTGGAGACGTGGCTCGATCCGAACCGTCTGATCGTGAGTATCGGACGACAGCTGTGCTTCGTGCTCCTCCGGTCCGCCGCCTCCTGCGGCGGACGTGGTTGGGCTCCGACGAAGCCCTCCTAGCTCCGCGACTTCCCTCGTGCTCGGTGATGATCTCTGGACGAACGAGGGCGGCTGAGACTGATCGTGGAAGCATCGGGGAGCCGTCGGAGGTTCTGGATGAAGCTAGGGAGGTCCATAGGTCGGAAGCGATGAAGCTTGATGCAGCTCCAGCGAAGCTTACGAACAATGAAGGAAAGGGTACCTGTAGGGTTAAGTTTGATAGCCGAGGCATGCTGTGTGTTCATGAGGGAAATGCAAGTGCAGCAGGAGGCCAGAGCAAGGTGAAGGTGGTGCGGTGGTGCTCCTCAGCCGTGGCAGCGGATCTCTTGGTCAGAGGAGGCATGACGGGTCATGGGATTAATTCGAAGATACTGCGAAGGTCAGAGCTCCAAGGCAGAGCTCGGTGGGGGATCAGGAAAACGTGAGATCGATCGTAGGAGGTGGAGAAATTAGGAGAAAAATGAAGAAAAAGACGGAGGAGATCGGATGGGGAATGAAGGATGCTACCTGGGGATAGAAGCTCGGAGAGGAGCTCCTGGTCTTCGCTCGAAGGTCAGTAGAGGTCCTCAGCTCGTGCAGCTCGCGGGAGGAACTGCAGCATGGCGGGGAAACCATGGTTCTCGTCGGAGAAGATAAGGCCGTCTTCGCTTGACTTCTCGCCTAATTGCTCTCACCAGAAGGAGGATAGGAGCTCAGGGCATCTCTCTGCAAGGGAGGATGGGATCGACGACAGCTGGTGGTGGAGTATTTATAGGTTGGAGGTGAGGGTGTAGGTGACGGGATGACGAAGTTGGTGGAGGTCGTGGGTCGACGTGGGTGAGGTTCATGGTGATTGAGGAGGTCGGCGAAGATGAGGGGGTAATGGGCTACGAGGTGTAGGTGACAGGGGGCGGAGAGAACGGCTGAAGTGGGGCCGAAAATAGGAAGGGGCAGCGAGCGTGTGATGTGGAGATCGTGGGAGAGAGAGGGCGTTTGGAGGTAGACGACGAGGTCTCTGCCGTTGGATCTCGCGATCCAACGACTGTAGATTAGGCGATACGGCGCGGCTGAGATTAGATCTAGGGTGGCTGAGATGGACGGTGATTGGGCGCACCACATGGCGTGCTAAGAGTGCGGCGCTGGCGGGAGGCCCAGATCACCTCTGGAGGTCGATCTAGCGGTGAGAATCAAACGTAGGAGGGAATGGCTGAGATGGAAGGATTCGGATTCGATCGGGTGGAGATGCGTGCGACACGTGGCTTCTTGAGAGAGAAACGCTAGCGGACAACGATGATGTGATCAGGAGCATGATCGGGCCGTAGAGGGAAGTGACGAAAAAGAGCGGTGGCGATAAGGAGAGAGGGAAGGCCATCGGACAGTAAAGAAGATGTGACGTGTGGCGACCTGAGGAAGAGGCGCTACCAGACGACCACTTTTTGATCTGAGCTTGATCGAATGACTGAGATGAGCTGCGACACTGGATAGCCCAGATCAAGAGAGAGAGAGGAAGGGATCGGACGACGGAAGACGAAGGGCGCGTCGCGCGATGTGAGCGGGCCGCGTGAGGAGGGCGCCACGTGGCCTGATCTGAATAGCTGAAAGAGAATGTGGAATTAGGGAAAGAAGATGGCCGAATTTGGAAGAAGTCAAACATGAAAGTTGTAGATCTCGATGAGATCTACAAGTTTCATGTTGATCAAAAACGGAAATGAGGTCAAATAAGATACAAAAGTACAAGGGTATGAATATACATACATATAATGCACAAAGGGGCCCCAAAACCCAAGTTTTGCATACGAGCTCCGATTTAAATGAAATTAGTCTCATTTTGAAGCTCTTTGAGTGTGTATTAATTGAAAGTGAGTAAACCTAGATCGGAGGTTGTATGAGGTAGATATTTGCATTCTAAGGTCTGGGGTCTCCAACTAGGTTTGGGATTTTATTGGGTAATTTTACAAGATAGGAACCATGCCCTTTCCTTGTATTATTAGTTAATAATAGACACAGTATAGGGTTGGTTTTATTGACTTTGGAGTGAGTATAAAATATAAATAAATAGGTGAATCTTTAGGTGAATATTTATAAGTGAATTAGGCTTCTTATTTAATGCAAATATGGATGCTAAAATGCATGTATTATGTATGCATGTATGTATGATAATTATGCAAGATAAAGGGAAACATGCTGCTAAATAATCATGAACAAGACTCTATTTTCAACTTTAAGAGTGATGAACACAAGATTCATCAGCGACCACCAAACCAGACCATAGGCGGTAGAGGGGGTCCAAACTTTGACGAGTTCCGTTGTTGACGAGTCGTGGAATCACCCTTTTAATTTAATCAAATGTAGTTGTAGTCTGAGCAATTTAGGAATTGTCGAAATTGATTACACTGAGAAATGATATAGAGAATCAAGTCTCAATGCAATCAAGGTTATTTACTTTACTCGGGTAAGTCCCAAGATAGAACTCAGGGAGGTAATATGAGGGTTCAGAATTAATCCTCATATAATTCAGAAATTAGATTTTTAGAGGAGAAGAATATTTTTGGTGTTTTTTACTTTCAGCTTTTCATGGATTTTTAACTAAAAGATGTAATTATTCGATAAAAGAGATATGAGACATGAATTTTCAAAGTAATTTTAATGTAGGAAAATTATGCTATGATGTTGATGAATCGCTAATCGGTAATATTAATTATTACTCATTGTAGTATGACTGATTTACATTCATACAGAACTAAGTCAAGTATCTTAGTGAAGAGGACTCAGTGTTCATCAATAAATTGGAGGAAGTTATCCATTTAATCTTTGAAACACATATTCTTTAATATTTATTTTTATTGCTTATTAAATTATGGAAAATTGGTGCATCTCTTGACAATTAATTTGATATTTATTGATAAATTATATCCTGAAATTCATAAGGCTTGGATATTAAATAGAGAAGAGACTGATTGGTTTGATTTTTTTCTCATATCATTTGTGTTCTACATTCATTCATTACCATAAAAAGTTCTAAAAAGTGCATTGATTTATTTTCTCTTAATGTGTTTACTTATTTTCTTAAAATATTCTAAAAAAATAATTTATCATATTTACTTACATAATTGTATCTTTTATTTAAAACTTCATAAAAAATGTAAAAATTCAAAAAATTTAAAAAGTTTCTCTTTGAAAACATAATCCTAAATTATTTTAAAGCCTAGTTCTAAATCCTCAGATTACCTCCATGAGTTGAACATTGGAACTAGCTTAAGTATATAAACAACCGACTGTACAGATCATTAATTTCATATTATTTTTCGTATGGTTATTTTTCACAACTCATTCTTTATGACTTACTACAACTGACACACAATTCTTAATAATTAATAGTTGTTAATGGCACGCTCGTCAAATGGGTTGTTGTCAGGGAGGTATACGGTTAGGATCAATTTTTAGATAACTTAGTGCATATGTTTTCCACCCACGGGTAGTCTAATTATGATTTTTTTATGTTTATTTATCGATATTATTTTATTCCATTTATTTTCATTATATATTCTTATTTATCTCTCTCTAATATAAATCTCTTTATTTTGATGTGTGAGGAACACGATGGACTTGGAGCAACTTTATTGGGAATCGTGCAACTTGAGGAGACCGGAGGTGAGAGATTTTGTGGACTGAGCTCATTCAAGAGGCATAAAGAAGAAAATTTTATTTCGAATAGAGAGTGTTTTTCATCCATTTATTTTTGTAAATTTTTTTGTAAAAATTGTTTATTTCCAGCGGTTCTAGTTTGAGGTATCGCATGTATACCCGAACATTGGGAATTTGGCTTATCGTGCCCATTTTGTGAGGTTGACGTAGTTCTAGGACTGTACCACAACTATTGGAGCTACTATGATTTTTATGCTCATAGGACTTGGAAGACATTGCTCTTAAAAGACACACTAGATCAGATTTCATGTAATCAAATTAAATGTTCTTGCACTCGTTAATAGAAATCATGTTAAGGGTGTTTTCCATGCATGCATCAGAAATATCTGCTTAGGTCTGTCTTGCATCTTCATGGAGATTGTGAGGAATCATTGCAAGTATTTTTGAGATCTGCATTCATCATTGCGTTTCCCGTCGCATGAATTTTCAAATCACCCCCCCCGTTTTCACTCATTTAGGATTTAAAGGAGTTGGAAATCCAATGTAAATGTGTTCTGATATCCATTCAAATTCAAGTGATAAACAAATGAAAACAAGGTAACTGTTAAACAAGATGATTAAATAAATTAAAATAAAATTGAAATTTCATTATCTGTGGGAGAGAGCCACATCCTTCTACGCATGGGTGAGTATGTAGCCTTAAGATTAGAGCCCAAAACTATAGACATGCACTTTGAGTTCTGGATCCGACTCTTCCGGGTTCGAGAGCTGCAAGCACTCGCGTCCAACCATAATAGACATTTTGGGTGTGACAGTCTATTATCTCCTTTTGGTGTGTGATATAAGCCGGTAGATAATGCATATCTCCCATTTTATTGAGGAATAACAAAACCATACCATGGCATTAGGGTGATATACATGTGTGTAATGTATTCAAGGATTGTATTATCACCATTATAAAGTTGAAAAGATAATTGGCTGAATCTTTGTAACCTTCATTGTGTGAAGTTGGCAAACTTAGGGTTTTGCATTACATATTATATTGTTTGCATTCAAAGATATTGCACTTGCAAATACTCATGGTTCATGGTCATTATCTACCTTCATTTGCAAAGATGTCTGAATATTAGTATTCATATCAAAACTCAATGGGTCGAGTGTACACGACCATATCCATACCATCTTCTTCATCGTTTTCATTCCATAAGACCCCTCTCTTCGAGATGATTCTTCCTTAACCATCATTCTCTTCATCCTTCATGTTCACCTTATACATTCCAGTCCATGACCCACTTCTCTTGCAGGAGACCTCAAGATATGAACCGCTCGACAACATAAAATTAATCGAATACTATGCGGATATAATATAGAGAGCAAATTCGAGGATGGAAAGGAGTGTAGCCAAACATTCAAGAGAAACATGTTTCCTGCTTACAATAGACAATTCATTATTTGAACCATCCCTTACTCGTGATGACAGTCTTTCCGAGTATAACCACTTTTCCTTTGACAATACACTTGAGATTCAGAATCAAAAAATCGAACTCTTGACCAGACCAATACCATCACCACAAGAAATCACTATTACTTGACTTAAATCACATGCCGAAGTCCCATCATGACCAGCATGGCTATTCTTCTCAAAGTCATGAGATGATAGAGGATGACATCCTTCGGATTAACTAGAGGGATGATGCCTTGACTGATTGATTTCATAATGTCATCCAACTAATTAAAGAAATAATCGATAAGCAAGAAGGAATGAGGAAACCACAAGACGAACCCGAGACAACTCACATGCAAGATACTCAGATTCAGAAACCACAAACCATCAAGACTAGTGACCAATCCACTGACTCGACCAAAAACACCAAAAAAAGAGAAAAAATCAGAAAAATAAAAAAATGGACAAAATCGAAATGGAAGCATTTTGATCTTGGAGCTTCCATTAATCAAGGTCGTAGAGTATGTGTCCGCTCTTCAAAGATTTGTGAAGAGATAATTATAAACCAAGAAGACGTGTAACAAGCGACCAACAATTGAATTTCATTTAATTACTAAGACCAATTCATTGGTGATGGCTCTGAAGACCAAAAGCTGGAAAGTTAATTGGTTGACTAGGGTTAATTATGAAATTGAGGATACTGAATTTACTAATATTTAGATAGATGACAACACTACTGATGAGCGACCCGAGCGAACGAGGTAAAGGTACTAATCGGTCGTTGCGACCTCTATCACTCAGAGTCACTCAATCAAGAAAAATATCGAACCGCGAAATAAATCAGAGATCAAAACACGAAGTGCGGTCCTAGCTATGGGATTAACCTGGTATAGCTCCCAGGGTCGAACACAAGGAGCACGGGTTGGCCAAAGGCCTACGAAGTAGTCAGAATGAAATAAAATAAAGACAAAATATTTTTAGTGGTTTTTAATGATTTTTATATTTTTTTGGATTTTTAAAAGTGAAGAAAATAAAAGAAAGTATAAACAAGCACACTTGAGCAATTTATTTATCACACCAAAAATCAAGCAAAAATTCAAGAAAAATTATTTTTATGTTTTTTAGGTTTTTAAGTGTTTTTGGTGAATTTTTGGGATTTTTATAAGGTGTATTTTATTTTCTAAAAATCAAACAGTGCTAAAAAGACAAGGTACTGTCCAGCCAGGACCAAAACCCAAAGATAAAATATCTAAGGATCTCAGATGGACCTGGAGGTAATTTTCCTGTATACTAGAGAAAACAAGGAAAATTTGGGCACCACAATTATTGTTTTTGGATTTTTGGATTATTTAATATGATTTTTATGAGTTTTTAGGTGTTTTTGAATTTTTAGGGTTTTTAAGCAATGAAAAATAGCCAAAATTGGCTAGAAAATCAAGCAACACAAGATAAACAGTAACTAATTTTTATAGAATTTTTGGGGGTGTTTTTATATATTTTTGTGATTTTTCAAGTGAAACAGTGCCAAAAATAAATGTTTTTGAATTTTTAAAAATAGCAACCAAGATCAAAAATGTCCTCAAAAATCTACAAAAATCGTACACCATGGCAGGAGACATGTGTCAAATTTTCGTTGGATTTGGAGGTGATTTGATATTTTATTCAAAATCCAAAAGGGGGCACTGTGCACAGGGACCAAAGTGCAAATACCCAAAGCTCTGGGGGTCTCGGTGCAATTTTCCCAGCAAGTCACGCGCGTGGCGCGTGCCTGGGGCACTCAGGGACCTTCTGGTAATAAAAACCAAGTTCTTGGACCTTTTGGTAACTCGTACCAAAAAGTCCAGGGGCTTGGGCGCAAATAACCCACTAAAATCCGTACATGTTCAAATAAAATGCTCACAGGGGTAGAAATGCAAATACCACAAAGTATATATTCATTCAATAACCATCCAGAACTACAGGATAAGAGATGCAAATAACCCAACTAAACACGTGACGAAGCACGTGGGCTCACATACACAGGGGTATCAATGCAAATAAAGACAAGCACAAGGTCCGAGGTGCAATTTACCCTACGTAAATAAAACGACTAAAATATTTACAGGACTAGGATTAAAAACACAAACTACGAGGGGGTCCTAAGTAAATTACCCCTTATTTAACGTCGATGGCTGGATTCGCGCCACGTGGATGATCCAACGGTCTCGGACGGCGGGCGCTCTTCTTCTCTTCCGCACTTGGGCCAATCGACGGTGCAGAGGGGGCCACGTGGGTGATCAAACGGCTCAGGTGCTGGGGCCTCTCTCCTCTGTGCCAACGGTCCGGATCAGCCCCCTCACGATGATCGACGGTAGCTGCTCCTTGATGAATGGACGGCTGAGATGCGAACTGGAGCGGAGGGGCTGATCTGACGGTGAAGGAGGATACTGGAAGAACACTCGGCCGGCGAGCTTCGCCGGCCTTGTGCGCGTGATGTAGACCTCCTCAGCTGCCTCGGATGATCGGATAAGGTCCGCAATGGAGTCCCGCAGCTGGTGATGGCTTCAGATGACCCAGCCGAGCCCTGGAGGGGCTCCGGCGAGGTCGGCGGCGACGAGCTCCTGGTCTGAAAGTGAGGGGGGCTCAGATGCCCTCCTCTTGGCCTGCAAAGTGAACCAAAAGCTTCGCGGGTCGAGGGCAAAGTGCCTCGACCCGATGAAGCGGCGTGAGGGTGATCGATGCGTCGGGGCGGATGAGCTCCGGCGAGCGGAGGAAGGTGGAGCCCGAATCCCAGCTCCGGGGCGAGCTGGGTTGAACGAATGGGCGTAGAATGTGCGTCGAGGGATGGCGAAGGTGAGCGTGGGTTCCGATGATCAAAACGATGCTCGATGTAGCCGGAATCAACGGAATATGTCGGAGATGCTAATTGGGGGTAACTCAAAATTAGGCTAATCAAGAAGGTTCTAAGGTTACCTGGGTGGAGCGGAAGACTGGGCTGGAGCTTAGCTAGCTCCCGGTCGTCGCCTCGAAGGGCGTCAAGGCCTGAGGCTCGAGCTCCTGCAAGCGGCGGAGCACGGCGGCGCGAAGCTGCCAGATCGATGGTCGGGACACCCTCTCCTCACTGCAACAGGGGCAAACGCGAGCTGTCACCTCGGTGATTGCTCTGGAGGTCACGGGAATGAAAGTGGCGAGCCAAAGATGGGAAATGAATGCGGCGGAGCTCAGGCTATATATGGGTGCAGGTCCGGGAAGAAGGGCTCGGGTCCGGCTCGATTGAGCACGGACCCCTAGGCAAGATGTCGGGCGAGATTCCCGGATGCACGGGGAATGATTGGAGCGCGGGGTTTACGGGTTTGGATACCGGGGCGTGACGCAATAAATCGGGGAAGTCGGGTCGGGCGTCACGACCCGTGTGAAGTGGTCCACAGGGGGGAGTTGACCGGGCGGTCAACAATCCCCGTGGACCAATGGGAGTCAGCCACATCAGAAATATTTGGAAATTAATTTAAAAGTAGAAAATGGATGATTTAGCAAAAACTCAAAACATAAAAAATGTTTGTTTTAATTTTTTCTATTTTTTTGTGAATTTTAATTAATTTTTGGAAATCAAAATAAGGTATATACAATATATAGCCATATATAGGTATATGTACAATATAGGGTTTTTAATTTTGATTTTTAATTAGTTATTTTTATACAATTTTTATTCCTATTTTATATTTTATTTATTTATAGAATAAAATGAGGAATAAAAGGCTATTTTTATTTTATTTTTATTAATTATATACATAGGTAAAATAAATAGTTATGTACAACTATATACATGGCATATATACAATATGTTTTTGTATTTTAATTTTTGTTATTTTTTTATTTGATTTTTGTTGTGTTTCTTTTTATTTCTTTTATTTACAAAATATACCATAGAATATTCACAAAAAGTTTTTGAAAATAAATACATTTATTTATAGGGTTAAATAAATAAAGGATGATGGTCTATGCACATGGTGAAAGGGCATTTTTGAATTTTTGATTTTTAAATTTTTATTTTGTTTTTAATAGTTTCTAACTATATACAAAATATGTACAAGCATATTTTTGGGTGAGGAAAATATAGTTTTATTTATTTACAACAATATATACACATGAGCTCCTATCTCCCTCTACTTTGGCTTTTATGCGGTCAGGCCCATGCTGAGCCCTCCCTTGGGTTAGGTTGCTCAATATTTATTCTAAATATTTCCCTCTTTTTCTTTTTACTCTTTATTCTTTTATTTTTGCACAAAAACATGCTAATTATATCTTTTTACACAATGCTTGCTTTTGGTAATTATTTGTATTTACACATATTTACATGTATTTGCAAAGGTTTTTGTAGCTAAAATAGAAGAATAAAGAGTGATGAATAGGTATTCATCACCCCCCTATGCTTAACTTTGCTAGTCCCTTAGCAAACACTTATTTGAAAAAGAAGTGAAAAAGAAAGAAAAAAAGAAAAAGAAAAAGGGGATGTACATGGATCAAGGTTGAATTATTAAACTTTCCTTCATTAAATTGACATATGGAGCTCGATCAGATCTTTGGATTATTAATGTGTCGGAACCTTATTTGGACTTAAGCTTAAAACTCAACAGCCTCTAAGTTCCACCAATCTATGGACAAGACTCCTCAATAAACCAGATCAGAACAAGTCTACATACACAAACTCTAATGACCATGAGTCTTTCCATGCAGTGTAAGTGATATGTGGCTCCCCACCTCAGAAGCAACAAAGAAACAACCTCCCTCAACCTGGTAACTCTAATGCCTCGGTCTAGCAACTCTTTCCTCGAGAAGCGGGGTATTCCCTTCTAAGTTCAAGTGCAACCGGCTCAAGAAGAGGGGGTAGAAGTATAGAGTTTTGGAAGCTTAGCCAGTGTAGCTAAGTCTCCCGCTGCAAGCTTCATGAGATGTAACATGGATACCATAAGCTTTGCTTTATTTGACTATGTATACTCCGGTGGGGTTATTAAATTTTCAATCCGACCCACCACTTTTTTGGAGTTCTTTTTGCATTTTTGCAATTTTTTTTTCAAGGACCTTTGTACAACATATCTACATGGTGCAGCATATATACAAGAAATTTCCTCTTGAGCCAGTAGACTATCCCTCTTTTGAAGCTTTATTGCAACCCACAGCTTCTGTCTTTAGCCTTCATCACCACTAGACCAAGTTGAGGTGCACTTCCTTCACTAGAAGAAGAAGAGAGGTTCCGCCTAGAAGTACTACCCTCATATGCTACCCCAAGCCAAAGGAAACTGCCTCCTCACCACCTCATCCATGGAGAGCCATGTGTAAAGTGCAGGTGCAAGTCAAGCCATTGTCTCTAAGAGTCATGCGTGTGTTGTTAAGTGTTCTACTTAAGCTCATCAAGATGACATATGCTCATAGCCTAGTGGACTCAAAGAATTAAGTCCTTATGGACCTGAAAAGCCTTAACCCTAAGTCCTATAAGGTTCCTCTTAAAGTTAAGTGGATTAAGATCTTATTCAAGCTCCATTTCTCAATTTAATTCCAGGCCTAGTTTAAATGTCAACTCTCATCCAGGAAAAACTATACATATATGTACACAAGATGCTATTTACAAATATTTTACAATCGTGCAAAATTTTTGAAAAATGTTTTGAAGTCATGGATGAATGATGCATGAGGTGCAAGTTTTGCAAAAAGATATTTACAAACATTTACACAAGGTTTTTGCAAACTTTTGATTTTCAAAACATTTTGGAAAAATTTTGTACTATATACATAATTTTGATACAAAAATATTTACACAAGCTTTACACAAAAGATTTTTGAAATTATTTTTACAAGAATACTTTATACACTAGCTATGTATGTGCAAGGATAAAAGAGGTTTATGTACATGAAAATTTTTTAAATTTTTGTGATTTTTAGCCATTTTATTTATTAACACACTCACACAAAGTACGAGTTATGGCTAAAGTATATATGAAATATATACACACCCCCCTATACTTAGCTCGAACGATGTCCTCAGAGTGATCAAGAGCGATGAAGAAGACATAACTCGTGCTTAGTAAAAGGGAAGTGAAAAGGAATGGCTAGGTACAGGAACGAATAAATGAATAGAATAAGAGGAACTCGGTGGTTTCCCCCTATACTTAGGATTAACTAATCCTAAGTATAGCAAGCTGTACATGAAGGGAAATCCGAGTGAAGAAGATACAGAATCTGCCCCCCTATACTTAGGGTAAAATATCCCTAAGTATAGGCAGCAAAACAGGGTCAGAACGACACGAAGAAAATCACGAACATATACAAGAAGGAGGACATCACTCCCCCTATACTTAAGGTGGAGAACCTTAAGTATAGGCAACAAAACAGAAGTGATGAAACAGACGAATGAACAACCCGGTGTTTCCACCCCCCTATACTTAGGATGAGCAATATCCTAAGTATAGCAAAGATAATCCTATGCGAGACCTGGGGTGAAAACAAGAACGGAAGAAAGAAAGATCAAAGAAGACGAAACACGTATATACAAAAGAGTACAATGTTGAGGTGCCTCTCAACAAGCGCTAGGTTTTACGCCCCTAGCTGGGCGCAAAGGCTAGGACAACGCAGTATCAAGGTTCAGGACGGCATCGGTAAGTCGAATGCCGTACTGTCGTCGCAGTCTCAGTGTGAGAACAACGACGAACTCAACAGTGTAAAGTAAGACACCCAGGTATGCAATCAGGCGGGTGTCTGCTACCGGCCAATGATATGAGCATAAGTAATCGGGATCCGGTAGCACAAAAGAAATCAGTGGCTCTGGGTCAGAATGGAGTGAGAGTATAGAGCCGAAGAAATCAAACGTGGAGAAAGATGGATCAGTCATGGAATTCTCCACGTCAATCAGTGTCTCAAACAGGTGTGGACAATCAGGATCAGGAGACTCTCTAGGCAGAATGATATCCGATGCATGTAATAGAATCAGATCAGGCAAATCATCGAATATCTCCAAAATGGGCTCATCCTCGCGAGGGTCGTCGAGGTGAGAAGACTCAGAATCAGAGTGATCTAAAGACTCGGTTTCGTGTTCCGCCAGATCGGAAACACTCTCAGCAGGTGAAACCGAGTACTCATCATGCGCGGCATCCTCCCGCAGATAACCCTCGGGGAGAGATGCCAGATCAGAAGTGACTAGAAGAGGATCAGGATATAGATAGGCATCTGCGCTGCTATCAAGTATCCACTCAGTGCACCAGGCTGCATCATCATCGGAAGTGTAGGTCTCGGCAATCTGGAAGCAGGAGTAGGTACTAGTCAACATCGCGGAAACTGGCAAAGTGTCCGTGGATGATCCTCGCTCTGCGGCTATGCTGGCTATCAGCTGGTCCTCAGGTAGTGTATCTGTCTCAACAAAGTGGAGGACAAAAGGCTCGAAGACAGGACTCTCTGTGTCTGTACTCTCGAAGTGGTGTCCCTCATCAAGCTGTGGCTGCTGAGCTGAGTCCTGGTGACTGTCTGCATCCAAGAAGTGTCTCTGCATGAAGGAAACTGACTCCTCCAGGACTGGAATCTGAAGTGTCCGAATCAACGGCTGTAAAAGCTGGGGCTCCTCCGGCTCCTGGAGTATCAGAAGATCTGATATCCAAGACTCGTCAATAGGGAACTTTGGGGCTGACTCGAACTCCAACTGGAAGGCCAACGGGAACTCAAGTAGACTCTGGGTCCGAACCTCTGCTATCACAGTCATCTCCTCTGTCAGTGGTGCTGCATCATCCAAGTCCTCCGGTTGGTGTGTAGAAACTGACTCACCATGTGACGTGACACACCGCACTGGTACTGTATCGTCCTCATGTGTTGTTCCGACCGAAGCATCTCGTGAAGAAGAACTCTGTGAAAGTAGCCTCGAGATTGTATCCAAGAAGTGAATGTCGGAACTGTGGTATGAACCGCCACATGTGGTAATCACCAGTGTAAGCTGCTCTGCGGTCATCCCCCGCATGGAGATCTCAATCAAATCTGTCAGTGGAAGTCCATGGTCTGGAAATCTCCTCAAGAGGTCAAGAAACCTCGGCCATGCCTCATGCAAATGCTCCTGGGGGTCAACGGAAAAGTCCATAATCAAAGACCGCATAAACTCTGCCCTTCGTGGGGGAAAGTATCTCTGTAAGAACTCTCGGCGTAGCTCTCCCCACTTCTCGAATGTCCTCCCCAATCGGCGATGCCATCTCATGGCTCTGTCGTGAAGCGTGAAGGGGAAGGTCCTGCTCATTAGGTCCTCTGCAGTGACATCTGAATATCTCTGTGCTCTACAAAATTCCTCAAAAGCAGACAGGTGAAGATAAGGCTCCTCGTGCGCCTCTCCTGAAAATGTCGGCAGTCGCTGAATGTAATCCAAATCCAAGAAGAATGGGCCTAATGTAGAAGCTGACTGATCTCCATGTGCTATCTGCTCCTCCATCCCTCTGGAATGGGATCTATTTGCTGATCTCCACTGCTCTCTCGGGTCACCAACAGAGTGCGCTCTCAACTCAGCAACAGCATCGTCCGGGTCTCGCATCTGCTCTATCTGATATCCTCGGACGGCTCGCACAACATGCCCGGAGTGATGAGATGAAAGGGAGGGAGGGAGCGGGAGGTTGGTCGGAGATCCGACCTCCCTAGAAGGTGGACTGGAGTGATGGTCAGAGGATGGAGAAGAAGCCGTAAGAGTCGGCTCAGAGTGAGGGGAATCCATCATCCAGGGATCAGGGAGAAGAGAAATGAAGGGAGGTGAGGGAGGGGAAATAGATCGAAGGGATCTGGCAATCAAACAAGATGAACAAGCAAACCCCCAATTCACCTACGCACACAGAGCTGAAGACCGAAGGGATCGGTCAATTATCTTGTCAATTTTATTTTAGGTGATCATCCAGTCTATCAGAGCGATAACGTGAAGTAAATAGGTATCCAAATCTTTCTCAACCGACTGTCCCGTACTGAAAGCCGGTAATCAGTCAAGAATAGATCGGAGGCTCTATCCTAATGTGCGGATCACTCTCTCGCTCATCCAAACCAGACAAGGAGGGGGTTACTCTCCCCAAGACAGATTTTTCGTGAAGTGTCTTTTAGGTCAAGTATGATTAGCAGTCCCGATTTTATTGTTTTTCTTTTTAATCTTTTTCAAAGCAAACAAAAGGGTCTAACGAATTTTTCGGTTCTTCTGATTATTTAATCCGAAAACAGGGGGGAGAAGACGAAAAAGCCGATGCGCGATAAAATCAATGATGCATGCAAAGTAAGGAAGGCGTACCTGACTCCAGCGCTCTACATGCAATATGATCCGCGCAGAATTTAAAGATAGGAAATAAACTACCTAAATGATGCAAGCGGGAAAAACCGAGTCCTAGATGAGCAATTCCTAACGTAGAACCGTCTAACTCAGTTGCTCGCCCTCGATCCAAAGAGTCCGGTCTTGGCCCACCCCTCCTCTTCTCGACAGGTCGAGTTCAGGAGTAGCGCTTGTGGGGCAGGCTCGCGGCGCGTAGGCTCTCAGGAAAGCAACTAAGTTATTTTTATTATTTATTATTAGTAGGTCCAATTAACGATCTATAGGAACAGATGAGCAGTTAGGTGTGTGGATCCTACTAATTACGTCACAAGCACCAGAAATTCCTACGGCTAGGGGCTCGATCAAAACCGCGTAAACACCGGAAAGGCAGTAAAAAAAAGGTAAAGAAAGCCGCGAGAAAACCGCGAAAAACCGCTAAGGTCCTAAAGGGTCCCCCGAGCACACCGGTGCTCGGCGAAACAGACCCGCTACGGTAGAAGTCCAAACAGTCCAAGTCCCTGTATTATTACAATAATAATGAAATAGTCCTAAACTACCCTCACCCACTCAGCTCTCCCTCTCTCGCTCTCTCCTGCGGCTTCGTGAAGAAAGAAGCCGCCTCCGCTTCGCTCGGGTGCTCCGGCGCTCCTAGGATTGCCGCCCTCGCTCGTCGGGCCCTCGCAAGAAAAAGAAAGAAAAGTGGTCAGTAAAAAAAATATCAGAAAAATATATATATACAAAAATCTGTGCAAAAAGCCGCGAAAATCAAAAACCGCGGAAAAATCTAAAAGTGACTACTAAGCCGTGCTCCCCGGCAACGGCGCCATTCTGATGAGCGACCCGAGCGAACGAGGTAAAGGTACTAATCGGTCGTTGTGACCTCTATCACTCAGAGTCACTCAATCAAGAAATATATCGAACCGCGAAATAAATCAGAGATCAAAACACGAAGTGCGGTCCTAGCTATGGGATTAACCTGGTATAGCTCCCAGGGTCGAACACAAGGAGCACGGGTTGGCCAAAGGCCTACGAAGTAGTCAGAATGAAATAAAATAAAGACAAAATATTTTTAGTGGTTTTTAATGATTTTTATATTTTTTTGGATTTTTAAAAGTGAAGAAAATAAAAGAAAGTATAAACAAGCACACTTGAGCAATTTATTTATCACACCAAAAATCAAGCAAAAATTCAAGAAAAATTATTTTTATTTTTTTTAGGTTTTTAAGTGTTTTTGGTGAATTTTTGGGATTTTTATAAGGTGTATTTTATTTTCTAAAAATCAAACAGTGCTAAAAAGACAAGGTACTGTCCAGCCAGGCCCAAAACCCAAAGATAAAATATCTAAGGATCTCAGATGGACCTGGAGGTAATTTTCCTGTATACTAGAGAAAACAAGGAAAATTTGGGCACAAAATTATTGTTTTTGGATTTTTGGATTATTTAATATGATTTTTATGAGTTTTTAGGTGTTTTTGAATTTTTAGGGTTTTTAAGCAATGAAAAATAGCCAAAATTGGCTAGAAAATCAAGCAACACAAGATAAACAATAACTAATTTTTATAGAATTTTTGGGGGTGTTTTTATATTTTTTTGTGATTTTTCAAGTGAAACAGTGCCAAAAATAAATGTTTTTGAATTTTTAAAAATAGCAACCAAGATCAAAAATGTCCTCAAAACTCTACAAAAATCCTACACCATGGCAGGAGCCATGTATCAAATTTTCGTTGGATTTGGAGGTGATTTGATATTTTATTCAAAATCCAAAAGGGGGCACTGTGCACAGGGACCAAAGTGCAAATACCCAAAGCTCTGGGGGTCTCGGTGCAATTTTCCCAGCAAGTCACGCGCGTGGCGCGTGCCTGGGGCACTCAGGGACCTTCTGGTAATAAAAACCAAGTTCTTGGACCTTTTGGTAACTCGTACCAAAAAGTCCAGGGGCTTGGGCGCAAATAACCCACTAAAATCCGCACATGTTCAAATAAAATGCTCACAGGGGTAGAAATGCAAATACCACAAAGTATATATTCATTCAATAACCATCCAGAACTACAGGATAAGAGATGCAAATAACCCAACTAAACACGTGACGAAGCACGTGGGCTCACATACACAGGGGTATCAATGCAAATAAAGACAAGCACAAGGTCCGAGGTGCAATTTACCCTACGTAAATAAAACGACTAAAATATTTACAGGACTAGGATTAAAAACACAAACTACGAGGGGGTCCTAAGTAAATTACCCCTTATTTAACGTCGATGGCTGGATTCGCGCCACGTGGATGATCCAACGGTCTCGGACGGCGGGCGCTCTTCTTCTCTTCCGCACTTGGGCCAATCGACGGTGCAGAGGGGGCCACGTGGGTGATCAAACGGCTCAGGTGCTGGGGCCTCTCTCCTCTGTGCCAACGGTCCGGATCAGCCCCCTCACGATGATCGACGGTAGCTGCTCCTTGATGAATGGACGGCTGAGATGCGAACTGGAGCGGAGGGGCTGATCTGACGGTGAAGGAGGATACTGGAAGAACACTCGGCCGGCGAGCTTCGCCGGCCTTGTGCGCGTGATGTAGACCTCCTCAGCTGCCTCGGATGATCGGATAAGGTCCGCAATGGAGTCCCGCAGCTGGTGATGGCTTCAGATGACCCAGCCGAGCCCTGGAGGGGCTCCGGCGAGGTCGGCGGCGACGAGCTCCTGGTCTGAAAGTGAGGGGGGCTCAGATGCCCTCCTCTTGGCCTGCAAAGTGAACCAAAAGCTTCGCGGGTCGAGGGCAAAGTGCCTCGACCCGATGAAGCGGCGTGAGGGTGATCGATGCGTCGGGGCGGATGAGCTCCGGCGAGCGGAGGAAGGTGGAGCCCGAATCCCAGCTCCGGGGCGAGCTGGGTTGAACGAATGGGCGTAGAATGTGCGTCGAGGGATGGCGAAGGTGAGCGTGGGTTCCGATGATCAAAACGATGCTCGATGTAGCCGGAATCAACGGAATATGTCGGAGATGCTAATTGGGGGTAACTCAAAATTAGGCTAATCAAGAAGGTTCTAAGGTTACCTGGGTGGAGCGGAAGACTGGGCTGGAGCTTAGCTAGCTCCCGGTCGTCGCCTCGAAGGGCGTCAAGGCCTGAGGCTCGAGCTCCTGCAAGCGGCGGAGCACGGCGGCGCGAAGCTGCCGGATCGATGGTCGGGACACCCTCTCCTCACTGCAACAGGGGCAAACGCGAGCTGTCACCTCGGTGATTGCTCTGGAGGTCACGGGAATGAAAGTGGCGAGCCAAAGATGGGAAATGAATGCGGCGGAGCTCAGGCTATATATGGGTGCAGGTCCGGGAAGAAGGGCTCGGGTCCGGCTCGATTGAGCACGGACCCCTAGGCAAGATGTCGGGCGAGATTCCCGGATGCACGGGGAATGATTGGAGCGCGGGGTTTACGGGTTTGGATACCGGGTCGTGACGCAATAAATCGGGGAAGTCGGGTCGGGCGTCACGACCCGTGTGAAGTGGTCCACAGGGGGGAGTTGACCGGGCGGTCAACAATCCCCGTGGACCAATGGGAGTCAGCCACATCAGAAATATTTGGAAATTAATTTAAAAGTAGAAAATGGCTGATTTAGCAAAAACTCAAAACATAAAAAATGTTTGTTTTAATTTTTTCTATTTTTTTGTGAATTTTAATTAATTTTTGGAAATCAAAATAAGGTATATACAATATATAGCTATATATAGGTATATGTACAATATAGGGTTTTTAATTTTGATTTTTAATTAGTTATTTTTATACAATTTTTATTCCTATTTTATATTTTATTTATTTATAGAATAAAATGAGGAATAAAAGGCTATTTTTATTTTATTTTTATTAATTATATACATAGGTAAAATAAATAGTTATGTACAACTATATACATGGCATATATACAATATGTTTTTGTATTTTAATTTTTGTTATTTTTTTATTTGATTTTTGTTGTGTTTCTTTTTATTTCTTTTATTTACAAAATATACCATAGAATATTCACAAAAAGTTTTTGAAAATAAATACATTTATTTATAGGGTTAAATAAATAAAGGATGATGGTCTATGCACATGGTGAAAGGGCATTTTTGAATTTTTGATTTTTAAATTTTTATTTTGTTTTTAATAGTTTCTAACTATATACAAAATATGTACAAGCATATTTTTGGGTGAGGAAAATATAGTTTTATTTATTTACAACAATATATACACATGAGCTCCTATCTCCCTCTACTTTGGCTTTTATGCGGTCAGGCCCATGCTGAGCCCTCCCTTGGGTTAGGTTGCTCAATATTTATTCTAAATATTTCCCTCTTTTTCTTTTTACTCTTTATTCTTTTATTTTTGCACAAAAACATGCTAATTATATCTTTTTACACAATGCATGCTTTTGGTAATTATTTGTATTTACACATATTTACATGTATTTGCAAAGGTTTTTGTAGCTAAAATAGAAGAATAAAGAGTGATGAATGGGTATTCATCACCTACCTTAAACATCATCCCAAAGTCCATGTTTTACCAACTCAAACTCGGATTCCTCAAGAAGAATAGAGTGATCTTTTAGCTGCTTAATAGATTCACTAAAAGACTAAGAGGAATTGTTTCTATCATCATTAACTTTTAAGGTGTCAAACATAGAGTGGACTTTATTTTCTTAGATATTAAGCACCGAAGAGAGTTGACTGAGTTTGTGATCATTTTGACAAAGCCGTTCCTAGCATTTGCTAGAGAAATTATAGATAGTGAGACTCAAGACATAAAATTTCTGAACATGAAACAAAGTGATCAAATTCTCAAGGACACACCCCACCCTGAAACAACTGAACAAGATACTAGAAGTTGTGATTGAGAGGAGACAACGAACCCTTCCACTTCACATGATTAGACCTCTCCCAATGAACCGTCGACTCAAAATATGACCCTAGGAGAGACACCTAAGAAGTCGATTGTCGAGCCGACCGAAGATGACATCACCAAAAAAATTATCCATATTACCTTATGGAGATCTCATTTATCACCATAGAGACTAAAGTGACTCCACTCACAGTTTGTCCCGCCACCACTCATGTTGCCACCAAGATGAAAGATCCTGATTTACACACAACCATTTCACCAATTCCGATCACAATCATTTCAGACTTCCTTGATCATTAACGTGATCCAACATCTGAGCCATCACCAAAAAAAGCCGATAGAACAAACTCACCAAGGACTCTATGGACTAGAACACCAAGGAGAAGTCACATCCTCTAGTCGGGTTGCTAGTGGAAGGGAGATGCACTATGATCTTCCGTCTCCTTCTTTTAGTTCCTAGCAAATTAGATAAGTATATAACTATAACCATCGTTCGTTCTGAGACCTCCTCTCCAGGATTCAATAGATTGACTCGAGTAATTAGATATGACCAGTGTCTCACCTCTTTACTAGAATATTCATCGTCTGAGGAACAGTCTGAAACCCATGTGAGTGAGCTCATCTTGATCGAGCAGGTGAAGAAAATAACTAGTTGGAGTACATCTGTCAATACTATTAATATTCTAGTGATGACTCTGACAATGGCTAGGAGTCTTTTCTTCACATTATTTAGATCCATATTCCCTCCAGCCTCATTCCAGAAAGAAGGTTTGTCGAAAACTTCCTTGATCCACTGTGTATTCTCTTAGATCCCATCGATTCCATTGTACTTATGCTATACTTATGCAAATGATTAAGTATAGGGGGACTGATGCCCTCTCTTTGTATACTCATAAATCCTCTTCTTGCCCTTAACCGCCCTACAAGAGCCTAAGTATGGGGAGGGCTTCTACCCCACTTGTTTCTTCTTCTGCACCCCTTTATACTTAGCATACCCTAAGTATAGGCGATGTGAGTTGTATTAGTGTGCATACTTTGTATTGCATTGTACTATATTGTATAATACTTTTTATATGTAATATTAACTTAATACAATGATATGGGATAACACTTGTAAAACTTGTAAAATTTACAAAATATATACAATATATAAAATACTTATAAATATGAATAATCCTTGTAAATTTGTAAACTTTGTAAAGTTTTTTAAAAAATCCTCAAAAAATATAAAATAAAAAGCATAAAAAATGAAAACTACATTAAAAAATAAATCCAATGCATATGCACTTCATTCAACATACCAAAAGAAAGGAAATATGACTGCCCCTAGACCATGCACGACACCTCCTTCTTGGCTGGAAGAGACCCTGTCACCATCTGTAGTCTAGAGCACAAGAAAGAGGAAGCTAGCTAGTTTAAAGAGGGTTGAAAAGAGAGAGGGAAGCTCAGAGGTTGGTTTTTACAAGTGACAGAAACGACAGGAAGATCGAGGGAGTTCTGGAGAGTCGATGATCCAATCCTCGTGGAGAGCTGGATGGAGAAGGTGATCCTCGAGGAGAAAAGGTGAAGAAGGGAGCGAAGCGATTCAGTGAAAGGCGCGGTCTCCAAAAATCGATGATGACGGGCAAAAATCGAGGTTGTCAGAAGGGTGCAGGGGGTTGGTCAGAGAGTTATCATGAAAAACAATAAAAAGTAATATTTGATTTTATTAATTTTAGTTTATAAAAGAAAAGATATTTATTATTTTATAAAGTATTTTATTATGATTTTTATTTATTTTTTAGAGTCTTAGAATTCACTATAGGCCGGTGGCTCGAAGGGGACGGTCGAGGACCGTCCTCTTTGTAGCAATAACCGTCCCTTCTGCTCAGAGGGGACGGTCGACGAACCGTCCCTTCTGCCACCGTCTCATTTGAGTAGATGAGACGGTTCTCACGAACGTCTCTTTTAATAAACCATTGGGGACGGTTGAAACCGTCCCTTTAATAATTAACATTGGGGACGGTTACAACCATCCCTAGTACCACGAATAGTAGGGACGGTTGTAACCGTCCCCAATGCTCAAACATTTTGCGACGGGCACAGAAGACCTGTGGGGACGGTTGTTGCAACCGTCCCTAATGGTCAACCATTTTGCGACGGGCACAGAAGACCTGTGGGGACGGTTTACACCGTCCTCATTAGGTCTTTGGGCCGATGTCAACCATTGGGGACAGTCGGAACCGTCCTGCTTGAGAAGCAGAGGGGACGGTTTTGACCATCCCATCTAGTTTGGGGTCTATAGCGACGCCAACAGAAGCGTATAGGGGACGGTTGAAACCGTCCCATCTAGTATGGGGTAAATGACGACGCCAACAGAAGCGTATACGGGACGGTTGTAACCGTCCCATATAGTCAGTCTATAGCGACGCCAACAGAAGCGTATAGGGGACGGTTGTAACCGTCCCATCTAGAGTGGGGTCTATAGCGACGCCAACAGAAGAGTATAGGGGATGGTTGTAACCGTCCCCATTAATCTTTGAACTATCCCTAAAATGGGGGACGTTTCTGTAACACCATAGGGAACGGTTATAACCGTCCCCAATAACCCCTGACTGGAAAAAAATACTATATTCATGGTGTTTTCTTCCCGCTCCCTCTGCGAAATCAAATAACACATTCCATAAACTCAAAATTCAAGATATAAATAAGACACTTTATAGTTACAAAGAGAATGTTTGTCAATTCTACACAGTCTTAGGCACTACTAGAAATATTACAATAAAATATTCAACAAAAAACTAAAATTTACTACAAGCATTGTTATCTACTCCGATCCTTCACTCTTATCGCTCTCCTCCTCACTCTCCTCATCGTTGCCAAGACATGTTTATACATGTGGCGTGGCTTGACTTTGAAGATAGCTTATAAAGGACATGACATTTGCCATTTCCAAACGCATCTTCGCCATCTCTTGATCTTGTGCAGACATCTTTGCCTTTACCTCCTGCAGCTCCCTCTCCATCTCTCTTTCTCTCTGGCTCCCTTGCGAGGAAGAGTGCGACCCGCTTGCACCACCCATTCCGTACCATGTACAAATCGTTTCTCCACGTCCTCCGCAACGGATGCGTCCACTGTGTTTCGGATCAGTGGATTGACGAAATGCATCATCGACCGACAACGGGGGTTGGCTCGTCCCCGTGCTGTCTAGCGAGGAGGTGGTAGAGAGCCTGATCATTTCTTCCTGCATGTATAAAAATTATAAATATTGTCAATATAATAACGTAAGTCACTATATAAATTAAAAATAAATATTACTTACATGAATTGGTGCATAGGCGTCATCAACCCACTGCACTTCTCCTAAATCCCGGCTCTTGGACCCAGCAAAAACCTCTGTACGGGTCATTTCTCGTTCGTTATCCCTCAACTAACAAAACATAAAAGAAGTTTTTAAAATAAATTTTACACTCAAACTTAATAATTCTAGAAATTTTTTAAATACTTACAAGGTCATCCTTCAATTGGTTGGTGTTCTTTCTTCCCATCTTATGTGTGAACCGAAAGCCTTTGGATTGATTCGCCATATTTTTGGTAGAAATCGACTGAAATTAAACAACATTAGTATAAGCATAAAACAAATAAAAAGTAAACAATGTACGTACTGCGAATTCCTTACTGGACCAAAAATTAATCAACTCCCTCCATTGTTCTGGTGTAACACCAGGTGGGACGTTCTGCACAAGCTGCTCATATGGAATCTGGGGGTTGTAATACTAAAGATGGAAAAATAAATATCGTTAATCTTAAATCTTCAGAATTGAAAATAAAAAAATCTTCGTACCTTCGCCTTTATGCGTTCCTTGTATCGACGTAACAACTCAGCAGCATGGGAGAGAATCTGGAAATCGACATGGGCATTTCGTTCCCATGTAAAGACAACCTTATACAACAAATATAATAAACATTAGTATAATAACTTAATAAAAAATGGTTTTTGATTTTAAAATACCTCCAAATCAGAAAGTATGGCATCCTTGACAGCATAAGGAAGCTGCCAAAAGTCGTGGGTAGTGATGGGGACGCACGCACGAGCAACCTGGCCAAGGTAGCTCTGAAACTCCGTAGAGTTCTCTCCAACCACATCTCCTCCAACAATACGCACATGCAACGTCTACCCGGGTGTAAGAAGATCCAAAAATCTACACTGAGACGGTCCACGTCGTCTCGGGGTACCTCCACTACCTGCATCAGAAGAACCTCCCTGTGGCTGCTGAGGAGGTTCGGGAACCTCCCGAATATGTCTAGGTCTAGGAGCCATCTCTGAAATTCAAAAGGAGTTATTTCAAAAAAATACATTTAGATAGATGACAATAAATTCAATTCTTTGAAATTAAAAATAAAAAAAATTACCTGATATTGCTAGTTCCAACGTCGCTGTCTAATACTTCATGGAAAAAAATCACTGGAGTTATTTTGGTATGCAACGTCATTGTCTAGTGCATCTTCCTCTTCGTTTACATCGAAGAAATCTCTCGGTGTTGTTCTAATGGGTATAATCCATCCACTAACCGAGTTATCTGGAACATAAAAGACCTGTTCGACCTGACTGGCAAGCGCATACGGCTCATTGGTTTGTAACCGACCTGTTTGCTTTAAAGAGATAACTCCATTTCTATCCTTCTTGTAACCTAATCCAACTCGACCCACATCGAACCGGATGCAATGAAATAGAACACACCTTGCATCATGTGTAAAACTGATTTCTAGTATATCAATAATCTCGCCATAGTATCCGTCAATTTCAGCATTGAGATCGACCTTCACTATTACTCCAGATTGCTGTGATGCTTTATTTTCATCAAGTGACTTTTTTCGAAATCTAAATCCATTAACGATATAGCTGGAATGTGATACTACTAATGAGTATGGACTCCTGTGGATTATATCGAGATTCGTGCTCCTGTGGATACTAGCTGTTCTTTCTTATGAATATACTCGCTGTAATCAAAGAATCAAAGGAAAGAACCGTAAAATCTTCTCCTATTTTTTCCTCTTCGAATCATTACCAATATTCTTATATCTGCTACTTTTGCAGTCAGAACAGGTATCTAAGTTTGAATAATCCTTCCAATATAAAATGCAGTCGTTCGGACATGTGTCAGTTTTCTCGTAGTTCAGTCCAAATGCACGAAATCTTGGCTTAGCGTCCTTCCAGTCCTTTGGAAAGTTTTCTGGATAATTTAATAATGTCCTAATCAACTGTAAGACATCTGTCATCGTAACCGCTGTACACCGATTCTTCACTTTTATCTTAAACATCTCCAGAAGAAAACGTAATCGAGACATTTTGACTCATGAGCATAATGGCTTCTCTGCATCTTGTATTTTTTCAAGTAAGGTGTCCGGAATCGAATCCATCATTTCATCGGTGTCATGTCCTCAAATATTATCTACCATCTCAAATATAGCATCATGGTCATGTGTTTCAGAGACATCTCTTTCAGTATCACCTTTGACATTACTATCTTCTTCTAAAATAACTCCTTCATCATGATATGTCCAATTTGTATAATGAAGTCAAAAACCATTTAATATCAAATGCTCGTAAACTATGGCTTGATTTTGGGTCAAAGTGTTTTTGCATCTTATGCAAGGACAATGTATCCTATCTCCTTCACCTCCTACAATATGATAGTGCGGTTCATATCGAAAAGCCCAGTCTAAGAATCCGATAACTCCTTTGTTATATGTCCGATAGTCATCGAATCTTTTGTTCATCCAACTTTTGTCCATTGCCTAAAGGTAAGATCCAAAGTTAATTACAATAATATTTGGTAAGTTTCAATAATGTATGTTAGGTTATATTTTTTTTGATCCTCTAAACTAAATTATTAAGCAATTAACTAATATTTTTTTGATCTAACTATATTTTTGATCTAACTATGTTTTTCTTCCTCTTAAGTAAACTATTTATAAATTTAAAAACTACATTACAATCATAAGCATCCATACAACCTCTACTTTACAAATATTAAACTATACTTTAAAAAATCTATACAATCATAAGCAAGCATAATATATTAATAAATTACTAAAAAATTAAATAAAAAACTTACGTCCAAATAAGATGACGAAATCAAGGCGGAGGGAGGTGGGCGACCGGGTGGACGACGATGGACGAACGAAGACGGACGGAGGTCGGGCAGGGCCTGAGGAGGAGGGCGATGGAGCTGAGTGGGCGAGAGGGCGGATGCGTAGGGTGGAGGAGGAGGGCACAGGGGAGAGAGGGCGGGGGCGGAGGCGGAGGGCGGAGGAGGCGGGCAAGGGGGCGAGAGGGTGGAGGCGGAGGGCGGAGGAGGAGGGCAAGGGGGCGAGAGGGCGGAGGCGGAGGGGGGAGGAGGAGGGCAAGGGGGCGAGAGGGCGGAGGAGGGAAAGGGGGAAGAGGGCGGAGGCGGAGGGCGGAGGAGGAGGGCAAGGGGGCGAGAGGGCGGAGGCAGAGGGCGGAGGAGGAGGGCGTGGGGGCGAGAGGGCGGAGGGCGGAGGAGGAGGGCAAGAGGGCGATGACGCTATGGAGGAGGAGGAGGAATCCGGACTTCGAGTGGAGGAATGACAGAGATGGATTCGCCGGAGATGGGTATATGACCATCGGGGACGATCGTTCAACCGTCCCTTTTAATAATAAACGGGGACGGTTATAAGTGGACTGTCCCCTCTGGTTGGTTTTATGGGACGGTTGCGTAACCGTCTCGTAAAACCTACTATAGGGGACGGTTACAACCGTCCCTTTTAATAATAATAGGGGACGGTTATAAGTGGACCGTCCCCTCTGGTTGCAGATATTTCCACCAGCGCGCCAATTAGATTGGTTTTAGGGACGGTTACGCAACCGTCCCATAAAACCAACTATAAGGGACGGTTGTAACCGTCCCCTATAGTTTCGTATAAGCGACGGCCACAGTGCAGTAACTGGGACGGTTGTGACCGTCCCCTACAGGCCCGGGTAGGTAAAAAACCAACCTGGGACTCTGCTCATACGGGACGGTTATATAACCGTCCCTAAATGTCACATTAAAGGCGACAGTCGTAATTGACCGTCGCTAGAACACTACAGAAGGGACGGTCAGCATACAACTGTCCCCTACAGTAGTATAGGGGACTGTTGATCTATGACCGTCCCCAATAATCGTCCCCAAAGGCCGTCCAGTTTGTAGTGATTACAAGTTACTGTTTAGGGGATATATATAGGTATATTCATCTTTATATTTTAGTCTTTTATTTTTATTTTGTATTTTTGATTTTATTATTTTAGTTTATTATTTTATATAATTATAACTTATGTTTATAGACTTAAATATATTTTTAATATATTTTTCTGATATGATATGTATAATTAAATCAATAGATGTATTATCTATATAGGTATAGATATAATATGTTCATCTTTGTATTTTCTATGCATATTTTATTTTACTATATTCTTTAGTTTTTATTCCTATTTTAATATGCACATATATTAGAAATAATATTTACAAATTTATAAAAATATATAATTATAAAAATAATAAGTAATAAATAAATTGAATATTTTAATAGGTATAACTATACAATAGGTGTCCAAAACCTAACTTTCACACCATAATTCTTAAAAATATGAAACCACCTTAATTAAATAGCTTATGAAAAGTTATATATAATTAAAGGTGATTTTGATATATTTTATGTTTTATTTGAGAGATATGAGTTTGGGAAGTTGGAATCTTAGAAACATATTCAGATTGAAGTTTGTACACTATATATTATTTTTGTAGGAAATTAATTTTTTATTTTTCTATATTTTATTATCTACAACTTTCATGTTCAAAGTTTATTTATTTAAGGTATAAAAAGTGAAACTAAAAATAGGTCTAAAAAATGAATAAAAATAAATTAAATAAAAGGGAATTTTATTGTATTTTGGTCCTTATCTCCCCCTACTTTATTCCTTACCGGTCTAGTCATCGAGATGTCTAGTCTCGGGGTTTAGGATCATAAAATATCTTCAATATTTTATTCTTTTTCTTTTGTTTTCTTTATTCTATAATTTTGATTGTAAAAATCGCATTTTATATACTATTTACACAATGATGCATGAATGCCAAAATGCATGAATTAAGGATACTTACACGCATTTAATAGGATTTTTAAGGTTAAAATGATAGAATAAGGATGATGAAATGGAGATTCATCACCAATCCAGTTGGATATATCCCGATTAATAAAAACTCAATCCTTACACAAAATTTTCTTAGACCACGGACATATCTTCATCGCCGTAACTGTACTAAAATCCATACGCCCATTATTTAAGATCGAAGGATTTTGGATAGGTAAACCAACATTCAAAGCACTCATCCCATCCTCTTAGATGAAGTTGTACATAGCGGTCAGTCCATTCCATCTCTGGCACCTCAAAGTCTAAAGACTTAAGTATGATATCACTGATTGGAAACGTGAACATATATCCCTTTTTTATGAATCCTCCAAAATACTTTTGGACAAGATTCAAACCTTGAAAGCCATACTCGCCATTGGATACGAGACACTCGAAACATCCAGTAAACTTTGACCACTACACATGGAACGTTAGCGAGTAATTGAAGATAAATCCTCCATTTAAACCAATGCGCTATGGTTAGATGGATTCAGGAAGGGGACCACGATACGCAGTATCTATAAACTATCACCTCGGTCCGTAGGCACATGAATAATATCATTATGCTGAAAGACCACATGGGTACAACACACACTAATGGAGAAGACATCGTTGGCATTGCATCAACCTTTTACCCCCAACTTTACTCCTCCCCTGAACCCAATCAACTTCTTTCTTATACCTCGACCCAAAATTTCTAGGCAAACACGTCAAACTTGAGGACCTAGTTAAATGCTTTTCTGAGGAGGAGGTTTTTAAGGTAGTTAATATCTTAAAATGCCTTAATGCATCATGCACTAATGGGTGCATCTAAAAATTTTCAAGAGTTTTTGGTCGTTCGAAAAAGAGGACTTTATGAGTATGATTTACTACCTCGAATCCCTTGATTTCAAGCCCAAAGGCATGAAATTCATTAATAACTCAATCATAAAACTACTCTATAAGAAGGGTGATATTCAAGACATTACGAACTACCATCTAATAAGACGAATCAACCTCCCACTAAGAATTATTACAAAGATCCTTGCAAACTATTGGGCCCCAAACTGCAAAGCTCATGCCCACCACACAATGCACCTTCCTTAAAGACCATAGTGCATGTGATGCCTTTTCCATCTCCTTTGAAATCGTATATACCACAACAAAACTAAGGTTGTAGCCCTTAATATCGACCTTAAAAATGTATTTAACACTTTGCGATGGAGTGCCCTAAACAAAGAACTAACTTTGACTGCATGCCTAACAAAATTTATTGGTCGGTGATGAATAGCCATTTATTCACCTTTATTCCTTTGTATTGTCTTTAAATCAGGCCTAGGCAGTTTTGTTTATTGCAGATAAGTCCTTCCATGGGACCTTTTGAAAAGAAAAACTTATTTTTATTGAATTTTAATCCTTAAAACTTCATTTTGTCATAACAGTCGCATTTGAACTCTATTTTTAACACAAAGATATGTCATTTTGAAACTTATTCCATGATCTATCATTTTACAAATGTTTTGATCAGATCAGACCTTGATTCAAGTTGAATATTATTTGAGAACCCAATCAGATCAGATTATCTTCTAATTATGCAGGTTTAGTTTTGACTTACTAGTGCCATTTATCTTGAGAAAAATTTGACTCAATCTATAGGGACTCGATTGAGAAGATTTAACTTGATTAATTTTCTCATGATTATTATTAATTATCTTCGAGGAATTAATCTTTGCAATAAAAGTGTGATTCAGTATCAATTTGATTTGATCATTGTTATGATAAGGAATCAATTCTCAGATCTTCTATGTTGGAGTTTGTCTGACAAATTTTTTTGATGCATTTTGAGAATTGGGATCATTAAGGGATAATTACGCAGTATAGAGTGGGAATTCTGATATCTTCTGTAGGTGCTTCAATCGGGAGAATTAAGTTAATTTCCCTGATAATTTTTGTGATTAGAGATCACTTATACGAAGAGTACATTATAGGGAAGATCAAGGGCAAGAACACTTTGAGATGTTTTTGCAGGACTGTCCATTAATCTATTAATATTTGCAGGACTATTCATTAGTCTATTAATATTCCCAGCCTGCAACCTGGATTTAATTTGAATACATTTCATGAATTTGTCTCATTCATCATAGATCATGTGCTTCATTATTTCCTACGTTTATTATGCTTTCATTACACTGCATTTCTTTTATTTTATTTTTCACTATATTTTCTGACATTGAGATTAATATAGCAATTAGTTAATTACTTAAATTAATTTAGAATCACGCAACTGCAAATCACGGTTTCCTGAGTTCGATCTTGGTGTATGATGAATCCCCATTCATCACTCTTTATTCCTTTATTTTAGCTAAAAATCTTTGCAAAACACCATGTAATTATTTGTAAATATGATAAATTATCGAATTGCGTGCTTCATGTAAATAGCCATAATTAGCATGTTTTTGTGTAAAAATAAAGGAATAAAGAAATAAAGAAAAAGAGGAAATATTTAGAATAAATATTAAATGACCCGAACCCAAGGGAGGGCCAATCATTGGCCTGACCGTGAAATAAAATAAGTAGAGAGATGGGCCATTCATCATCCTACATATATTCCCCCTTTATGTATATATTTTATTTTCATAAAATAAAAATAATTATATGTTCCTCATAATGTGTATATTTTATAAAAATAAAATAAATTGAGAAAAATAAAAATAAAACAAAAATAAATTCTCTCTCACTCTTGTATATACCATGTATATATATACCTAACCTTATTTATTTTACCCTTGTAAATACACAATAAAAATCAAATAAAAATTATTTGATATCCCACATTTTATGTTGTAAATAAATAAAATATAAATGTGAATAATTATACAAAAATAAATAAATAAAAAAAATAAAAAATAAAAAACACCCAAGTATTTATACATATATATAATAATATATTATGTATATACATTAATTTATTTTTCAAAAAAATAAATAAAAATCACTAAAAACTACTTCGAAAAATAATAAACAATTTTTATGTTGTAAATATTTTTAAATAAAATCATTTACTATTTTAAAATGAATTTACAAATAATTTCAGGATGAGAATTTTCTGATTGGTCCACGGGGGATTGTTGACCCCCGGTCAACTCCCTCCCCTGGACCACATCCTCGCGGATCCTCACACCGACCCGATTTCGTCCAATTTTCCTGGATTGATCCGATTGCCATTCGCCCAAAGCCCGGGCTCGGATTGTTGCTCATTGATCCATGATTCACGCCCGCCATTCCATCTAAGGGTCCGAGCCTCGCAATGCGCGCCTGACTCCCATCTTCCCGGACCTTCACTCCTATATAGCGTCACCTCCAACCGCCTTTTCCCGACCTTTGGCTCCCATCTTCGACCTCAGTGACCTCCACCTTCTTCCTCGAGTGACAGCGAGTGATCCAGCGTGTTGCAGCGAGCGTTTGGATGCGTTTGCCTTAGGTCCGGCGACCATCGTCGTCAAGCTCCGCCACCGGCAAAGCCCGAGCCTCTGGAGGCGTCGTTCCATCGAGGCGAAGATCCCAGGAGGACCAAGACCTCCATCCCAGACATTTCACTCCATCAGGTACCTCTGTTAGCTTCTATATCGTCGAGTAGTTTAGATCTTTCACATCTCGCTCCGCCAGCTCTGCCCTAGTGGCCGGAGCTCCGTCACCTCATCCTATCCATATAGACAAACGCCTCAACTCATCGTCACCCTCCTTCCATGATCTGATCACCTCGATCTTGGCTATCTGAGCCAAGATCGGGCTCGGTCCCTTCCGCCGCCTCCGTTGGGACCCCCCTTCGCTATTCCACCCCGCTTCCCGTCGCTTCTTATTCAATAACCCATGCCGGAGTCTTCTTCCGAGCACGAGCTTCCCTTTGTAGGTCAATAAGCACGAGTTCACCCCCCAGATCGCTTCTAGCATACCTCGCCGGAGTCGCCCAGGTCCTGCCCCCCCTCCACCGGAGGATCGGACAGTTGGGAGCTCCATCGGTCACCACAACCTGACGCAGAACGTCATCGCGAGACGAACCCTCCTTCCTGATCTTCCATCGGACGTTCGGAGCACCTCCAGCTCGCCGGTGAAGTTCGCCAAGGAGGAGTTCATCCAGACCCTCTCTCCACCGTTGGATCGCGCCTCACTTCCAGACATCATCAGAATCGTTCGTTACCTGCCACTGATAGGCCGTTAGATCCACGATCTGACGGTCACGTGCACCCGATGTCTGCCCTCACGCCAAGACCGTCTGATCTTCCAGGAGGCGTCATCAGAGCCGCACGTCCACCGACCCATCTGCACCAGACATGTGGCCCCCCACGTGACTCGCACGCGATTTGGCTGGGTAATTTGCGCCAGACCCCCTGCATTTTATTTCAGTTATTGTTTAGTCTATTAAATAAGTTGGCACACTTGCATAATTTGCATATCAGGACTTGCAGTTTATTGTATTTGCACTTTAGTCCTTATTTTGTGGATGCACATGCTTCAACACGTGACTTTTCTGGGATAATATCATGTCAAGGCTTAGGTTTTATGACTGCTATGGATTGAAGTTATATTTAGATATTTGCATATATATATATGTATATATATATACCCCTGTGCGTGAATGAATTGGAACATGTGTTGATTTATTGGGAAATTTACATTTGAACCCCTAGGCTTTTTGCACGTGTTTCATTTTAGACCTTGAAACTTGTTTTTCTTGCGTTTAGGTCCCTGTGTGTTGTGGCTTGTTCATTGGTTGAATAAAATATCAAATCGACTTCAAATCTTATGAAATTTGGACATGGCTCCTGCCAATGTGTAAAAATTTCACTAATTTTTTGGAACATTTTTGAGTTGTTTTTCTATTTTTAAAAATTCAAAAACACCCATTTTTGCTATTTTTGAATTGGAAAATCAACTAAAAATATTAAAAACCCTCCAAAAATTCTAAAAAAAGTAGATATTGTTTGTTTTAGTATTTACTTGCTTCAATCCAATTTTTGTTGCATTTTGATTTATAAAATACCTAAAAATTGAAAAACCCTAAAAACCTTATAAAAATCATTAAAAATTCTATACAAATAAAAATGCAATTTATTTTCATTAGCTTAGTTTTTATTTGTATTTTCATATAAAATTGTCTTCAGATTTTTATAGACTATTTATCTATTTTTAGATAGCCTTTCAAATCTGGTTGCACATTAATTTTAGTTTTCTTCCTTATTTCATTTTATAAAATCAACAAAAAAATATAAAAATATGAAAAAATTACCAAAAATACTAAACAAAACCCAAAAATATTTTTATTACATTTTTCTGAGTTGTTTTGATATGTTGAATAATTAGTTGGTTGTGCCTTTTTCTAGCCTTTTACATATTTTCTTCATAATCAAAAATACAAAAAAATTTAAAAATACATAAAATCCACCAAAAAATATATTTTCTTATTTTATTCATTTCTGACAACTTCGTAGGCCACTTGCCCAATCTGTGCTCCTTGTGTTCGACCCTGGTCGCTATACCAGGTTAAATAAATAGCAAGACCGCTTATTCGGCTTTTGACTGATTACTTTTATTTGGTGGTCTATTTTTCTTGATTGACCGATCTGCGAGATTCGGGTCGCAACGACCTTTGACCTTTACCAGATTTTGTGAGATTTTGTTTCGGTCATCAGTAGACTTACCAAGTAAAAAACATTCCACAATATTCAAGAGTTGTGATTTTTTATAGATCCATTTTGCCTCCTATTGTATAAAAAATTGTAATAATTAAAGAAGCAAAAATGTGGTTAATCAGATGGCATTGTTGCCAGGGACACAACTCATCCTCGTTGATTTCTTGCATTTTAACAGTTTCATTAAGTTGATTATTTTCAACACTAGGTCTCCATGGTGTGTTTATTTTTACATTTTTTGGTTGTCAATTAAATTTCTTAATATATATCTAATAAATTTCTTTTGTGGTAGGGCCCCTGGAGATCGGGGATGCTCGGGAAACATGGAGGTGTGGAGTTTGGAGTTCTCACTGCACGGAGACATAAAAGGAATTTATGAAGACAACGAGGAGTTTAGTTAGCAATTTTATCCTCTAATTTTTTGTATATTATTGTAATAATTTTATTTCTAGCGGTCCTCGTTCGAGGGCTCATAAGTGTAGAATGGATTTGGACACTACTTGTAGTTTGTGGAGCCTGTTTCACTGTAGTATGGGTTGGGCTCCACTTGAGAGTTCGATCTGTGTTAGACACATATCTCTTTGATCTTCCCTTCTTTCATAAATTCTGTGCATGATTGTAGGTAGGACACATCAATAAGAATCAAGGAAACTCACTTCATCTCCTCCGATTCATTGAGACACACGTAAACATTGATTGATTTAGCTAAAATTAACTCAAATAATATTATCATCTTTAGGTGCGGTTTTACTTGAGTTACATGCATATAGATATAATTTCAATTTCAGTCTTGCATGTGCATGGAGAATGTCGGAGGCAATGTAAGTTTCTCTCCAGAGCATGCATCATGATTTCCTTCTGCAATAGCTTTTCTCGATGTTCCTCTTGATTTATCATCTAGGAATTATATGGAATTGGGAATGGTCGTTATATGATGAATTCATGAGTTATGTTCACATTAATTCAGTGATAACCTAAAGCATAAAACTGGGACTGTTAATGCAAGTCAACCTTAATAAAATGGAGTAAAGTTCACCTTGGATTATGGGAGAGCAATACTCGCGTTGTATCTAGGATTTGATTACTTGTTGAAAGATTATGACATATCCCTAGGATAGTGTCCAAAATCAATTATTAAGTGTTGCTTAATGGGCCCAAATTTTGGATGACTACCAATAAAACTAACAAGCTAAATGACCAACATTTCTTGATCTTCATATGTGAGTTAGTGAAATCAAGGGTATTTTTCCTTGATTGGTTGAAACTTGCTTATGTATGCTTCCCAACCCTCCCGTAACCCTAATTGCTCCATCTTCATCTCAATAGATTCAATCATCTCTGTAGATTCAACCATATATGTAAATTCATTTTTACTGTAACCCTAACTATTACAAGACCACCAACTTAGTTCCACATGCAGATACTTAGCACAAAGTATATATAAATTTGGTACACCCCCTATATTTATCTTTCGCCATGTCCTCATAGCACAAATGATATGAAACCATAACTCAAGACAAACTATAAAAGAGCATACGTGAAATGACTCAGAAGGTCCCTCTTTACTTATAATAATAATAATCTAAGTATAAGAAGAGGATCAAGGGAATGGATCAAATGAGTAGAGAAGAGAAGGTGAGAGGGGCTCGGGTCCCGGGCCCGAGGTGAAGCCTATACTTAGGTTGAAGAGTAACCTAAGTATCTAGATGTGGAACCAATGTTGGGGGTCATGTAGTAGTTAGGGTTAAAGTGAAAATGAATTTACAGAGATGGTTGAATCTGTGGAGAGGATTGAATCTATTGAGATGAAGATGGAGCAATTAGGGTTATGAAAGGGTTGGGAAGCATACACAAGCAGGGATCAACCAATCAAGCAAAAGTGCCCTTGATTTCACCAACTCATACATGAAGATCAAGAAATGTTGGTTATTTATCTTATCGGTTTTATTAGTGATGATCCAAAATTTTAGTCCATTATGTAGTATTTAATAACAGGTTTTGGGCACTATCAGAGGAATACATCCTCACCTCTCAACAGGAAACTAAATCCTAAGGGTATTGCTCTCTCATAATCCAAGGTGAATGTTACTCCATTTTATTAACGTCAACTTGCATTAGTAGTCATTTTTTATGCTTTAGGTTATCACTAAATTGATGTGAGCATGAATCATGTGTTCCTCATCTAACAACCATTCCCAATTCAATATATTTCATAGGTGATAAATCAAGAGGAAGATTGAGAAAAGTTGATGCATAAGGAAATCATGATACATGCTCAAGAGAGAAACTTACAACGTTTCCAACATTCTCCATGCACGTGCAAGACTTAAAGTGAGATTATATCTATATGCATGCAAGTCGAGTGAAATGTCACCTAAATATGATACTATTAGTGGGCATATTTGAATTAATTTTGGCTAAGTTGATTAATGTTTACGTACGTCTCGTTGAATCAGATGACATGAAGTGAATTTCCTCGATTCTTATTGGTGTGTCCTACCAAAGATTGTGCACAGAATTTATGAAATAAGGGAAGTTCAGAGAGTCGTGTGCCTAACCTAAGTCGAACACACAAGGGAGCCCTACACAGGCTAGGGTCAAACATGCTCCGCACACCACATGCAATATCCAAGTCCATGCTATACACGCAAGCCCTTGAACAAGGTCTGCTAGAAATGCAACTATTAAAATAATATTAAAAAAACAAAATGAATAAATTTCTAATTAAACTCCTTGACGCCTTTGGAAATTCCTTCTGTGGCTCCTTGCAGTGAGAGTTCCTAAGACCACCCCTCCATGTTTCTCAAGCGTCCCTGGTATCCACTGACCCTGCTACAAAAGAAATTTATTAGATATATAGCAAGAAATTTCATTGATAACCAAAATAATACAAAAATAAACACAACATGGAGACCTAAGTGTTAAAAATAAACAACTCAATATAAAACATTAAAATCCAAGAAATCGAGAAGGATGAGTCGTGTCCCTAGCAACTGTGCAAGTTCATGATCTGAAAATCCACCTCTTTAAGAATTATGAATTGTAGTATAGGACACAAAAATCGTATCAACAAACACAACAACTCTTGAGTATTGTGGAAACAAATTTTACTTGGTAAGTATACTAAGGTCGAACTCAGAGAATAATGGTTTTTAGTTGCATAGTTCTAAATTAATTTAAGTAATTAATTAATTGCTATATTAATATATATGTCATAAAATAAAGTGAAAATTAAATAAAAGAAATGCAGTGCAATGAAAAAAATAAACAGATGAAACAATGAAGCACATGATCTGTAATGAAATGTAGTTTCAATACTCAGTTAGAATGATCAATTAATCCTCAAATGAAATCACAGATCAAAAGAGATAAATTTAAGAAATATATTCGAATTAAATCTAGGCTACAGGTTGGGAATATCAATAGATCAATGAATAATCCTGTAAAAATATCTCAAAGTACTCTTGCCCCTTATCTTCCCTATAATTTACTCCTCAAATAAGTGATCTTTAATCATAGGGAGATTAACTTTTATTCTACTCATTGAAGCCCCCTACAGAAAAGAACAAAATTCCCCTGCTATACCGCATAATTATTCCCCTAAGGACCCCAGTTCTCATAAATGCATAAAAAATTCATCTCAAACTCCAAAAAAACATGTTAGAGAATTCACTACTTATTCAAAATGATCAAATTAAATTGACTCTGAATTATACTTTTTCCTGCAAAGATTAACTCCTCGAACAGAATTAACAACTATCTTGAGGGAATTAATCAAAATAAATCTCCTTAATCGATTCCCTCTAGATTAAGTCAAAATTTCCCAATAACATCAATGAGTCAAAATTAAGCCTGCATGATTAGAAGAGATCCTCAAATAATATTCATTTTGAATCAAGGTATGCTCTAATCACAATATATGTCAAATGATCAAGCACAAAATAAGCTTCAGAACGACATATTGTGCATTTAAATAGAGTTCAAATGCGAAATCTATGACAATATGAAATGTCAGAGATAAAAAGCCAATAAAATAAGTTTTTTTAAAAGAGCCCCTGGAAGGAATTGTCTATAATTAAGAAAATTACACAAGCCTGATTTGCAATTTAAATGCGCACATGTGCGACGTGCATGATCTATTGGGAGGCAGGGGTAGAAAGATGATTTCCTGGAAATGAGGGGATCCATTTGCAAATATCCCCCGCCCTCACATGCTTTGCGCTTGACGAAGGAGGCTTAGGTGGCATGGCTGAGGCTCGAGTGTCGAGCGTCAACGCGGCTAGTTGCACGTGCTTCGTGTGTGGGAGGAGCTTTGGAGACCCGAGCCTGAGGCTTTGCATAGCTTGGGAGGGGCAGGAGTGATATGGCGCCTTCACGGACATTAGATCAAGGCTTATACGGTTGATCTGACTGCTGATAGTTGTCAAGGAGGGCGGCTGTCGTTGATGGTGAGGGGGCTGCTTTGGAGAGGCAGAGAAGTGGTGGCGAGGGTCGAGGGCCCTTGCTGCAGGTAGATGGAGGTATGGGTCGAGGGCAACAACGCATGACAGCGGCGAGTGGAGTTTCAATTTGCTCAGTGGTAAAGGCAGTTGGTCAAGCATGGTGGGGAAGAGACGACAAAGTTGGGAAGTGCGGGCGAGGAGAGGGAGGCGACGAGCGGTGAAGAGCAGAGTGTCCGGTGCTCGACGGGAGGAGAAGAGGAGTGGTAGAGGTGCGTTGAGGTATCAATGGAAAGAAGAAGACGAAGACAAGGGAGAAGAGGGGTAGATCTAGGGCTCCAGATGGTCGAGATGGTGAGCGACAAGGAGTGGGGGCGGTCGCGTAGTTCATATGTGAAGTAGGAGGTGTTAAGGCTATGTGGTAGTGAGGTTGGAGAGTGGAGATAGGGCTGAGGTGGTGGAGAAAATGGGAAGAAGAGACGCATACAATGAGCGAGGAATGGTTATGGAGGTAGACGAAACATGAGAGCTATTGGATCAAACGATCTAATGGCTGAGATGGAGACGTTGGCGAGTGGACTAGATCAGGTCAGGAAATATGATCCAGCTGTAGAGGATCAGGGTCAGCATGGAGGGAGTGATAACCGTCTGATGGAGCCAATCAGACGACCTAGGATCATGCGTAAAGGAGGATCCATATCTGATCAACAGATATGATGAAATGGCAGGGAAGAGGAGCATGTGGTGCAAGAAGAGGCAGCCACGTAGGTGGCCCAAAGGGCACCACATGGGCACAATGGAATTATTCTAAAATAGAAAAATAAAAAGAAAATAAAAAAGAAAATAAAAGAAAGTTGAATAATGAAGAAAGTCCTAAACATAAAGTTGTAAATCTAAATGAGATATGCAAGTTCATGTTGAATAAAAAGCTAAAAGAGGTCCTATGTACAAAGTAGACTTTTTTCAAGCATTTCAATGAATAACAACACCTCTTTTAATTCTTTTGCATTTTTTATAATTTTTATTCACTTTTAATGTCAAAATAAATATACAATAATTATCTAATTTTGGGATTTTTAGTGAGTTTTATACATAATTAAGGTTAATTATTAATATAGGGTTAGTTGTTAATATTAGTGAATTAAAGAGAAATTTTATCGAGAAGTCTAAGTTAGTAGGATAATAACAAAAAATTGGTGATGATAAATCAGAGAATTCATCTACCCACTAGGCATGGTTAATAAACCATGGTTTAACTTTTAAGCACGGTTAGTGGCCCATGATTTTGGATAAGACTAGTCGAAAACTAGGGGTTAAGTTAGAATATTCCAGAAGCTTCTAGATTTGTAATGATGCTTAATTAGCGCTATTCACGATTAGCTTTCACTAATAATGATTTAACTTTCATGATTCATGATTAACTTTTGTGACCTCTGACTAGTGTTTTGCTAATGGTGATTAGTGATCCTCAATCCATCTTTAGTTTCTTAATCACGATTAATTAGTATTAATGATAATTATTAAGGGCTAATGACATCTTAAGCCTCCTTACTTTCTTTCTTCAAAAAATCATAACGATTCGAAACGAAGTCTGGTTCAAACGAATAAATTACATTGATTTTCTCTTGACGAGTCAGATTTTATGATATAATTCTGAGAGACGACCAACTTCAAGGCTTTTCACCTATGCCAAAAGCCCTCAAAGCTAAGTAGGACAAGAAAGATGCTTCCGATGCATATGAGGTCTAGAGTAAGATAACTCTTAACCTATCAAATTGGCCTCTTGCCAACCTTTCCTGATAGTCCTAGGGCTAGATCTGATAGTCTACACACTTAGTTTCAATGAGAGTTCCTTGTTAATGATGAATCACAAGAATCAAGTTTGAAAGAAAACAATGTCGATTTTATTGAGTGGTAAATACTACTATTATTTTACATGGTAAATTTTAAACACTTCTTAATACGCTTCACAAAATTCGTTTTCTTTTAACTTTGTCTATTTACTTGCGATATTCTTCTCCATAGCCATGTCAGGTTTTGGTCAATGTGGATCTCATGGATCCCATGTCATCCATCTAGTTCGTAGACACCTCCTCACGAGTAACCTCCTCCCCCTTTAAAACATTTAGAGGACCCTCGTCTGATGATGCATGAACACTTCTTTCCTACTACCAGTCTCTCGGTTTTCCCCTGCCTCAAGATTATGTAGGACATGTCGTTGGCCAACCCTTTTATGAAGGGTCTGGTAAACTTCCTATCCCCTCTCAAGTATTTTTGCATGTGGATGTGGCCTCTCCTTCACCTGCATGCCCGTATGCAGATGTGTCCATGCCATTTGCGGGACCTCAGTTGTCATATTTCTCATCTATTTCTTCTCCTTGCACCTAATGGAAGGTAAAATTCATTAATATATTAATTTTAGTCTCTAAGATATATAAAAAAACATTATATAAATCTTTATTTTATGGAGATTTTCACAATAGCAACATGGTTGCTATATAAGGAAATCACAATCATAATTAAAAACCTTGGGACTTTTTTTAGTGTCAATGGTGTCATAGATCTTGTAACAGAGCAACAGAGGTTGTTCTACATCTTTATAATAAGGAATCATAATTTTCCATTATAAATAATAAATTTACTTACATCTAATATTATGTCAAAAATTACAGAGTATGTTCTGTCATGGCCCTGGACTGGGAAAAAGGATTGTCATCAAGCTTTAACTGATGAGTGATACTTTTCAGAAGGCTAGGAGGGACTCACGTACGAATACATGGAGAGATGATATGGAGTTTGAGGTGAAAAGATTTCATCATACTTGGTGTTCTCATCAGAGATAATGGATATTTTTCATATTATAAATTTTGTTAATATATCATAATGTTCGACAATAATATGATTTTGCAAGTAGGCATGTCTTTGTGATTTGTTTGGTGCGGGTGCTGGATTTGCATGAAAGCTGATGGTGGGTAGAGCTAATCTGCGAAAACAACAAATACCATCGACCGGTGGTGTCAAGAAATCTAAAATCATATCCATGCAGAGTTGGTAAGTTTTTACATTTAGAATTTTATTTATAAATATTTATAAAATTTAAGATACATATTGGTTTTTCTAACACAAATTTTTATAGGTATTAAGTTGCAGAGGTAATATGCTATGAGGGAGTGGGGGTATGTGATCTATTCCTGAGACTGGAGAAATTCTAGTAACTGCTTTATATTGCTCTTATGTCATTACTTTTAGTTATACTTTCTAATATCTGTCCTATTTTCTACAACTTACAGTTGATCAATATCAGAACTCTCTGCAGGGAAAGGGGATGATACTCGATGATGCGGATCATGCTCATTTTGATAAAGCGAAGCTGGCGTATTATTAGTTTATACATTTAATTATTTAATTTAATAGTTATACGTTATTTTATCGATTGTATGGTAGGATCTATGTCGAGGAAGAAAGGGTGGGCTTGTCTTCCTCCATGTTGCATGGAACTAGTTGCCCTACCTTCGTCAGCCTCATATTCCACACATACCTTGTTTTCGCAGCCACCTCATCCATGATAGGGGGTATTACATTGAGTACCCAGATGACTGTAATATAAATGTCATGGTTAAGATGCATACTGATATTAGGGATCACAAGTAAGAGTCTAATTTAACTTTAAATTACGAATTAAAGTCTGTCTTATCTTTAGTTAACTTAATTTCTTCTGTAAATCATGATAGGCACCACGGGAGGTGGAGGATGAAGAAGACTAAGATGATGAATCTATTGAAGCGCTGGAACAACTCATAGAATAACTCAAGAAAGAGCTTCGAAAGAAATCCAATAAAAAATACTTACTAAAGTCTTTCGTTCAAGGGCTCATTGTCAAAACAATAATATTAGTTGAACTTTTATTTTTTTTGAACATATCAAGATCTTTGTTATGTATGCTATATTTGTTTGTTTCATTTTATCTCCTAGGTGTACCTAGTTTTTTTGCTATTGTGTATAATTTTTTTTTTTTTGAAATAACACGAGGGTGACATCCCGAGGTGCTATTGTGTATAATTGCTAGTGTATTTCTATTTTTATGTTCCATATTGCATGTATGATACGTTTTTTTTTTCTACTTTTGATTTGCTGCACAATCAGAAGGGTAATCATTAAATTCCTTTCCAAGATAGGTAATTCAAGCATGTAAATCCCTATTTGGTGTCTATGTAATGCCATGAATTCGACATACAACTAAATTTCTCTTCCATTTCTAAGTTAAGGTATAAAAAATCTAAATAACATGATCGCATATTATATAAGTTGTTATATAATGCAGATTTAAAGTAATAATAGTAGTAATAACTAGTTATTATTGTATGTTTATGGATTATTTCCATTGGATTTCTTTTTATCACGTGTAGGATTAAAGTGAGTCGGCAAAGACTAAACCCATGCAAAGGGTTTATATATATAAACAAGGAAGCGGGGGCTTTACTCGTTTCTCATTTTTTTTGGCTCCAGAAGTTAGGCGTGTGCGAAGAATAACAGGTACATGTTAAATTCTACAGTTTAAGTATTCTCTTTAATAGTGTTTCCTACGTGCATGTGTAATCACTGTACGGTTTAATTACCTAAAAAAATGGATGAAGAGATGCGAGTAATCATGGGATGTTGGGGATGGTGGCGTTGGATTTTGAGGCATGGGGGTTACATGCACGGGTAATAAACATGTCTCTTTATTTTTATTACTCTTTTTATGTTTAGTTTATAAATGGAAAGGAAAGATGAATACCGTACTAATTTTTGTTTTTTTTGGAAAATAATATGGTTCGCTCTCCCTGTTAGTCGAAGTTGAAACACCTTTGGGGTTTATGTGTTACCCAGTCCCTTATTATTTATAAGAAGTAGAAATAAAAATTTAAAATTTAGTTTCTTATCTTTGATCTAGATATATATGTTGTATGCTTGGTCAATGTCTATTTAAGGTATACGATAAATATCGCATGATATTCATACTATTTAAAAACTCTGACTAGATATAGGACAATCTTATTATGTGTGTTTATCATCTTTGCCAATCACATATCTTTACTTCAACAAATTAAAAGTGCTCCAATGATATTGTCCTGGAAAAAAAATCCACAATAGAAATAATTATAATATAAATGTTATGTAGCTCACAAGTATGCTTTTCATTTCTTTTTTTATGATATCCATTAAAGATTATATTTGTATCATTTAAGCAGATATGTTATTTATCACCTCACTTTTCATATATTTCACATAACTACATATTTTCTGTTTTATTTTATATCCTCCCTAAGATCAATCAAAGGATACAAGTTTAGACGTTGAGATCTATTTCCCTGCATAGTTATCATTGAATAAAAAATAATAATAAGGAGAATAATTTAATCTTAAAAATTAGACAAGTTATATGGAAGAATATTATCCTATAGCATAGTAAATGCTTTATATATGTGATGTACAATAAGGAGAAGTGTGTAAGTTCCTTAATTTTGATTAACATTGAAACGTGAGTAAGGTCATAATGGATTTTTTTATGCGAGATGTGCAATTATGTATCTATAGAAATCATAGGAAAGGGAGAAGTTTTGTGATACTTGAACTTTTGGTGAAAGGTTCATTAAGTTGTCTAGCGTTATAGGATGTTGAATATGATTCTAGAAAGAGATGGAGAGAGAGAGAGAGGCAGAGAGAGGCATAGAGAAGCCGATCAAGTTTATATGAGAATTGATAAGTTTAATGTAAAACTCATACCTCTCATCCTATTATTAGGTACACTGAATCGTCGTAAGAGCCATAAGCCATTCAAGAGAAAAGTCAAACAAGCATAACCAACAATTTAGGTGAGTGGTTCATAAGCTGAAGGCCTTATTATTATTTTATTCTATGCAAAAGTTTTTATGATGCAAGCTTTTAATATTTCATATAGTTATGCATTTCAAGTTTTTAAGTATACTTGAAACTAAGTTAAGCGAGTCTTATTTTCCTTTATGATTGTATGATCCATTCATGATTATGGTTTAAGTATGCAAGTTATGTGATATACCGTGCAAAAGTTTCATACCTTACATGACTCTCATTTAAGAAACTATGTCAAGTTATGCAAGTTCTATATAATTCTTATGTTGATTATGCAAGTTGTATGATTAGATGATCTTTACGTAAAATGCACATTGTATCCTACACTCTAGGAAAGTCATGAACAAGTAAGAGGACTTTGGGTCTGCATTCTGTATGCAATGGGCTTCGGGCCATATGCAGGGTGTTTATTGGCCTTTGGGGCCGTCTGCGCGTATGACAGTAAGATAAGGTCCTAGGTGGAGTTCGCTCTCCTAGGCTATAAGTAAGGCTAAGGTTCGCCTTAGCAGTAGGTGTTCATGAACTTATCAAGATATGTCGGGGTAGTGTTGCATCATTAAGTATAAAAAGGTAACCTATATGTTTATTTCCAAATAACAAATATAGTTTCAGAACAAGTTTTGGTTATTGTTACCCATTATTTTACTTGTAGTTAAGAACTATCAAGCTCGATTTTGATTTCGGAAATACTATAAGGAAAATGTTTGTTTTCTTGTTATACAATAATCAAGTTTAAATTTATAACGTCCATTATTTTTTCAAGTTATGCTAGATAGATAAATTTTTATAATCATGTAACTGGAGGTTTGTGACCCATTTACTGGGTCTAGTTTAGGCTCACCACTCCAAATTAATTTTTTTCAGGTACTCTATGGAAAGAAGATTTTGACCTTAGTATAACAAGTATGAAAGAGACATCTAGTCACAGAGGTTGTGCCATCGTAATTATTTTCTATTTTTATGATGTTTCTCGATAGTGACGGGCTTGAGTTTTAGATTTTCGATTGTTTTGTTTGATTTTAAAATCATGTATGCAATAAGATGTATTTCATTTTATTTGCAGAAGTGTACATTATTACAGTGATATTATTTTCTCTCTATAGGTTATTGTAAGTTGTTATACTTGAATAATAAAATTTGTTAAGACAAGCATATGTTTTATGTCATGCTCGTCTCGATGTTTAAGCGAGACGGGTCGTGACACTCTATATCTTCTTTTACATTCAAAATGTATTTCACCTTTCTATTCAACAACTGCAATGGATTTATGGTAGGCAACATAGTTTAGATCGGGCTTCCAAACCTTGGCAAATATATAGACAAATTGTTTGATCTCTAAGAGTTGCTGAGGCGACGTGCTCACAGGTCTTGTTGTAGTCCTGGCTAAGATGTTTTCATAAGGAGATACTTGTTAGAAGTGGGCGGGCACAAATCCTATCTTGGTCAACTTGGTGAGGACTTGGCTAGCACATGTCCTCGTTATTTGGTGGCAAGGCTAGCTAAAACATGTGCTAACAAGTGTGCTTTTCATAATCAATTTGCTAATACGCGTGCTTTCCAAGAGACCGAGTGAGGACCTGCAAAGGAGGTGGTGTGCTCTACACACGAACCTTTTCTCATAGTGCCAAGGATGGAACATATACATGTTCGGAGTTGTCAAGATGAAATTAGAGCATGCTATCCATATGAGAGAAAAATTGGATATCAAGGCTACTAATGGATACATCATTGGTTATGTAGATGAAGCTAAATATTCTAGATATACGGTCCAAATACGTTACCATGTATTCCTGAACTAAGAAATGTCTTATTTTTGAAAAAGGACAAAAGAAGCTGGAGTAAGATGGAACTCAAATGTATAATGAGTTACCCGATATTATTATGCTACAACAAAGGAAGGAGCACATTATTTAAATATATACCTTGTTCGAGAGACAACATCAACATATGGTAGTTGATCAACCACAAGGTGTTCTGATAGATTAACCAATGATACATCCTCCAGTTCTTGAAAATCAAGTTGAAATTGCATCAAATATTCAACGTGGCGTGTTCTTAACTAGATCATGCTAGGTAATATAATCATCAATTTCTTCCGATATTGTTTCAAATATTGTGCATTATCTACAAGACTATGACACCAAAATTTTAGAGGATTTAGTATCGTTTTCACAAATCATGAATGGAACTAATCCTATCAGATTAAGATTTACCTCAGTGTAATCGTTGGATATTGAAATTTAATTTATTATTTTGTCCTTAAAGACCATAATAATATTGAAATTTAATTTATTATTTTGTCCTTAAAGACCGTAATAATGTGGTAGAAGAAGAACACTTAACCGAAACGAGAGCCGTATAACATGCATATATGACTCATTACAAGGCGGAATTCGGTCGCTGGTCATTTTCAAATATATCTAAAAGTACTAATTAATATCGGACATACGTAGGTGCTATATGTATATATATATTAATTAATGACATCCCTTGCGATGGTCGAATGGAGCTGAGGTGGGATTACATGAAAGAATCTAGCGGAGCAGGGCCCTGACGATCTCTGCCTGGGGGTCGTCGGCATCCATGGTGGACAGGAGCTCAGAGATCCTCTCGCTGAGGTCTGCCACCTCTCTTTGCAAGCTTCGTATGTGGTTGCACGTTTCCTTCAGAAGCTTCGATGCCGACGCCTACACGCACCAATCACAATGATTGTTCGAAGGGATGTACGTGCTGGAGGAGAGGAAGAGGATGGTAGAAATATTGATGGTCATGCACTACGTACCATGCTCATGCTGCGCCGGCGCGACTCCGGCAGAAATGACTGGAGCTTTGATATGAGCTCGCTGATCTCGTCATCCGTGATCCTTGCTGTTCTCGAAGACATGATTGGGACCAGAGAAGGGAAGGGGGATTGCAAGGTATGGGTGAAGGAGTTCACTAACCAGTGTCTATAAAGAGCTGGAGGCGAGGAGGGAAAGAAACGTAGAATATTTGTGTGGAACCTATGACTGGGAAGGGAGTTATGGACTTTTCTGCAGTGTGGGGAAAATGTAAGTCGGTAGGATCTGCACTTTGTAGCTATTTGTTTTGTCTTGTATCGTAGTACCCCATTTCTCGTAATTTTATTACCTGTTTAGCTGCCTCTTGTTTGTTTTAGTAAGGTAAATAATTGCCAATTGGTTGTTAGGACCTTTCCCCGTTGTATCCTCGAAATCTTAGGGTAAAACAAAAGGGTTCAGAAACGCATGTGTTGGAAATGAATAAACTACACACAAGTAGCCAAGTACGCATGCTTTCAAAGAAGAAGACAACATCCATGTCTGTAATATACTCTCGGTTCTCGTCTGAACTTTGGCAACATTGATATTTTCAAAGTTGCAAAAGTCGATAGTTGGTACTTGATCGGCTAGGTCACTGACTAAGAAGGGCGGTTAAATGGATTTAGTTGGACTTCAGATGATTTTGTAATTTGTTTAATTATTTTAAATACATAAATACATACTTACACATGCATTCTTATATATTTATATAGAATTGTACATTTCCTTTGAATTTGAATCAATCATTAAGCATATTATATCAAGTTTGCTTAAAAAAAGCAAAATAAATTAAAATTATATATGCTCATGTAAAAGTCGGAAGAATAAGAATAGTCTGCTGACGAAGCCGACTAGTTGGACCAGATAATCAAGCTGATCAACTATTGATCGATTAGTCTTAGTCAAGTCGGCCAACCCCTCGACTAGCATAATCATGATGACTAAACGTCCTAGTCATCCATTTTTTTACAGCATTGGAATGTGACTCAAATCAGGTTTGATGTTGTTGATGGTGGGTTAAGGGAGGAAACAATTATAAAGTTAAAAGGATATCATACTACAAGAAAAGGCGCGATTGGTGTACACACGGTGTCTCGTCATGTGCAAGCCATGTGGACACCTTGTGCATGCCAGGAGTTGGGGCGACCACATGGGCTCGCCCGACCTGTGTTCGCTAATCACCCAATTGCATAGTCAGGCTAGAGAGCACTAGTCATCGCCTCGTGCTTGGAGCCTGCGATGTCCAACAAGTCAAATCTGACGATCGTTGTATCGACCCTCTCTCAGTACTCGGTACTCAATTGATCCAAATAAGTCAGCAATTAATCCCCAATATATATGCAATGAAGAAAAGTAAGGTGAAATTTATTATACCCTACAAAATATGTGTATCGTGCGCAAGTCTAGGGTTCAAACAAATGGAAGTAATGGATGATGTGTATAATTATTATTAATTAATAATAACTAATAATTATTATTCTTTTATTTTTTATCTTTTTATCAATTTTTTTTATTGATTTTTAATTTTTCCCTCAATAGTTTCGTCGTTAGCACTTGCGCCACTCCGTAGCATCGGTGTTATCGGGAATGGTCTACTCGTGGCTAGACGTGACTCAAGTGCAGTAACCTCTATGAATCTCAAGGCAATAGTGTGGGTGGGAGAAATTAAGGTAGCCATGTGTCCTAATACTCCTAGTAGCGTGAGAAGAGGAATTAGGTAGCATCGTCACCCCCCAAATCCAATTGCTATTGTCTCCCTCCTAAGGAAGTTCAGTAGTCTCCACTCATTTCCTTTCCCACTATTGTCTCCCTTATTTCTTCTATGGTAGATCGAGGAGCTTCACAAGCTGATCGAATCCTCGCGTGTGTAATACCCATCGACTTATAGGAACTTTGCCTTTGTACTCTCCAAGTTAGTTAGTGTTTGGGGATTTTTGTATTTACGACTTTAATCGAGGATTTTTGGATGCTTATGGGGTTTTCCTGGTCTCTGGGATATCTTCTTAACGATTCTTCTTGGATTCAAGGTTTACACAAATGGATAGATTTTAGGATTTTTGGGTTCAATGGTTTTAGGGTTTTGATCGTGTAGTTTTGGGTTCAATGGAGAGTGATTATTCTCGAATTCAAGGTTTACATATATACAAGTTTTACTATCTCTTTTGTTGTGCTCGAATGTAGGATGGGTTGGTACAATGGAGAATAAGGTGTACTCATAGTCTGTATGAGATACAACAAATGGTTTAAGGTCACGAAGGGATTCTAGGGAGAAAAATATGTGGACTTAATGGAGGGGTGGTTGGAATGGATCCCAATTTCACTTGCTGGTTTGACCTGATTGGCACTCTATTGACGATTGTTCCTTGTGAAAGTTCTTCTGTCCTATCAATGTGATATAAGGATCAAAAGGTGAGAGCAAGAAAATTTGTAGATCTCGTTAATGAAGTAGACATGATGTGTATGTTCAATGTTCACATGGATGGAAGAGACATGGAACTCATTCTTGGTTTCATCGGTGTTAGTGCTCTCTGGTATGTTGAATCCAAGGGGACAAAGAAAGCGACGAAGAGCAAATTAGAGTAAAAAGGATGGGGGACAATCATCTATTATAGCATCAGAACACATGTGTATGTCTGATATCTTTATTAACTTCTTTCATTCACCCTAGGGAGGAGGTGTTATGGGGGTTGAAGGGGATGATGTTGATGAAGGAGAATAGGGACATGAAGAAGTGGGTCGGCTTGGCATAAAAAATATGCAAGATCGTGATACCCTCAGGGCAGAAAAACCCACAACAATAGATGTCGAGGCACCGGAAGTTAATGCTCCTAAAGTTGGCAATGGTGGTACAGTTGATGATGGAACACCTATAGCTATTGAAACACCAAGGACACCAGAATGATCCACAAAACAATGGTTAGAAGAACTCTAAGGTCTAAAAGACAGAAGGCCCAAAGAGAAGAAGTAACGAACGAAGAAACCATACGACGTCCATCTTCGAGAACATTAAAGAGCACTGGTGGTCAACCTTCCCTTGCAATTGGGAGGTCACCGCAGTCTGTTGCTAAGAAGGGAAGACATAGCACTTAATCTATAGCACGGAGTGTTGACCAAGTGGCTTACACTTCCATCGAAAGGATCATGATACATAGAACTTCATCCAAAGCACACAGAGAGGACCTTTGAAAGTCCCCTTGAATTGCTACAAAAGAAATAAAGAGATCAACTAGAGCAACTTTGAAAGAGAGAAGGAGGTCCTTGGAGGAGGAGTTTGATGCAAACCCCGGAGTTGAATATGTATTCAGTGTCACTTATGAAGTTGGTGACGAATCAGACAATGAATGAATTGCCTATTCATTTGAAGAAACACATAAAATTAGTGATGCGAGTTATGCTAGTGACGAGGGCTTTGACTTAAGTGATTGAAGACATAGAAGACTATAACAACAACAACAAAGCCTTTTCCCACAATTAAGTAGGGTCGGCTACATGGATTCTTCGCCTCCATTCAAAAGCTATCTTGTTTCAATCATGGGCTTGTATCCACAAAACTAAGATCCAGTGCTTCCAAGCAGTACAAGGGAAGCATCTGCATCACATCTGCATTGTACGGCCTCCAAACAACCTACCAAAATAGAAAGAATTTTATTAGAATCTTGGGTCAAATGCATCTAAAGTTCAAATGTTTAAATTCATACATATGACGCAGTCTGAAGGTCAAATGCATCTCAATATGGACGTACCACATGTGTTGGCTCTGCAGTGACATCAAACTGTGCCCGCCAACAGCATCCTAAGGGGCTCCCCCCCAATCCGGCCTTCAGTGTACAGTGGGGGCTATGTGAGGAAAATGTTCCCATGCCCATACCTGCAGTAGGACCAAAGGCCCACATATCTCTATTGCTTCATCGTTGGATGCTATGTACAACTATCTGTAAAGAAAAGCCAGGCAAGCAGATCCCCAAGAAAACAGTCCACATGCCTCCATCCCTCCATCTCTTTAGCATATCAGCCGCATATTTGGTGAATCGATCACCACGAGCAAGATGAGACATTGCCTCACTATGACGATCGTAGAAATATTGAATGCAATTGTAGTATGTCTTCTGCACCAAAGCTGCCCCAGGAAGTGATCTTGCATCTTTCAATACAACGTTATAACTTTCGGAGAAGTTAGATGTCATGTACCCAAAACGATGTTCACCATCAAAAGCGAAGGTTCATTGATCTCTAGGGCAATTGCGTGTGTCAAACCAGTACCATGCATTCTCGTCCATTTCCTTCAACTTGTCCATGTAAAACAAAAGGGTTCAGAAACGCATGTGTTGGAAAGGAATAAACTACACACAAGTAGCCAAGTACGCATGCTTTCAAAGAAGAAGACAACATACATGCCTCTAATATACTCTCAGTTCTCGCCTGATCTTTGGCAACATTGATATTCTCAAGGTTGCAAAAGTCGGTAGTTGGTACTTGACCGGTTAGGTCACTGACTAAGAAGGGCGGTTAAATGGATTTAGTCGGACTTCAGATGATTTTGTAATTTTTTAATTATTTTAAATACATAAATACATTCTTACACATGCATTCTTATATATTTATATAGAATTGTACATTTCCTTTGAATTTGAATCAAACATTAAGCATATTATATCAAGTTTGCTTTAAAAAAAGCAAAATAAAATTATATATGCTCATGTAAAAATCGGAAGAAGAAGAATAATCTGCTGACGAAGCCGACTAGTTGGACCAATTAGTCAAGCTGATCAACTATTGATCGATTAGTCTTAGTCAAGTCGGCCAACCCCTCGACTAGCCTAAACATGATGACTAAACGTCCTAGTCATCCATTTTTTACAGCATTGTAATGTAATTCAAATCAGGTTTGATGCTGTTGATGGTGGGTTAAGAGAGGAAACAATTATAAAGTTAAAAGGACATCATACTACAAGAAAAGGCGTGATTGGTTTACACACGGTGTCTCGTCATGTGCAAGCCCTGTGGACGCCTTGTGCATGCCAGGAGTTGGGGCGACCACATGTGCTCGCCCGACCTGTGTTCGTTGATCACCCAATCGCGTAGTCAGGATACCAAGCACTAGTGATCGCCTGGTGCTTGAAGCATGCGATGTCCAACAAGTCAGATCCAACGATCGTTGTATCGACCCTCTCTCAGCACTCGATACTCAATTGATCCAAATAAGTCAACAATCAACCCCCAATATATATGCAATGAAAATAAGTAAGGTGAAATTTATTATACCTTACAAAATATGTGTATCGTGCGCAAGTGTAGGGTTCGAACCAATGGGAGTAACAGATGATGTGTATAATTATTATTAAATAATAATAACTAATAATAATTATTTTTTTTACTTTTTTTATCTTTTTTTCCAATTTTTTATGGGGTTTTATTGTTTTTTTTATCATTTGTGCCCCTCAAAAGTTGTATCGTCAGCACTCGCACCACTCCATAGCATCAGTGTTATCGGGAATGGTCTAATCGTGGTTAGACGTGAGTCAAGTGCTGTAACCTCTATGAATCTTGGGGCAATAGTATTGGTCGAAGAAATTAAGGTAGCCATGTGTCTTAACACTCCTAGTAGTATGAGAAGAGGACTTAAGTAGCATCGCCCCCACCCCACAAATACAATTGCTATTGTCTCCCTCCTAAGGAAGTTCGGTAGTCTCCACTCCTATGCTTTCCTACTGTTGTCTCTTTTATTTCTTATACGATAGACCAAGGAGCTTCGCAAGCTGATCGAATCCTTGCGTGTGTAATACCAATTGACTTGTAGGAACTTTGCCTTTGCACTCTCCAGGTTAGTTAGTGTTTGGGGATTTTCGTATTTATGACTTTAATCGAGGATTTTTGGATGCTTCCAGGGGTTTTCCTGTTCTATGGGATATATTCTTAACGATTCTTCTCGGATTCAAGGTTTACACAAATGGATTGATTTTAGGATTTTTGGGTTCAATGGTTTAGGGGTTTCGATCATGTAGTTTTGGGTTCAATGGAGAGCGATTCTTCTCGGATTCAAGGTTTACATATATACAAGTTTAACATCTCTTTTGTTGTGCTCGAATGTAGGATGGGCTGGTATAATGGAGAACAAGGTGTACTCACAGTCTGTGTGAGATACAACAAACGGTTTAAGGACACGAAGGGATTCTAAAGAGAAAAATATGTGGACTTTATGGAGGGGGGTGGTTGGAATGGATCCCAATTTAACTTGCTAGTTTGACCTTATTGACACTCTATCGACGATTGTTCCTTGTGATAGTTCTTCTATCCTATCAATATGATACAAAGATCCAAAGGTGAGAGCAAGCAATTTTGTAGATCTCTCCAATGAAGTAGACATGATGCGTATGTTCAATGCCCACATGGATGGAAGAGACATGGAACTCATTCTTGGTTTCATCGGCGTTGGTGCTCTTTGGTATGTTGAATCCATGGAGAGAAAGAAAGCAGAGAAGACAAATTAGAGTGACAAGGATGGGGGACAATCATCTATTGTAGCATCAGAACACATGCATATGTTTGATATCTTTGATGACTTCTTTCATTCACCCTAGGGAGGAGGTGTTATGGGGGTTGAAGAGGATGATATTGATGAAGGAGAATAGGGACATGAATAAGTGGGTGGTCTTGGCATAAAAAATATGCAAGATCGTGATATCCTCAGGGCAGAAAAACTCACAACAATAGATGTTGAGGCACCCAAAGTTAAGGTTCCTAAAGTTGACGATGGTGGTACAGTTGATGATGAAACACCTATGGATATTGAAACACCAAGGACACAAGAATGCTCCATAAAATAATGGTTAGAAGAACTCCAATGTCTAAAAGACAGAAGGCCCAAAGAGAAGAAGTAACGAATGAAGAAATCATACGACGTCCATCTCCGAAAAAAATTGAAGAGCGGTGGTGGTCAACCTTCCCCTGCAGTTGGGAGGTCATTGCAATCTGTTGCTAAGAAGGGAAGACATAACACTTAATCCATAGCACAGAGTGTTGACCAAGTGGCTTACACTTCCATCGAAAGGAACATAAGACATAAAACTTCATCCAAAGCACACGGAAAAGGACATTCGAAATTCCCCTTGAATTGCTGCAAAAGAAATAAAGAGATCAACTAGAGCAACTTCAAAAGAGAGAAGGTGGTCCTTGGAGGAGGAGTTTGATGCAAACCCTGAAGTTGAAAATGTATTCAATGTCCCTTTTGTAGTTGGTGACGAATCATATAATGAATGAATTGCCAATATATCCGAAGAGTCACATAAAATTAGTGATGCGAGTTATGGTAGTCACGAGGGATTCGACTTAAGCGATTGAAGACATAGAAGACTATAACAACAACAAGACTTTTCCCACAATTAAGTAGGGTTGGCTACATGGATTCTTCGCCTCCATTCAGATCTATCTTCGGTCAATCCTGGGCTTATATCCACAAAACTAATATCCCTTCGTGTATGGTCTCTTTCCAACACTTCTTGGGCTGTCCTCGCCCTCTCTTAGCCGACTCAACATCCCAACATTCGCATCTCCTAACCAGTGCATCGGATGATCTTTGCAAATGACCAAACCATCTTAATCGGTTTTCTCGCACCTTATCCTCTATCAGAGCTACACCAACTTTCTTTTTGATTGCAACAATCTGAATCTGATCTTTACATATGTGTCCACACATCCACTTTAGCATTTTCATTTCTACTACAACCATTCTCTACACATGTCTATGGTTCACAAGCCAACATTCAGATCCATAGAGCATAGCAGGTCTCATGGCTGCCTTGTAAAACTTTCCTTTAATTTTTAAATGAATTTCCTTATAACAGAGAATAGCAGAGGCTCCTCTCCACTTTAGCCATCCTGCATTTATTCTATTATTAACATATCCATCAATTTCCCCATCATGTTGCAAATAATATCCCGTATATCTAAAATAATCTCTCTTCTGAATGTTATCATCACCAATCTTCACCTCGATTCTTCCACCATTGCTTCAATCAAAGGTTCACTCCATATATTCCGTCTTAGCCCTACTTATACGAAATCCTTTACTCTCCAACTCATGTCTCCATACCTCATGCTTCTCATTTACTCCATCTCTAGTCTCGCCAATCAACACAATATCATCAATAAATAACATACACCAAGGTAAATCATCCTTAATGTTACTTGTCAACTCGTCCATAATCAAAGTAAAAAGAAATGGACTCAAAGCTGAACCTTGATGTAAACCTTGGTGAAGTAAAATATCCAGTCTTCCTAGATGGGGTCCTTACACAAGATAAAGCCCTATCATACATGTCCTTTATGAGGTTAATGTATAAGATAGATACTTGTCTCTTCTTCAAAACTCTCCGCATATCTCTCGTGGGACAGAATCAAAGCCTTATCCAAATAAATAAAGATCATATGAAGGTTCTTCCTTTTAGCTCCATAAATCTCCATTGTTCTCCTCAGTAAATGGATGGCTTCAATAGTTGAGTGACCTGGCATGAATCCTAATTGGTTTTCTTTTACGTTGGAAACTTGCATCAACCTTCTTTCAATCACACGTTCCCAAATTTTCATAGTGTGACTCATGAGCTTGATACCTATGTAATGTGAACAATTTTAGATGCCTCCTTTATTTTTATAAAGAGGCACCACGATACACCTCCTCCAATCTTCAGGCATTTTCTTGCTTCGCCAAATAACATTGAATAGATTCATAAGCCAAGTCAAACCGCCCTCACCTAAAACTCTCCATACTTCTACAGGGATGTCATCTGGTCCTACACCTTTCCCAGGTCTCATAACTTTCAAAGCCTCCTCTACTTCCTTTCCTTGTATATGTCTATAGCTTGCACGATTTAAGTGACTTTCACTACTAGCTAGATCACCCAAAGTGATCTCTCTATTTCCTTCCCCATTGAAAAGTTTATGGAATTATTGGTTCCATCTAGTATCTATATCCTTCTGTCCTTCCCCATTGAAAAGTTTATGGAAGTACTGCTTCCATCTAGTCTTTATATCCTTCTGAGTAACAAGCACGTGACCTTCCTCGTCCTTAATGCATCTCACTTGAGAATGATCTTTGGTCTTTCTTTCTCTTGCTTTGGCCAACTTGAATATATCCTTCTAGCCCTCCTTAGAGTCGAGATTTTTATACAAAACTTCAAAACTTCATAACCTTTTGACTTAGCTTTGCTTACAACCTTCTTTGCTTCCTTCTTCGCTATTTTGTAGTTTATGACAATTTCCCCTATTTTATCCTTAGATATAACTTTAAAGCATGCTCATTTAATTTTTAGCTTCTCTTGTACCCCTTCACTCCTCATCAAGCCTCCTTTTGACCTAGGGCTCCTCCCTTTGACTCGCCTAGCATCTCTTTGGCTACCTTTCATATACAAGACGCTGCTGTCTCCCACATCTAATTTGCACTTCCGCTACAATCCCAAGATAATCTTCTAAAACCTTCTCCATCAAGCTCGATTGCTTTAGTGGAAGATTCCACCATCTAGTTCAGGAGCCCTCCTTTTCTTTACCAGTCGTTTTATTTGCGATGTTAGGTTGTCAAACTCTCTCTTAATATTACTTTGTAGTCTTTACAACACAACTGATCTCTTCTCCTCAACGTAAAGTAATCTATTTGTGTTCTAGTTGGCCCACTCTTATAAGTTATTAAATGCTCCTCCCTCTTCTTGAAGCGAGTGTTTGGTATGAAAAGATCATATGCCATTACAAAATCTAGGATGACTTTTCCCTCTTCATTTCTATCCCCAAAACTATGTCTTTCATGAACACTAGCATACCCTGAAGCATCTTTTCCCATATGTCCATTAAGATCTCCACCTATGCAAATCATCTCTCTTTGTAGGATTCCTTGTAAGATCTTATCTAGATCCTCCCAAAAAGCATTTTTAGTCCTTTCATCTAAACCAATTTGTGGTGCATACACTGAGATTATATTCAAAATTTCTTCTTCAAGCACCAATTTTAGCAAAATAATCCGATCCCGAATCTTTGCACCTCAACCACACTATCCTTCAAATCCTTATAAACAACAACTCCAACACCGTTTCTACCCTTATCTTTACATGAATACCAAAGTTTAAAGCCTGTCTTTTCGATCTCCCTTACTTTCTCTCCAACCAATTTAGTATCTTGAAGACATAGTATATGAATCTTCCTTCTTTCCATCTTATCCACTATCTCCTTCAATTTTCCAGATAAAGTGCCAATATTCCAACTACCAATCCGCAACTTCCAGTTAAAGACATAGAAGACTATGATGGTTTAGATTTCACATTATAGAACTAGAACTTCATATTCGATAGAGATTTTGCAGTTCATGTGACATTTCACTTCAAGCTTGTTGTGTATTCCCTAAAGAATGAATTGAAGTTGAAGTTTATCAAGTCAGATACATCACGAATCACTGCAATGTGTGTTAGTGATGGTTGTAGGCGGTGCATCCAAGCATTAAGACTTGGAGAAGGAGTTACGTTTGGTATCAAACATATCATGACAACATACTTGCAATAGTATTAGCATAGTTGATACTGGGATGGCAAAGCAAGGGTAGAATGCAAATTTTTGTGAGAAATGGTTGAGGGAAAATCCCACTTTGTCTATTAATGACAATTTAGGTCGAATATGGGAGGAATTTAGTACAAGAATTCCCTATCTTAGAATTAAATGGGAACGGACATTGAGTAGACTCAATTTTTGGGAAGGTGGAGCTTACCTACCCAAAGGTGTCAAGTTTGGTCTATGAATCAAAATAGAGTAATCCATGATCCATGATTGATTACATTACGGAGAAGGATGATGCATTCCCAAGAATTTTCATTTGCTTTAACACTTCCATAAATGGCTTAAAAAATGGTTGCAGGAATTTCCTTAGGCTAGATGGTTGCCATCTGAAAGGAAAATACCTTGAGACCTTATAGGCAACCACAACACTTGATGGAACGAATGGCATATTCCCCATTGCTTTCTGCATCTGTGAGGATGTATCCAATGATTTTTGAATATATTTCATGGAGAAGTTGCATTTAGCGATTGAGTTTGAATATAAGAAAGGATTAGAAAGCATTTTCGATGCACTAAAGTATCTTAAGGGTTGCAATAATGAAAATCTTTCCGGAAGCAGAGCATAGGGCATGCATGAGGCATGTCTAGAAGAACTTCAAAAAAGAATATCCAGGACAAGACCCTGAAAGGCTTGTTTGGTCAGCTATACGCGCATTTGAGAGGAGGCATTATTTAGACAACATGAATGAGATTTATAAAGTATCAAAGAATTCCTTTGATTATTTTGAGAGTCTTTCTTAGAAATTGAGCCACCACAATTTCCATAAAAGCAGCACAATGCTCTTATATAATCAACAACTTGAGTGAATCATTTAATGCTTGGATCTCAAAGACACATCATCTTACCTTATGCAAGCTGGTGGATTGGATATGACAAAAGATTATAATAATGATGGACGAGAGAAGATGTAGAGTAGGCGCAACAAATGGGTGATTTGATCCCTCTCATGTCAGAATATATGATGAGAATCACAAGAGATCTGCATGGTTTTATTGTTAGACCGATCAAGTGATAGAGATACCGAAGTGGAGACGCCTGACATCTGGTATGTGGTTGACATCGCAAGACATAAATGCATGTGCAATATATGGATGATATGCGGTCTCCCTTGTAGGTACGCAGTTGTTGTTCTTAACATTGTACTAGGGGTAAAATGGGAGGATTACATATCCCCATACTATAGCTTGGAAATATATAAGAAGTGATAGGACTTTGGCATAGCACCATTTCCTAATAATGACTTTTGGGCCATAGTTGAGCTGCCATATTTTGTCGGTGCACCACGTACCAAGCAACATGCAGGAAGACCAAGAAATAATCTAATTCGATTGAAGGATGAGGTGGTGAGGAAACCAAGACTCATAATCTTTGTGCCCTATGTGGATACATGCGGTCATCACAACAAGACTTGCAAAGAGTCAATTAATCATCCACCAATAATGCATCCATCCCAAAGCTAACAAGATGTGCAAACATCCAATGATGTTATTGCTCTAGCAAGAAGAAGGTTTGTATTCACACATGTTTTTTTACTATATAATATGGCATTAGTATCAAATTTTAGTAGATGTAACTTCCTTTAATTGCTTTTATATATGACTTTGTAGTGGAACCGCATCAAGGAATCAATAAATGTTTCTGAAGGCTAGTGGGAGATTGTTGAAATCTGAAAAAAATTTTCAGAATTCTTCTCCATGTGATCTAATTGTGATGGAATTTAATTTAGTAATAGCATATTGTAAAATTTTGTTAGACATAAACTATTAAATATGGTAGCATATGGCCTGATCGTGATATTTTGATATATAAGGCTCGGGCCCGGTCCATTTGTACATCAGGTTCGGGCTGGGCTTTTACGAGTAGGGTCAGGCTCGGATCTGGGCTGACCTGGCCCCAATAATCCACCTTAGGCTCAAGCTTGATAAGTCCAACTGGGCTCGAGCCCAGTCAGGCTCGTTAAGAAAAATTAGTATTTTTTGGTAGGAAAATATTGTTTCCTAGGCTCAAACACACAACATCTTCTTTGAAAACTGCCTTCCTTAGCAGCAGGCTACTATTCAAGTTCTATTAAAAAATTTAAATTATAATATATATTGCAACATTATAATTTCTAACAAAAATACTAATTATCTAATTATAAACAAAATTAACATAGATAAAGTGTAGAAAGTCCAAGTCTACAACGTAGTCCACCCAACATTGTTGTTACATAAACCACATAAACACATATTCCACCATTGATAGTGTTGCAAAACTAATACAAATAAAAATAAACGTCATTACAGTTTCACAAATAGAATATATATTCCTTATTGATCCCCTTATTGAGTCATCGAGCCCAGAAGGGTTCGGCTTGTTAAGCTATTGAGCCCAAAAATCTGGCTCAGACTCGGTTCAATAGCCTAATGATCCAATCTCACGAGCCCTTATCGAGTATAGATCGAGCTTATCTCATCGATCCGTGACTCAAAAACAAGCCCTATAAGACAAGGAAGCTACAAGATATCTACCGAGATTTGGCTCGCCCGAATTTGCCTATCTGAAAAATATTTTCATATTCGATTACAAAAGGTTTTCAATCAGTGTGTGGTGAGTATAGGTTTAAGGATTTTACCTAAATGTTTCTGAAGGCTATTGGGAGATTGTTAGCCATGTGAGTTTGAGGCAAACCATTTCCACAATAAATGTTATTGTAATCTTTGATATATCGATAAAAGTTATTGATTTTCACTCCCTGACTGAGATTAAATGAATGAATGCACTATAAGATCCCTTAGTACAATTAAGGTTATGTACCATGTCCATCATAATGATCATATAGTTGTTGTTCAATTGTTGAATCATAGAGGTTGGTGCTTGAATGAATATCTAAGGAATTAGATTTTGGACGCATCAAGCACCGTCAAATGATTATTAAGAGATGATCTTCAACCTGAGAAGGAGATGTCAATCTTTCTCTATAGGCTGATATCTGACCTACTTCTTGATGCATGTTCTCTACATAGGAATAGATATTCAAAGGTGTCAGATAAGTTAGGTTAAAGAGTTGACTTAACGAGATCGAGATAACCAGGTCCTATGTCGTATATTATCACGATATGTGCATGTATCTTCTGACCAGAGATATGTGTATTGATATATGTCTGAGAATGTACATTTGGTAGACCGATAGGTTGATGGCCTAATCATGGTGTATACAACGGCGAGCTGGTGTGTAGACAAGGGCATATGAGTTATACAATCTCTAAAAGGGATCTTAACGATTCATTTGTGAATTGGAAGACATGAGCACACTCATGAGGTATTGGGACCAATCAAATTACATGCATGATCGACTTTCTTTGGAAGCATGCCACAAATTTGTTACATGCATGATCGACTTTCTTTGGAAGCATGCCACAAATTTGTAGGTATGATATATTCTTTTGAAAAGTATATGGTCGATAACAACTCACAATGACTGAATGAGAAACTTAATGATAAAACCCTAAAGGATACAATCAAAAACAGATCTAAATGGGTTTATTCTAGGTCTTCCAGTATGTAGGATGTATGGGTGTTAGGAATACTCGAGGGTGATGTTATCATAAACGATTGTATAACCATGATGCTTCCATTCTGAGGGAGTGATGAAACAAGTTTGTATTTTAGTGACTCTTCTCATTAGAGAAGTTGCTAGTTTTAGTCCGGATGTTGGACATTGATCTGAATGTTATTCGCATGCAATGAGAAGATTAGATTTACATCTATGATGTAGTCAAGCATCTATGAGAGGATCTTGAGATCTGTATTTGAGATATGATCTCACTATCCAAGTCATTATATATGGAGCGTACAATCGTCTTGTCCTTATCTCCAAGTATCTATAGAGAAAGTACATATTCTTGAAAGAGTTCAAGAATAAATCCATTAATAAATGTGTATCTAAGCATTGAGAATTGGATAATTAAATATGATTTAATTATCATGAATAATATGAATATGATTCATATTAATTAATTGCATGAGAATAATAATCTAATATAATTAAATGTGATCTAATTATCATGGAAATGGATAATGTGGATAACACTATCCATATTAATCATATATATTATAAATGTTATTTATAATATATTGGAGAGAGCTATTTGTAACTAGTATTTACAATTTAAATGTTGACGTGAATTGGATTCACATTGGACAATATATTGAAATTGCAACTAACATTTTATTTTTGTATGTCAATTTCACAAATTTCCAAGGACATGATTGAAATTTGACAAAATAATTTGGAACTATTTTTGTGAAATAATTTAAAATATTTTTTTTGTAAACAATTAAAGGAGAATGTGAGATGCGTAATCTCACATAATAGTAAAAGAGGGTAATACTTCCTTAAGAGGGGGGTGAACAGCCATCCTAGTCCTATTTCAAGGTGATCGTCCACCCCCTTTATTAGGTAGGAGCTTGCCACTAATGCCTTTTTATTTGATTGAATTAATTTATATTTGATGATTGTTCAATGTATTAAATTTAATTAATTTTTTTTGTATTTTTACAACAAAAAATAGCCACTAAAAGAAACACAAATCAATCTCAACCATTGGATTTATGTTGTCCATGGATTGAGATCCATGGACTCTAAAATATTATAAAAGAGAGGCAACCCTAGACCTTCATTTTACAACACATAATTCACAGACTCTCTCTCCTTCTCATAATCATACACACCCCCTCTCTCTAAAGTGATGTTTACTTTGTGACCTAGAGCGAATCACTGTCGTCGCTACGTCGTCGTATTAGCGCTTCGATCGCTCATGGATTTTCATCTTCCTTGGTGCTTTTGGTACACGAAGTAGACCATGGATTTCATGTGACAAAATTAGGAGATCCAACCTATGGATCAACATCTTGGATTGCAAGAAGGACATATTTCATCAACACGCTCACAAGCGTCTCCTCCGCCAGGTCGGACTTGAAACGGGTGATCTCTTACTTTAGAGGCTTCGATCGCAACCACGCTTCAAAAGATATTTTGATATCTACTTTGTGTTTTAGATGAAATGATTTTAGTAGTGTTATCGAATCATGTGGTTTCATCACTTTATAATTTTTTAAATCCCACTACCCCAAGCAACTAGTGCGACTAGTCGCTCCGATTGGATATGATGTAATCTTCACACTTCCATGATGGACTTAAGGTTCTTTCCATAACCTTCATTATCAGAATATGAGAAAAAAACCTTAGCTCGAAAGAATCGATGCCCCTTAAATTCATTCAGACTTCTTATGTGTTCGATGCATGTGTCAGTGATTTCATGGGTCCATTTCCTTACAGTCGGGATTATGAATACATCATGTTTGTCGTAGACTATGTGATTCGATGGGTGGAAGCTATCACTACTCAAGCTGCTGATAGTTGTATGGTGTATCGATTCTTAAAGATAATATCATCTTGTAGTTCGGGATTTCGAAGATTCTGATTTCAGTTGAGGGTAGACAATTAATTAATAAAGAGGTCATGAAATTAGTGAACGAGTACGACATTGGCCATCAAGTCACATCTCCTTATCGTCATCATTCCAATATCCTGGTCAAATTACCAAATAGATAAATCAAGATGATCTTACATAAAATGTGAGGCTGGACAAAAAGACTTGGTTGCAACTTCTGGATTCAGTTCTTTGGGCTTACAAAACTGACTACAACTCTCCCTTGGACATGTCACCCTACCATCTTGTTTATGGAAAGCCTTACCATTTTTCTGTGGAATTCATTCATAAGTCTTTCTTGACAGTCAATATTCATAACCTTGATTCACAAAAATGTTGTTAGAATAGAAATTTTGATCTGAACAGGCTCCTGGAATTTCAAGACTATGTATATGACAACAACTTAACGTACAATGAAATGGTCAAAAGTTGGTATGTCCAGTACCTCAAATGAAAGACCTTCGAAGCTGGATAGAAAGTGTGGTTGTTCGATGTGAAGTTGAAGATATTCTCAATAAAATTGAAAAGTAAATGGATAGAGCCGTACATCATTAATATTGTATGTGACAACGGAAGTATCCTCATATCAGAAATGTTAGTTGACACACAACTCTTCATCATCAACGATCAGTTGCTGAAGTTGTATCTAGATACATTCTTGATCATTGTCGATTCAATCCAAGTTGTTTCTGTTGACGAATTCAACTATTTCTCATCAGAAGATTCAGGAAATATAGATAAAAAATATCTTTTATTGATTTTCTTATTTTCTTCTTTTCTTTGTTTCATTTCAATTTTCCAATTCTTTCATTCTTTTATATCTCACTCATCCCATTCATATATGCTATGCTTAAGGTATACCCCATCCTCAGTATAGGGAATATGAGTGAATTTGGATTACTCATTATTTGTTCTCTCGTGGGTCTCTCAACTTGTTGGTAATCTACCTATTGTTAGGGATATTTCACCCTAATTATAGGGGAGACAAGTTGATCTCATTGATTCCATACATTATGATCCTCAATCATCCCCATTTTATATACAGTATGTAATATTACATATTAGTTGATCCTAAGTATAGGTGGTATGACCGACTTCTTATTTTTTATTCTAGTCATTGTAATATAGTCTTTTTCTACACTAAGCACGAGTTATGTCTTCCATTTTCTCTTCGATCACTATGAGGACATAGCTCAAGCTAAGTATAGGAGGGTCATATATACATTTTATATACTTTAGACATAATTCATAATTTTGTATTTTTAATAATATGGCAAATATATTATATGGGTTAAGGATATGCAATAAATCAACTATAATGAATACACCTATATAAAATTTTTGAAATTCTTTATAAATATAACTAATAAACTGGTTCAAAAATATTTTACAAATTATTTGAAAAATGGTTGTAAAATGTCTTGAAAGTCCTTTGAAAAATGTCTGCAAATCTTTTTAAAATATTTTCAAATCTTTGTAAAAATCTTTTGCAACTATTTGCAAAAATTTGTTTCATTTGTTTTAATAAAAATTTTGAAAAATTCTAGTTTGAAAACGATTTGGAAAATGGTTGTATAAATATTTTTACAAATCTATCTATACCTTTGAAAAATATTTGCAAAAAGATTTTGAATATTTTTAAATGTTTGTAAAGAGTTTGTCAATAATTTACAAGAGAAAGTCTTCAAAATATTTGTGAACATCTTTTCAAACTATTTTGAGAACCTTGCACATTATTATGGCAGATAAGATTCCTTGTAAATTTGAATAACCCTTGTATAAGAAATATGTGAATAACAACTAACTCCTATACAAGTTCCCATTTTAAATTTTACGTCTTATGAATATGCATGTACTCCCGTGTGAATATTTGTAAATATTTCTTTTAGTAACTCTTATTGGAAGAGCCCGAAAATTTTTAAAATTTTCAAAAATTATAAAAATTTTCAAAATATTTTTAAAAAATTGCTTAAAAATTTGTAAAACTTTTTCAAAATACATAATAAGTTTGAAATCATAAAATAGTTTCACAAAAAAGATTTTCTTGTATTGTATAACATATGCATTTTTCAGAATAATATAGATAATTGAACAAGCCCAAATACAATCTGAAAAATTACAACTTAGTCTAGGCATTAATCCACCTAATTAGAGGAACATATTAAGGATTGGAATTGAGAAGCTTCAGGTCACTGTGATTTAATTCTTTGGCTTTCATGAGTTGATTCAATATGTCTAACCAGAATCCTTCATGGCATCTGCATGATTCTTGAGATAGAGTCTTAAATAGAAACCTCACACTTAACACTTCTCTCAACCCAGACAGATTGTTGAAAGATCTTAGAGTCTAAGTTGGGATTATACTATGCCACATCATCAAGGGTGGCTCAGGAATCATTCTTGGAGATTGCCAAAATTGGTACTTCAACCCACTTCCACTGGTATCATGGACATCTAATCACTGGAGATTGGATTAAAAAAAATCTTTGGATGAGGAATGGTTTGCTAGCACAAAATTTTCCAAGACCCCAAAACACGGGTGGAACAAAAGTTTCTACATTCATCGAGGCAAAACAAGAATGCAAAGAAATGCCATAGAAAAGAAAATATCCAAAAAGAAGCCTACACCAAAATTTTCCAAAAATATTGAGCTTCCATAAATAACCTACTTCTTAGTAAAGACTCGGTTACACTGGCCAAGCTTCATAAGGAAATGTGACTACACTGGTCCATTTCCACTTCTTTTCCCATTCTTATAGCTTCTCCCCCTTTCGGTTGTGAACTAGCATGCACCTCAATTTAGAAGGAAATATCCATATCACTGAGAATGAGTTGCCATAGGAGGAGACTCTTTGGTAGTTCAGTTATTTGTCTGGGAAGAGCTAAAGGAATCCACACACATGGTACGGATCATTTCAAGGTTGCGAGAGTATGTGACTGAAAGGATGACTCTGACCAGGCTGTGAATTGAACTGAATAGAGAATTATGGAACCTAAGGGCTGTGTCAACTTCCTAACCTTAATGTGGTTTCGAATACACTAAAATCCAAAGGTCTTAATCGAGCTCCAAACATCGATTTTATAAAGACAAGTTTAAGAGATTCCAAGTTATTTCTTTTCTTTATTATTATTTTCTATACCCATGATCATAGGTGTTTGCTAAGGCTAGCAAAAACAAGTATAGAGGGGTGATGAGTCTCTATTCATCATCTTTATTCTTTCATTTTGGCCTTAAATCCCTAGCTAAATGCATGTACAAAGCATAATTTATATAAAATAACATTTATAAACTGACACTTAAACACAATATAAATATATGTATTTAATTCCAAAATAAAATAATAAAGGAAAGAAAAGACAAAGAATGAAGTATCAAAGATACTGAAGGATCCTAGACCCTAAGGTCTAATCATCATGATGACTTGATCAATAAGGAATAAAGTAGGGGGAGATAGGGTAGAGAAACTATATAGAACACATATAAAAAACCTAATTTTTATTCATCAATAAATGCATTTTGGCACCTATTTTATTTTACTATTTTTATGCATTAAATAATAAAACCCTCAAGATGACTATTATACATAAAAAATACAAAGAAAAATACAAACCTTATTTCACACAAAAATAATGCATAGTGTACTTGGGACACAAAGAATAAAAAATCATAAAAAACTTCACTGACCTGTATCTTCTCCATATAAACTCAAATTTAACCAAACTCACCTTTTATTATTCATAAAATTTAACTATCTATCTAAAGAAGGTGATTTCATTAGAAATGGAGTTAAGATGCAAAAGTTAGCTTTTGGGTCCTTATTGTATTGTATATTTGTATATTATAATTCAATCTATTTATCTTTTATTTTTTAACTTTATTATATTTTTATATCCTTGTAAATATTATTAAAAATATATGTAAAAATAAATATAAAATAAAAGTCTTAAAAATATTTAAATAAATACAGAATTGTAATATATAGGTAAACTATACTTATAATATATGCATCCTTATTTATTTGAATAAATAAAATAAGAAAAATACAATAAAAATATGTAAATATGTAATTAAATAAGTTATAAAAACATAAATTATTTAAATATAATAATGAAATACAAAGTACAAAATACAAAATAAAATACTGAAAATATAGGTAAATATAGCTAATACAATTAATTATAAAAATAAATAAATACATAGTAAAATACCACATAAAATAATAAATATTTTTTTATATTTTAAAGTAAAAATAATAAAATCATTTATTGTTTTATATCAAATTAATAAAGGATTTAACTCTATGGTTTTCCTATTGGTCCACATGGACCAATTAGGGACTTTCCTTTGTTGACCTTAGGTCATCTCTTCTTCCTAGGTCACTTACCACTGTTAGAGCGCATCCCATCTATCTTCTTCCCATTTACCCAGGTGATCAATCACTCAATATGACTCAATTATTCATGCAATCTTTGACTAATAACACCCTAATACACACCTAATCCTTATACCTATTGTACACGGCCCTCATTGATCGCAAACCTTGGGTTTTTGAGCTTCCCCCTCTTGTCTAAAAGTAATCCTCCCTCGACTTGTTCTCAATTTTGATCTCTCTTGCATAATTGTAAACCCAATAGGACTTAGGTGAGGGAAAGGCAGTGTAAGAGGTGATCCAAGTCTTCCAGAAGCTTGCTCCGATGCTCTTTCTTAGCTCCCTATTCTTTACAAAGCTAGAGCTGATAGTAGGTTCTTTTTATTGTATTTCTCATTAACATATATTAATTGTTAGTTCGGTCAATCAATCAATTGGGTAGATTAATTTAGGGATTTTTTTATTAGTAGAGAATTGTGCTACATGTTTAATTCACATGCGTTTCTGACCTACTTCTCCCCCATTTCCACTCCCTCTCATTCCCCTTCGCGTTCTTTACAAAAGACCTCATCTTCCACCATCGATTTCGCAAGAATTGATGTTCGATGAGCTCCCATACGCCACCTCCATTAGAGCTCATCTGCCCCCATTGCTCCCATCATGCTCTAATCTTTAGAATAAGCGGAGGATCATCGCCTCGAGTTTCCCCATCTTTATGTCCAGGTTTTGAGCCTTGACAAAGTGCCTGGAGACAAGATCAAGTCCAACACCAAGCTCTAGGTACCTTTATCCTTATAGGACCCTATCGATGGGGCTCAGAGCCATTTGAACCACCTGCAATTGTAGCCAAGATCCAGGAAGCCAACGAGACCATCAACGAGGTGATTGGAGGCTAGAGGGGCAAGGAACGAAGGATCGAAGCTCGCCAGGAGCTGCTCTTAGGATGTTCTTCCAAACACCCCAAGAATTGTTGGATCACGAAGAGTAGCCTAGATTTAATATCAGTCATTCACTCATCAAGGAAGTCGAAGCCTCAGGTGTCACCGATCAAGCCACTTGGAGTGTCGTGCGCACTTGGATCATGCATCAAGGGGAAAATTAGTAAGTAACCCCTGCCTTATTTTAAATTGAAGCCCTGTAAATATTTTATATGGTTCAAATAATTGTGTGAATATTGCATGATCCCCTTGGAACTTCTGGGATATTGCAAGTATGTCCCTTGCCAGGTCACCTGATGTGGCCATCCACTTGAGGTGCTTGGTGTTTCTACATATTAGACCTCTCAACTTTCTTTATTTGTATTTACTCTATAAATTGTAATATAAGTGTAAAACTTTCATGTATTTTCATTGACCCTCATGTGCCATATTTTTATTGTAAAAGTAGCTCTGTAAGTAAAGTTAATTTGATTTCTTACATTTCCATTTTTATTAAATAGCTCATTTGCCTTAAAAATTATCAAAAATTGTTATCGATGCTTAATCTTGTGTTGATATTTGCTCATATTTTTCTTTAAGTGGTTATTGTATTTTTCCATTTATTGAAAACCAAATAGACGTTAAATATTTCATGTTTTCATATAAAAATACAAAACAATTACAAGACCTTCTTTCAAAATTCTTAAAAATAGATAATATATTAGTATATATTATAACTCAATACTAAAAATCACAAAAAATAAAAAGAAAACACAAAAAATTGAAACCACTAAAAACTCTATAAAAAATTAGTCAAAATTCTTTAAAATTAAAAAAGAGATAATTTTTCATTTCATATTTTATTTTTATTATGTATTATATATTAAAAATAGTTTTGGAAATTTCTTAAATTTCTATTTATTTTTAAAATCTGAAATTATTTGTCCTATATATTATAGCTATTATTTTGATATATATTAAATATATTAAAATAGATAAAACTTAGTAAAATTGATAAGAAAAATGATAAAAATATAGAAAATATTAGAAACACATAAACATTTTATTTTATAATTTTGAGGATATTTAGAGATATACAAAATTATATTAGCCAATATAAACTATATATAGATTACAATACATTAATTCTTATTATCAGTATTATTATATATAAATATACTACATATTTTAAAACTTTAAAAAATAAAAAGGATTGTTCCTTTCTATATTTTCTATTTTTATATTTATTATACATAATTTGTAGGATATAATGAATTTCACCCCACATTTTATTCATTATTTTTTCTATATTGTCGGTTGATCGCTGATGAGTTGATTGATTGAGATCCCGATATCGTGAGTGCGAGCAACACAATGATTGTTGGATTTGTCTTGTAGGATATCGTAAGCCCTTCAAGATCGGCCGTTAGGAATCCTTGATCATTCCTTTTTATCACATGTCTGGTTTATCTGCAACCCTAAGAAAAACTTTAGTTCGCCCATCATGCTCATCTTGAACTGTTCTTGCATGGCTTGAGAGAACCCCTTGCAATAAGTTGCATTAGTGGATCCAAACACAATAGTATCAACATAAACTTGTGTAATCAATAAATTAGACAAAAAACCTCACAAAGAAGGTGCAACCTACTTTACCTACTTAGAAACCTGAGGTGAGAAGTCATGTTCAGATTCGGACGTACCACACTTGAGGAGCTTGCTTTAGTCCATAAAAGAACTTCCTGATCTTGTGGTTGCTTAATAAACATAAAAATTTTCTTTGATAAATCCATTTAAGAATGTTCTTTTGACATCCATTTGATACATCTTGATTCCTTTGAAATAAGGGAAAGCTAACATCAATCTCATTGACTCAATCCTTGCAAATAGTGCACAAGTTTCATCGAAATCAATGCCTTCTTGGATAGTATATCCCTGAGAAACAAGCCTGAAATTGTTCCTGATAATTTTTACTAACTTATCCAGTTTATTCTTAAAACTCACTTGATTCCAATAACTGTGTGATTTTAGTGTTCCTGACAATTTTTACTAACTTATCCAATTTATTCTTAAAACCCACTTGATTCTAATAACTGTGTGGTTTTTAGGTTTATGAATGAGCTCTGAAACTGTATTTCTTTGAAATAAGAAAAATTCGTTTTATATTGCATTCAACCCAGATTCAGTGTTACAAATCCTCATCAACAAACATCAGCTCCTCTAAGGATACTAACATATATAGCATAAATGTATTTAGGTGCGATCTTGTATGGATTCCTTTAGAGATGTCACCAATCACTAAATTCTTTGGTGATCTCTGACAAATCTATAATCCATTGGTAATACATGAGAATTACTATTCTCAGAGATGCTAGAAGGATCTACTTGAGTATCATACTCAAATTCTAATTACTATAGTTGAGGAGTTTTGTTAAAGTTCTCATAAAATGAAACGTTGACTACTTCCACAACAATCATCGTTTTCTTTTTGAATAGCATGTAAGCATTTCTTCTTGAAGAGTAGCCTAAGAAGATTCCCTCTTCACTTTTAGGATCAAACTTGTAATCCTTAGTTTTACAAATATAGAATTTACTTGAAAAACACAAAATGGCCTATCCTTGGTGAGAATCCAATATAGAGATTAAAAGGTGGCTTCTTTAATCTTGGTCGAATCAATTAAGACATAGTAAACTAATTTTATACCCTCGGCCCAAAAATAACTAGGCAGATCAAATCTGCATAGCATTGTACAGGTGCATTCTAGAAGAGTGAGATTTTTCATTCTACTATGTCTGAGCTACTATTGTAGGTGCAGAAAACTCTTGCTTTGTCCCCCTTAGCATAATAGTCCAAAAAATTGCATTCTTTAACTCTCTACCATGATCGCTTCTTAACTAAGTGATGGTATATCTATGTTATTTCTAAATCTGTTTGATGAGCTTCTCAAACTCGGAGAACATTGAGTCCTAGAAGAAATTAACAAAACCCAAGTATAACATGAGTAGTCATGTACTATAACAAAACAATAGCGACAACCACTTAAGTTTTCAGATTTCATGGGTTCAAATGATTTTAAGTGCAAAAGATCTAACAGTCTGATTACATGATTTTAAGTGCAAAAGATCTAACAGTCTGATTGAGCTAATGTGATTTTTGGACTTTACTGGTTTTCTATGGAGTTTTCGTAATTTATATGCTGAACACATGCCTAATTTCTTTTAGGATAATTTAGGATGGTCTTCAATGAAGCCAAGCTTATTAAGTCTATGTATTAAGTTCAAGTGAATCTGATCTAATCTTTTATATCAGAGAAAGTGTTCTTCTTGTGCTACTAGAAGGAAATCTAGCGATGAACACTCATCTAATCTAACTATGTATATATTTTTATGCCTATCTCTTTTAAGCAACAAGTCTAGTGTATCTTCCTTAATAACTTCAAAATCAGATGAAGAAAATATTAATTTGAGACAACTCAAAAGATTGCATTCCAGACCATCTACCATGACTAATAGATTCTAAAGGGTTTCCGATTGTATCTTTGCCAACTATCATACCTTTGTGGTTGTTGCCAAAAGTGAGTCCAACCATTTTTAACTTTGAGGTGGAGGAAAAGACCTTTATCTCTAATTATGTGTCGCGAACATCCCTTGCCCATGATCTAACTGCCAGCATAATCTTATTTGGTAACCTTCGAAATATGGTCTCGTCACGAAGGAACATTCAATTAGCCTTCTTTGAATAACCATGGGTTCTGTAAAAAAAATAATATGGTTTTTTTGGCACCCATTGCTTACAAGTCCTTGGAGGGATAGGATGGTTCCTTGAATTTCTCGTTGGTTCCATAACCTTTTTAGCTTTAATTTGACTTAGACTTTCTTAGATTTTAAAACATATTTCTCTATTTTAAAGACTTAGAACTACTTCTTTTTTTTGGGTTGTACCCAAACTCATACTTAATTATACTTTAAAGTTACCTACTAATAGTTTATGTAGGTTCTCGTTACCCTTAGTGAACTTTTCTAAATCATTACTTAGGGTGCATTTGTCATGTTTAATCTTGTCTACAGTAGCTTCTAGATTGTCTATGTTTGTCTTGAGCATTTTAATCTCAGATTCATGCTATTTATTAAAAAGGGACAAACTAGATGTGTGTTCTGTTATGTGATCTTTTAAAGAGCTAGTCTCTTTTGAATGATCATCTAAGGTGGTGTGTGTAGTTAATTTTAGCACTTTATTTTCCTTTTTTATTTTAACCACTAAACTATGCAACTCAGTAACAACTTCTTGTAATTCATCTAAAGAAAGTTCTTTCCAAGTTACCTCTTTGTCTGCAAGAACAATGAGCTCGATCAAGGTTTCTTCTTTACTGGAATTGTCTGATCCGTTCCAAAAGATACCGATCTATCGAAATAGGGTCGAAAGAATCCCAAGTAGCTTGGAAGGCTTTTCTCTTAGGATATTTGTGATGGTCTCAGTGACCTTTCCTTTGTTCTCCCTTCACTATATTCTTGTTTTTGCTTAAGTCATGGCTTTGAGGTTCTTGAGCCCTGCTTCTCATGAGAAATTGGTAATCTTTCATGAAATATCCATTCTTCTTACAGTTGAAGGACTTGAGATCACTTCCTTCTTTACATCGATCCTCTTGATAAACTTTTTGAATTTCATGGTGAGTATGGCATGGCCTTCATCTGAATTATTCTCCGAAGTTGATTTTGTGGCCTGAAGTGCAATACCCTTCTTATTGACTTTGACTTTGATGAATACATGATTCTCACTTTTTGTTCTTTTATTTTAGCTTTTCTTTTTGGTAAAATACCTTGTAAATAACTGTAAAAACAATAACTTAGAATTTTGCATGGCATTGTCAATATTGCATAATTAGTAAGCTATTGGCTAAACACAATAATAAAGGAAAAAAAGAATGATGTATTTAGAATAAATATAGAGTGACCCAAATCTCAAGAGAAGGTTAAGACTTGACCTGATCACAAAATAAAATAAGTAAAGAGAGATAGGGTCTACTATGTATTGTGTGTATCACCTACAATTATACATATTTTCTATTTATTTATTTTTGATAAAAGAACAAATTATTTTATTCTTTTACACATGTATATATAATTATAATAATAAATTAAAAATTAAAAATTAAAATAAAAATTGAAATTAAAATAAAAATAAAAATAAAATCATCAAACCATTGTATAAAATACACATGTCCATATTGCATTCTCTATTTATTTTATACCTTTAAACAATCAATAAAAATAAAATAAAAATTATTTTGTACCCCTAAAATTATGTTTTGAATAAAAAATATAAAATAATAAAATAAAAATACTTATACATAATACACATGTATAATATACATGTATATAATATTGCATATTATACATATATTATTTTATTTTTCATAAAAATAATTAAAAATCATAGAAAAATAGTTTATAAAATAATAAATAAATTTTATTTTATAAATTTTTTATTTTAAATTAATTCACCATTTTTTTATTGAATTTATTTTTATTTTTGAAGTTCCTGTTTTTCTATTGGTCCAGCTAGGAACGTTGACCCCTGTCAGCGTCACCTTCCATTCTAGGTCGAGTCGAAACCCTCTCGTCAGAGCTTCTTCTTCTTCGATTTTTCTCGCCCGACTCTGACCTCATCCTTCCTTGATATTCGGACTCAAGATTCCTCATATATCTGAGATACTCGTAGATCCCTAGAATCGCTCGGATCCTCCAAGGGTTGCGCTCCACCTCTCGATCTTTCCAGACCCCTGAGCATCCTATATAACCTTTCCTTTCGCCTCTATAGCACTCTAGGTCATCCCTCGTGCCCCCATTCTTCACTAGACACCTTCCGTGGAGTGAGAGCCACTCAAGGAGAAGCTTAGGATCTTTAGGAGATGCCTGGAGGTTTGTTGCTCGCAACACGACCAGACCTCCGCCGTGTGAAGCATCTCTCGGTCGTCGCAGCAGATCGAGGCCAAGACTCATCCGTACACCTTCGCTTGAAGCTTAGGTACCCTTCTGAACCTTCAAGTACTTATCTGTTCCTCTAGGTTTCCGAGTTCAATCCATCCTCTCCATTTTGTGTCGCTGCCTTAGTCTTTGCTCCGGCAGCAGATAGGAGCTCCATCTTGCCCCTTCACTCGTTCAAATCGACGCTACACCTCACCCTCCTTCTCCAAATGCATCCTGCCCCCCTGAGACTCATCCATCGGGTCAAGATTAGGTAGGGTCTCCTTCCCCCACGTTCGTCGGAGACCTAAAGCCCATTCCCTATCGCTTCTCTTATTCCCCTATGCAATAAACCATCGTCGAAGCTTTGCCTTCGAGCGTCGTACGCTTTGCAAATGTCCGCATGCACAAGGAGTACCCTTTGGACCATTATCGGCTCAGACGTAGCAACTTGAGGAGGAGTGGCACCTTTACAACCATCTGACTGTTAGCTCCTCCATCAGAGCCCTCCACGAGATGCGAAGAATACTCACAAGATCGTCGAACTTCGCCCGCCCTTCATTGGAGCATCGGATGCCCTCCAATGCTTGGTTGAAGCTCGCTAGGGAGCAGTTCGTCCAACACCTTCCATAGTCGTTCGATGCTACTCCACGTCCAGTTTTGATCATGGCCATCCGCTCATGCTCATCCTGCAACGACCATATCCGATTCTGATCTTATCTCAGCCGCCTGAGCGACAGTCTATAGACCGTTGTATAAGCCTTGCTGGCTGCATCTGACATGTATGTTCCCGACAAGATCCTCAGACATAAGATAACTTTTCGGAGAAGATTAGAGCCATCCACCTCCACCTCCTCGTACGCACAACACGCGTCATCACCAAGGTTATAATTCCCTTTTACCTTGCATGTTTCTACATTTCACTCTAGTCCATTAAATAAATGTTGTAGTTAAGAACTTTTGTAGTTTGACCTTGTAGTTTATAGTATTTTCACTTTAGTCCCTCTTAGTCTGTAACACATGCATATTTACGTGAGTCATGGGATATTTACGCTATATGACCTATACTTTTTATTTGTTATGGAATGAATGGCATGTTTTTAGTATTTGCATGTATGCCCCTATGAGTCTAGATCACGTGCGACACATGTGTTTGGATGGGCTTTTTGCTGATTAGACCCTAGGTTTTTCCACTATGTTATGTATTTGGTTTGTGAACTTAAAGTATTTACGAATAGGTCTTTGTAAACTGTGTTTAATTACATGTTGTGTTTTGGCTTAATAAATAATAAATTAATTTGAGAAATTATATAAAAATTACCATTGGCTCCTATTATTGTGTAATATTTACTGCAATTTTATTGGATAGATTTATTTGCATTTTATATTTTTGAAAAGTAAAAAACCTTAAAAACATCCATGTTTGCCTTCTAAAAATCCTGAAAATTCAAAAAATGTTCTAAAAATTACATAAAAATTAATCTGTATGCCCTTTATTGTCTTTTAATTTCTTTTCTAATTTAGTTTGAAATTTCACTATAAAAACCCTAAAATTACAGAATAACCAAAATATTGTAAAAACCATATAAAATCAAAGAAAAATCCAAAAATTGCAAGTTCAAATTCTATTTTTAACTTTTAACATCTATTTTATCATAAAATTGTCCTTCGGGACCTTGGGACAATTAAAGTATTTTTAAAGTTGCAATTTGGTTCTGGTTGAACACTTCTTTAAGTTTTGAGCACTTTTTGTTTTTTAAAAAATCACAAAAAATTAAAAATCCCATAAAAATTACCAAAAACACTTTAAAAATAAAAAAACTAAAAAAATCTTAATTTTTTGAGTATTTTTAGTCTTGTAGAAAAATTCAAAAGGATTGTTGAACTTGTTTTTCCTTCATTTTGTGCTTGTTTGCCTTTATTCAATAACTAAAAATATAAAAAATTAAAAACCACCAAAATGCTTTATTTCTGAAATTTGACTACTTTGTATTCTTTTCGTGCTCCTTGTGTTCGACCCTGGTGGCTATACCAGATAAATAAAAATAGAGAACCGCTAACATACATGATTCCTTGATTTTTCTCTGAGTGGTTTTATTTTTCTCATTGAATCTGCCTATTGATTAAGGTCGCAACGACCTTTGATTTATCTTGATACTTAACCTTAGTCAGTAGGTCGCTCAACAGACTTCTACTTCGGTTGTCTGAGTTTTCTCAACTTCATAGGCTAACAACTTTCCTATAAGTTCGTCAACTGGAAGAGTGTTGATGTTGTTTGCTTCTTCGATGACAGTTGTAGTTGTGCTCTAGATAGATGCGAGAGATATTAGTATCTACTTTACTGGTTCTAGGTCTTTGATTTTAACCTTGAGATTCCTAAGGTTGTTGATGATTGTTGAGAATCGTGTGCACATGTTTTAGATTGGTTCTCAAATTGGATATTCTTCAAGCTTTGTCATTCATTCATATGTGACACTGAGCTTGCTCCATATTTTGTATGCAATCTTATAAGTTGACATGCAATTGAACTCGTTGACGGTAGTGGCACACAAGATGACATACATGCCTTGAAGTTGTAGGTCACTCTCTTTTTTTCAATGTCAGAAAGAATAATTGCAAAAAATAGCCATGTATACTTAGATTTTATGATATTCCACACATGAACATCAATAGATTCTAGGAAAATTTGCACGTGTACCCTCCAGTTGTTGTCATTAGTTCCATCAATGTGCAATGATGTGACAATGATGAAACTCGATTTCAACATCGTAATTTGCGTATATTAACCCCCTTGCTTAAAGTAATTCCAATAAAAACCAGATAGAAAATTGTATATATCTGAGTCATAGAATAAATTAAAAATAAAAAACAACAAAATTAAAAATTGTTGTGTTTTTATACCCTTAAAAATGCTCACAAAAATATTTATCCATTCATTTGACCTCATTTCTATTTTTTGTCAATATGAAACTTGTAGATCTAATCAAGATCTACAACTTTCTTGTTTGAGTTTTTTCAAATTCGACCATTTTCTCCACCTTTTTCGAGTTTTTCCTCTAAATAACCTCATTGGGCCACGTGGCACTTTATGGTTGCGCCACGTGGCCCTCATTTCTTGGCACCACGCATCCTCACTTTTGTAGTGTTTAATTGCCTTCTGGAGCTTTGGATCCACGTCGTTCGTTCTCACCTCATTATCCACCGTTCGATCTTCTCCAGTTCGCTCAATCTCAGTCGTCATCCTCCAACTTTGATACCCACCATCCGATCAAGGCCCAGACTCCATCTATGTTGTTCGCCTCCACCCGCACCCACTTACGACACGTGTCATGACCACAACCCTCGATCAAGCCCCCTATCGATCTAATTTGGGCCATTCAAATGCGCCTACTTCTCAATCGTTGGATCGTAATATCCAACGGTCAGAGACCTGTCCTCTACCTCAGGTTCTTCCTCTCTGCCACATCGCCTACCTCACGCACCCATCATCCCCTTCCCATTTTCACCACCTCTGTGACTCTACCCTCATCTCGCTAACCACCCCACGGCATCGTCCGATCTCCCTTCCTCTTCACGGACCACGATTACCCTCTCGCCCCTCTTCGTAGCACTCCATGACATGCACGCAAACTACGACTCCTATCATCGGGACCTACACCTTCCACCTTCAAATAGACCTTCTCTGCTGACTTTCCTCATCGCACACCTTTACACGGGGCTAAGCCTAGATCTTCTCCGCCTCCCCGTGACATGGGGAGGTCGGATCGACGAAGCAAGAATGACTTCAGCCTCCAGTGAGACCCCTGGCCATGGTAGGCCTGGATCTCAGCTCCACGACACCGAGGAGCTGTCCCTGATGGTAGTGGGGGTCCAGCGATGACCCAAGATTCATTTAGGATCTACAGCACAGGCCTCGTTCTGCCAAAACCCTAGGTAAGCCTCCTTGATCTCCGATATGCTTTTTTTCGTTCTCTTGGTTAATTAGGTCTCTTCATTCATCATCATCGTCCATTGATCATCGACTAAGCTTCCCTGTACCTACATCGTTCATGCGCATTCCTCCGATCACCTCGTCTTTCCTCCCGCACCCTTATACCATTCTGCCTCCCTCTTCTCCAAGTTCGGTGGAGAAGATGACCAGGCCACCTCCTTCTTCGCCCCACAAGGCCTTCCATTCCAGCTACCTCGCCTTTTTTACTATCTCTTCGGCTATAGTGCAGGTACTATCCATCTCAATAGTCAGAGCTTATCCGGAGTGCATTTTGTTAGATCTCCCTCTGGCATACAGGGGCAAACACCCCAGAGATGATCGCTATGCTTCGAAGATGATCTCTAACCATCTAGGAGCAGCCAGAGTCCTCTAGAGAGCACGAGAGATGGCGACAGAGCTCCAGGCGACTCGTTGGAGCCCCAATATTGCCGCTAACCCTGTAGCGGAGGAAGGAGGATTCAATAGAGCATAAACTGTCCGATCCTTAACAACGGACGGCTCACCCAAGGCCATGTCGACTCCACCAAGCTGGAGCATTAACTGTTCGATCCCAATGATCGGACGGTTCATAGGGGAACACGTGTCAGCTGGAGCTTCAACACTAGACCTACAGGCTCAGAGCACCCGATCCACCTTCGAGCCTCCTTCGAACAAGCGTCGACATCCGAGCCAAGCCCGAGCCTCCATCGACAATCGAGCCTCGACCCACGTTCCCCATCATGTGCAGTCAGGGAAATTTACAATGAGGCCCTGTAACTTCTTCAATTGATGAACATGTCCTGAAGCACGTGTTACCCATGTGCGCTTGGGGTAAATTGCATCCGACCCCCTGTGTGTTTTAATAATAGTAATTTTACCCCCATGCACGTGGGAAAATATCAGGTAAGACCTCATAACTTTTTATATTTTCATTTAGGTCCTTCCAGGGACTTGTTTGTAGTGCTTTCTTTATTTATTTGCATGTTTTTCTTACGTTGATGCCCCTGAGCTCTTTTGTGAATATCTTGAGCATCCAAGCTCCGTATGAGTTGATTTTGGTCTCATTTTGAAGCTAATATAATTATATTTCTCATAAAATGGGTTAATATTTGTTTGACACTTTGAAATTTGATTTTTTTTATTTTAATAGCTAAGCGTCACTTATTTAAAAGTTCCCACGCCTTGCCTAATTGATCAATAAAAACTTGCTTCATGATTTGAATATGAAATTGACTATTGTTTAAATGGCTTAAATATTCTGTCTAATTAGGGCATCTTTGCATCAATATAAATTTGCATTTGTCTTCACTTGTATTTTGCTGCATGTTAGAAATCAAATAAAAATTATGTTCGTATTGTCTGCATCGTATCTTCATGTGCATTGACCTATGGATTTCTAATTCAACACTTAATTGGAATATTAAGAGTATAGATTCACACTTAAGAGGCTCGTGTCCCTGAGTTCGACCTTGGGCTTGCCAAAGTAAAATAAAAGAATAGACCGCTTTTGATTTAATCGATAATTTTTCTAAGCGATTTTTGATTGACCTGATTTTATCCAACTGCAATGAAGTTGTTAATTCGACATAATTAAGAGAGTGAAATCTGGGCTCGTCAGACAACAGACTGGATTTCCACACCCAGCTTATAATAGCTTCCATATGTATCGTCGAGTACTGACTTCGGGATAATGATCCAAGTTCTGATACCTAATGTGATTTTGATGATAGTGATACCACAAGAGGGGGGCGGATAGTGGTTTGAGATAATTTCAAAACTTTTTATGGAATATTCTACAAGCACAAGAACAATCAACCAAGCAATCCAAACAGCACACATTGCACAATATTTTAGCATGGAAAGCCATCTAGGTAAAAATCGTGACCTGAGTCTTCCTAACTCAGAATTTATCAATTAACCAAGCTAATCAACTGCTTTATTAAAACTATATATATATATATGCAGATATCTTAATCGTCTACAAAGCTGACACTTCACAACCTTGGATCAAACACCAAGATTGACATTACAGATCGTAAACTGTAACATAAGTACAAGAAGAGGAGAGCTTTTGACTTTCTTTATGTTTTCTTGGATATGTCATGTCCAAGAGCTTCTCTGTATACTTAGGATCACACATTTAAAGTCATGCATAAAGTTGTTAACTGGAAATAGAGAGAGATAGTAATGAACTATTTCAGATAGTATTATCTTCATAGATATCAAGAAATAATTCTCTAATAAAGAATAAATATATCTAGAGATAAATCAACATAATATAATTGCACTAATATTCACAATTACCAGTAAAACAATTATAATACATATAACATATGCCGATGATCAATATCAAGAAAATAGTAAAAATCACCGAATTGATAAGGCTATCAACAGAACTCTGACTCCTATCAAAAGAACTGGAAAGATGGCAAGCAATCAAATTCTACTGAACTCAAAACTTTGCTTCACAGCTTTCAACCCATTATTCTTTGAAAGACCAACTGAATCGATGAACATGAGGAAGAATGTAGAGGAAACCACTTAGAGAGGGCTTCTCACTTCTCAAGAGAATATATGAGTGATTTCTCGAGTGTTGTGTAGTCCAACATTGGGTAGGGGATCTCTTATATAAGGGTTCAAAAAAATGGTCCTTGGGAAAAAATAGGCATGAAATCAGATATAATTTCCTGATATGATGATCAATTGTCAATGATCGATCAGCTGAAAAGCTTTGATCGATCAATTAATGACCATTGGGAGGGAATTTAAAATATGATCGATAAGCATGACTGATAGGTGAAATACACATAATTGAAAAATGATGATCGATCAATGTTAAGAGATGATCAATCAATTCATGATTTCTTGATCTTATGATTTGGAATCTTTTGGGTGAAGCTTGCTTGTGGTTACAACTCCCAAAACAATGCAAATAAACATATACAACACTTTTGAACAAAGGCAAGCAACAAGACTAAGCTTTTGCTTCGCTTGAGAGCAACGACTATTCACATTCATGTTGAGTTGAGATCCACGTTCACAGTCCTGCAATTACACAAAACATACGAGTGGATGCGATATGATCTTATGTGTATTTGTGTCTTCTTTAAATTACGGAGAAACAAAGAACCGATAAATAGTTCAAATAGATATAAATCCACCCATAAAGTTTGCTTATCAATTTCAATCAAAATAGTGAAAGACTTTGTAGCTAAAGAAAGATGGTAAAATAATGGTCTTCCGTAATACAGACACATATAATGATGAGAGTGAGAGGAGAAAGCGGTAATCGGATTGAAAAGGGATAGAGAGAGGCAATAAAAAAAAGGGAGCGCCAGCGCGAGTGCTTGAGTCAGTACTTGAGGTCCCCAAAACGGAGTCAAATTCCATTTTAGCACCTCACAAGTACTCAGATATACCATTATAATTTTGATTACATATTTTAGTTGAAAATAAACAAATATTTTTATTAAAAAATAGTCACTGATTGCACGAAAACCCATGAAATCTACAATGACGGTGCTAACATATTGTTTCGAATAGTACTTTAGAATACACTTCTTCTTACCATTAATTTCTCTCGCCATTTATTTTATATCTCATGTGTTATGGTGGGCATTCGTATATAAATCAAGTGCAGAGAAAGCATAGTATCATTGCACAAATTGCTCGTGTCCTTTTGTAATGTAGAATTATTCAACTCCCACGGGGAAACCAAGTGGAATAAGATTTGCTTTGGTAGTAAAATGAGTGAGATTTCCTTGGTTTCATAGAACAGTCTATCTTAATTTATTTTGTCGTGGAAACCCTATGCTGTGGAGTTATATTATAGTATAAAGAATGGCGTCTCAAATGATACGTTGGTGGGCTGTTTTCAAAGGCAGGATTCATGTGATATCAAGGAAAGCTACTTCACCAGACACGTCCCGGATTCTATATTTCTTTGTAATGAGAAGATTGCATTTTCTATGGCACTGATAGTCATGGAATGCTAATTTAATTAATCGGTTGGGGAGGAGGGTGACGCATCCATGTGATCGATGCTGTAAAGATGATGGCAATTGGCAAAATCTCATAGGCCGTTCGACTATCTTCAATTTTATTTTTAAAAAGATTGCATTTTATTTCATTTAAAAAAGAAAAGGCAGTGAGCTACCAACCGCAGTGGGACAACAGAGTCGTGAGGAGCCCTCAGAGAGACTCTGGCACAGAGCAGATACAAAACAATAAGCAAAAGAAACCATGAAGCCCAGTTATTATAAGTGGGATTAACCTCAATGCAGATCAAAAATCGATCACAAATCCAAAAGGATAATGTTCTTAGCAAAATAAAGAAAAGTAGATATGTACACTCTTCATTTTATTTTTGATACACGATCGATATACATTTTATTAAAAAGTATCAGCAAAACACCAAAGTTCAACCCTCACCCAATTGTTAGGGCAAGGAGCATCAATAAAATCAAGCAAAATAGAACCCATATGGCTTTGCATTTAGTACATCTAATGACTGCCATGAGGAGAGGGCAAAATTAAAACTAGTTAGGATAATTTTATTTCCTAAAAGGAAAGAGGACAAAAAAGGAAGGTTAAGTCCTTTGGTTTTTGCCTTGAGTCGTTGTCAGACGCTATTTCTTACTCATAAGTTGTCGACGAATGTGGGGGCAGAGACTACGGGGGATGGCAAGTTCTTGGTTGCAAAACACAAGTTTGTAAGTAAAATCAAAACCACATAGCAACGAAAAGAACATCGTAAGAATATGAAAATCAATCTTAGAATGAATGTGTAATGGGAAGGGTGGCCTCTTTGGCAATTTGGGGGGTGGGGGGGGGGGGGGGGGGGAGAGGCAAGTACCTTATTATATCCTTGAACATCTCTCCCTCCAAGTCAATCACCAGATCAATGCATGAATGGTGGATATCTACCAATGGGATGAGGACTATGAATGTGAATTGTGTTGTCCAAAGTAATCCTCAAGGCTCCCACGAGAATTAGAAATTTTTAGCATGGAAAAAATAAAGAAAGTAAAAGGACATCTTAAGAATACGTGGGGGGTGGCCTCCATATCCGAGAGGTAGAGGTTGCATGCATTACTCTTTGGGGTGTTGGGGTAAAAGGGACGGTCTTGAGATCTAAGCTTGTCACGTCTTAGGGACCACCGAAAAAGAGAGACTCTAGTATTGAACGTTTTTTTCCAGAATTGATCATGAAGCTCGGCACCCAGACCTCCATATCCAGCAGATTATATATCTAATTTGTCAACCTTATGTCGGAGATTCGACCTGGAAAGAGGATAGTGCTATAGTGAGGGTGTGGTGTATGATTCAGTAGGAAGTCCCTGCGTTTTTGGATAACTAGATGAGAGATTGATCTTCTTGATAGGGATTTAAAACAGTTTTGTTTGGCCTCGGGTGTTGAATGGGTCTGAGCTATAGAGACATGCTTATTCTTAGCCATGTCCTAGAGATCCGAGTAGAGAGTTAGAGTGGGGGATTATGGTTTATGCTATTGATCCAAATTAGGGTGTTTTCCTCCAAACCTAAGGACTTGGAAGCCTTAAGGTGAATGCCCATTGAGCTTTTTTTATGTATCACCAACAAGGGGATTCCCATGGGAGATGAGGTTCCAGGATGGGACAA
>JAZKJV010002721.1:0-245366 GCA_037367405.1 Ottelia alismoides
TGCAATAATGGCTCTTCCCTGCCAGTCTCTCAATGATCTGGTCAATAAAAGGCAGGGGAAAATGGTCCTTCTTGGTGGCTTGGTTGAGTCTCTTGTAGTCAACACAAACCCTCCAAGAGGTGGGTACTCGTGTAGCGATCTCCTCTCCCGACTCACTGATCACAGTCGTGATGCCCGTCTTCTTGGGCACCACATGCAAGGGGCTGACCCACTTGGAGTCAGAAATGGATAAATAAAATATGCGCTCCACCATTTTGATATTTCTTTCATCACGACCTCTCTCAGGTTGGGGTTTCAACCGCCGCTGGAACTCACGCGACGGCTTCGCCCCCTCCTCAAGATAGATATGGTGGGAGCACACTGCTGGACTAATCCCATGGAGATCCGCTACGCTCCATCCGATCGCCTTGCGGTTCTTTTCAAGAACCCCCATCAAACGGGATTCTTGCTCTCCAGTCAACTCGGCGGAGATGATGACTGGGTACATCTCTGGATTGCCCGCAAGGAATCGATACTTCAGCGAAGTAGGGAGCAGCTTCAGCTCTGGAATGCTGGGTGCTGGCAAAACTGGCTGCGGAAGAAACTAAGTGAAAGCTGCTAAGTCTGCCAAATCTGCCTGGGAAAGTGAAAGCGTACTCTCGCAAACTGGATCGGGAGAAGGCTGCTCAACTGCACTGTCTCTGCTCGGCTCTGCATCTACCTCCTCCTCATCTATAGGCTCAGGTGAACTCAGGTCTGGCATCTGATCATAGCAATCGGCCCAATCAGACTCTGAATCCGAGGGATCTGCATCAATCGCGGTGGCATCTGTACCACCGGAAAACAAGGTGGCCTTAGCACCACCATCACTAAACATCGTGTCGCGATCAAGGACCGGCTCTGCTGCCTCTATGGTATCCTGAACCAGGGCTGTGCTCTCCAGACTCTCCTCTGCTATCATCTCGGCATCAGCTGTATCTGAATATGAGAGGATGGTCTGTGTTGCAGGATCTGCCCAAGCTGCCTCATCGTCTGTGATCACAAAATCACAGTCCTTGTGGATGTCTGGCTCTGTGTCTGTCAGCTGCTCTGAATTTGTACTCGCATTTGAGCGGGTTCTCTCTCTAGCTCTGTAGTCCTCGACCGTCTCTATTTGTATACTCTCGCCCTCGACGCGAAAGTACACCTTCCCACTATCATGATCAGTCACCGCTTTGGCTGTGGCCAAAAACGGACGACCAAGAATGATGGGGGTATCGGCCACTGACTCAGGGATCTCCATGTCCAACACTACGAAGTCCACGGGGAATTTCAGGCCCTGAATCGTGACAATAACATCTCGTAATAAACCCCTTCGGCCTCTTGACAGATCGATCAGCGAACTGAAGATTGTCCTGCTCTGTCGAAGAGTGCCCAACTCGAAGCGGTCGAGAAGGGCTGCCGGAAGAAGGTTGATCGACGATCCGCTATCTAGAAGAGTACGGTCGAACCTCTGCTCACTAATCTGCATCTGACATACGGGGCCCCTGAATCTGGCCTCTTGGCTGGCAGGCGGTTCTGGATCGCAAAACACGTGGCTTTTGTCAGCACATGGATCTTTGAAGTGTGGTTCCTCCTCCTCCTGACTGTAGTCCTATCTCTCAAAGAACGCTGGAGAAGCGGGATGTGCTGCAAAGCCTCCTGGAGGGTCAGCTGGATGTGAAACCGATCAATCATGCTCTGGCTGAACTCCTCAAGCTCTCTTTTTTTCGGATTTTCTTTTTTCTTCTCCTTCCCCATCTGAAGGGCTCTAAGGAAGGGGATCACAGGATCCTTCTCAGATGAAGGACTAGGAAAAGGCCTAGACGGTTCGATGACCGGATCCACACATACATCATGCACCACAGTGGGACCAGAAGAAAACTAAACCTTTTCCTTTATTCACAACAGTGTTCTGAGGTACATGAACTGAAGGAAAGACAAAATCTCTATCACACACAAACACCCGGTGGCCTCAGTACCACCTCTGGCTGGGCTCTGCTGCTACTGCTGCTGGTAGACGTCTCGCGGCATCAGTACCGCGGGCTGGCTCGGCTCTACTGGTGGCGTCAGTACCACCTCCTCGAACTGGTGAAGCGGCGGCCTCAGTACCGCCGGTGGAATCAACATCCTTGGTGGCATCAGTGCCACCGTCATCATCTGGAGCGGCCTCAGTACCGCTCCTCTCCTCCTCATGTGGCGCCTCTGATGTATCCTCATGGTGAAGCTCAGATGAGGCGCCGCCGCCTGCTGGGGTCCTACCACTCCTAAGAGTGACAAAATCAGCATCAAATAGATCCGAAGATGTATCAACAATTGGAATCACTAGGAGTGGCAGACTCAGTGTGTACTACCTGCTCAGATTTCCTCTTGAGGTTGTTCGGATTCGGCTCAAATCTGGGCTAGAATGGCGGCCTTCCCTCTCACCAAGTCCCGCATCTCCTAGCGGAACTCGTCCATCTCCCGTCTGAATGTGGCCTGCTGGTCCGTGAGGAGGCAGGCGATGTCATCCAAAGCGGGGCTCTCGTGGGGCCCGACGGGTAGCCTCTCTGGTGCTGAGGCTGCTGGAGCTGCTGCTGGTGGTGAGAGGGATATGAGGAAGGGTGTTGCTGCTGAACTGGGTGAGCCTGCTGCTCACGTCTCCACGACTGTCCCTGCTGATGATAGGGACGCGGACCGAAGGATGATGGCTGGTGCTGCTGGTATGCTGGGGGCTGCTACTGCGGCTGCTGGTGATCTCTCTGCTGGGAGTACTGCCCTCCCTGACCTGACGGCTGCTGCTGGGGCTGGGCACCACCATTCCCCCACCTGAATCCGGGATGGTCTCGTCGGATCCCAGGCTGAGGGCGGTCATACCAAATCCCGTTGACATCCATCAATGGCTCTACATCGAAGGGGTCTGGCGGCAGTACGGCCAGAGGCTGATCCAGCTGGTAGACCACCATCTGCATGTCTGGAGATGGTGGGGACTGGTAGGTAGGCTGCGGCTGCTGGTACGGCTCCGCCTGTACAAGGTGAACCTGTCTAGGCTGCTGGGAGGAGCTGGAGCGCTGGGACGAGCTGCTGTTGCCGCTGGTATCGCCTCGCGATAGAAGACGGGGCTGTGAAGCCGTCTGTGCCTCCTGGAGACACATGAGCTGGGTCTTCACGTCGCTCAGAACTTGTGCCATCTGTTCCATCTGAGTGATGCTCTGGCACTGCTTCTTCTCAATCAGCTCCATGCGGTCCAACTTCTCGCTGATAATACCCATGTCCGCAGCGGATGACTCTGCCTGTGCTGCTGCGACTGCGGACGAACTGGATGGACCTGCATCTACCCGTGCTATCTGCTGGTACTGCACGGGTCCTGGCTGCTGTGGCTGGGGACTCTGAGTATACAACCTGGTCTGGGACATCACCATGTAGTTTTCGGCCATCTCCTCGTAGATGGCCCAGACCTGGTCGTGGTCCTTGACAAAGTAGGACCCGCCGCAAGAAGCGTTCACCAGACCCTGAGCTCTGGCGTCAACCCGCTGAAAAAGCTCTGAACTAGGTTCGGCTTGGAGATGGTCGTGGTGCGGGCATCTGTCTAAGAGGCTCTCGAAACCCTCTCCCATGCCTCGTGAAACTGCTCATTGGGGAACATGGAGAAGTTGCTGATCAGGGCCCTCGCTGCATTCGTCCGCCCGAGTGGATAGTACTTGTTCAAGTACTCGGTGCGGAGCTGCTCCCAGGTGTAGACAAACTTCCCTAGATGCTTCAGCCAGGTGGCTGCTCTATTTGCCAGTGAAAAAGGGAAGGCTATCATCCGAATCGTGTCCTGATCCACTGGCGATCATGGACAGTGCTGCAAATCATCAGGAACTCCTGGAGGTGGAGGTGGGGCTCCTCAGTGGCAAGTCCGTGGAAACGGGGCATCAACTGCAAGGTGTTCGGGGGGAACTTGAAGTCCCCCACGATTGCTGGCACTACCACGCAGTGATGCATCAGAGTCGATCCGGGGTTGTGCAACTCCCGCCATCGGTCGTGGTGGTCCTCCTGCCGCGGCGGCTGCTGCTGCGGCTGCTGCGGCTGCAGCCTCTGCATCGGGTATCTCCTCAGGCTCGCTCTGCTCTGAACCTCGCTCTGCACTGAGCCTCTCCAACTCTCGCCTCATCTCTATCATGAATGCCCCCTGATCACGTAACTGCTGCTGAACTGTCTCGAGTGATGCGATCAGGGTGGAGTTGATCGCCCCCTGGTCCAGCACAAAATGCTGGTCTCCTCGTGAACCTCCGGGGTGATTGCCTGAACTGGCGGCCATGGCGACGTCTGCAAAATCAAATGAGCCCAACTCAGGTGCTGTCAAATCTGCTAATCTCTCCTCGGGCTCATGTCTCTCAATACCAGAAGAAAGGGGGTCGAGGGGGAACAGGGCGGAGTCGTACTCGGGCTCGGAGAGCTGGTCTCGACTCTCACGGGCCAACCTAAATGATCGGATAGACGTGCCCGAAAGCGGTGCAGCCAGAGGCTGCCTAAGAGACCGTCTACCGATCATCTTGATCTGGCGAGTAAGGCGGATGAGAGTCTGGAGTCAACTATGATCACAAACAAATACCCCCGGTTCACCCACGCAACGCGAGCTGAAGACCGTGAAAGTTCGGTCAAATTATCTTGTCTATTTTATTTTGGTGAACACACAAAATATCAGAGCGCTTACGCGACATGTTAGGATATCCGATGCTATCCCAACCGACTGGCCCGCACGGAAGAGTCGGTAATCAGTCGGGACTAGCACCGGGAGGCTCTACCTAGGGTGCGGGTAACTCTCTCGCGCATCCAAACCATACAATGAGGGGGTTGCTCTCCCCAAGACAAAATTTTTAGGGTGAGCGGTTTTTAAGGTCAATAGTCTTAGCCAGTCCCAATTTTATAGTTTTCTTTTTAATATTTTCAAATAAAAACAAGCGGCCTAACAAATTTTTCGGTTCTCCTGATTATTAAGTCTGAAAACAGGGGGAGAAGTCGAAAAAGCCGATGCACGAGAAATCAATGATGCATGCTGAGATAGAAATGCGTACCTTGTCTCCAGCACTCTACATGCAACTGATCCGCGCAAAATTTAAATACAGAAAGGAAACTACCTATATGATGCAACGGGAAAGCCGAGTCCTAGATGAGCAATTTCTAGCGCAGAACCGTCTAACTCAGTCACTCGCCCTTGATCCAAAGAGTCCGGTCTAGACCCACCCCTCCTCTTCTCGACAGGTCGAGTTCAGGAGTAGCGCTTGAACGGGGCAGGCTCGCGGCGCGTAGGCTCTCAGGAAAGTGACTAAGTTATTTTTATTATTTATTTATTAGTAGGTCCAATTAACGTTCTATGGGAACAGATAATCAATTAGGTGTCTGGATCCTACTAATTACGTCACAAGCACCAGAAATTCCTAAGTCTAGGGGCTCGAGCAAAAACCGCGTAAACACCGGAAAAGGCAGAAAAAGGTAGAAGAAAACCGCGAAAAACCGTGAAAACTCCTAAGGGTCCCCCGAGCACACCGGTGCTCGGCGAAACAGACCCGCTAAGTCAACCAAGTTTAAGTCCAGTCTGAGTCCCTGTATTATTACAATAAAAGTCAAATAAATCCTAATCTAATCTCACCCACTCAACTCTCTCTCTCGCTCTCTCCTGCGGCTCCGTGCAGAAGGGAGCCGCCTCCGAGTCTCGCGGTTGCGTCGGCTTTTCGAAATCGGCCGCCTCGATCCTCGGGCCCTCGCAAGAAACAGAGAGAAGTGGTCAGTCTAAAATTATTGTCAACAATATGAGAAAAATATGTATACAGAAATCTATACAAAAAGCTGCGAAAATCAAAAAGCCGCGGAAAACTCAAAAAGCGACTACTAAGCCGTGCTCCCCGGCAACGTCGCCATTCTGTTGACCCGCCAAGCGACAGAGGTAAAGGTACAGAAAATAGGTCGTTGCGACCTCTATCACTCGACTAAGTCAATCAAGAAAAATGAACCACTCGAAACAAGTCAAATCAATCAAAGCAAAGCAAGCGGTCCTGCTATGAGATTAACCTGGTATAGCACCCAGGGTCGACCTCAAGGAGCACGGATTGGCCGAAGGCCTACGAAGTAGTCAAAATTGAATAAAATAAAAGACAAAATATTTTTTAGTGGTTTTAATGATTTTTATATTTTTTTGGAATTTTTGATATGTGAAGAAAATAAGAAAAGCAAAAGCAAGCAACTTTGACAAATTATTTAAATGCATCAAAAATAAAGCAAAAATTCAGATAAAAATATTTTTATGTTTTTTGTGTTTTTTAATGTTTTTGGTGAATTTTTGGAATTTTTAGGATGTGTATTTTATTTTCTAAAAATCAAACAGTAGCGAAAATGCAAGGTACTGTCCAGCCAGGCCCAAAATCCCTAGATAAAATATCTAAGGACCTTAAAAGGACCTGGAGGTATTTTTCCTGTAAACTACGTAAAACAAGGAAAATATAAGTACCAAAATTATTGTTTTGGTTTTTTAATGTATTTATTAGAATTTTTATGGGTTTTTGAGGGTTTTTAAGTTTTTATGGGTTTTCAGTGATGAAATGTAGCCAAAATTGGCTAGAAAATCAAGGAACACAAAATAAACAGTACCTAATTTTTTATAGAATTTTTAGGGGGTTTTTATATTTTTTTTGTGATTTTTCAAGTTAAACAGTGCCAAAAATAAAGGTTTTTGAATTTTTAAAAATAGCAAACAAGATCAGAAATGTCCTCAAAAATCTACAAAAATCCTACACCATGGCAGGAGCCATGTGTCATATTTTCGTTGGATTTGGAGGTGATTTGATATTTTATTCAAAAATGACAAGAGGGCATTGTGCATAGGGACCAAAGTGCAAATACCCAAAGTTCTGAGGGTCCCGGTGCAAAATACCCAGCAAAACACGTGCGAGGCGCATGCCTGGGGCACTCAGGGACCTATATGTAATAAAACTAAGGTTCGGGGACTAATTGGTAACACGTACCAAAAGTCCGAGGACCTCAGCTACAAATAACCCAGAAATAAACGCACATGCGTAAAACCACAACGCACAGGGGTATAAATGCAATTACTCAAAAAGTTTCATTCGTTCCTTAACAATCAGAACTACAAGGGCATCGGATGCAAATAACCCAAAAATACACGTGACGAAGCACGTGGCTCACACATACAGGGTATAAATGCAAATAAACTAAAGCTCAGGGTCCATTGTGCAATTTTTCCAACGTAAATAAATACGAAAAATATTTACAGTATTAACACTAAATGCATAAAAGAAAAGGGGGCCTAAGACAATTTACCCCTTATTAAATATCGGAGGCCGGATGAGTGACGCGTGGCTGATCTGACGGCTCTGGACGACGGCGCCTTTGTCTTCGAAAACGTGGGCCTAATCGAACGGCTGAGGGCTCTCCACGTGGCTATCGGACGGCTGTGGTGCGCTGGTGGACGAAACCCTCGAGTAGCTGACGGCTGAGATCGATCCTCGGGAGATCTGGCGGTTGGTGCAGCTCCGTAGATGGACGGACACGATGTAATCTGGAGCGCCGAGGTCAATCTGACGGTCGGCGAGGATCCTGGAAGAACTAGTCGCCGGCGACTTTCGCCGGCCCTCCGTGCACGCGGTGGTCCTCGTCTGTCGCTCCTGGAGATCGGAGAAGCTCCGCACTGACGCTCCGCGGCTGATGGTAGGCTCCGATGACCCAGCCGAGCCTTGGAGAGGTCCGGCGAGGTCGGCAGAGGAGAAGCTCCTGGCCCGGATGACTCAGGCCCTCAGATGGGCTCGCAATGACCTGCAAAGGAGACCAGGAGACTCGCGGGTCGAGGGCAAAGTGCCTCGACCCCGTTAGGCGTCGTGGAGGTGATCGGGGAGGCGAAGCGGTCGAGCTCCGGCGATGCGATGGACGGAGGAGCTCGAATCCCCAGCTCCTGTGCGAGCTGGGTTGAACGGAGATGCGGAGAACGTGCGCGGGAGGAAGGCGGAGGTGACGATGGATTCCGATGATCGAATGGAGGTGTGAGGTGGTCGGAATCAGCGAAAATCGACGGCGGCGCGAATTGGGGCAAAATGGAAATTAGGCTAAATGGCTAAGCAAAAGGATTACCTGAGTGGGTGAATAGACTGTGCTGGAGCTGGTGAAGCTCCCGGTCGTGGCCTCAAGGGTCGTCTCGGCCCGAGGCTCGAGCTCCTGCTCTGGGCGGAGCACGGCGGTGCTGACTTGTCGGATCAGTGGTATCCGGCCCCTCTCCTCGCTGCGACAGCACCTGGAGCGAGCTGTCACTCACGCTCGAGCACTGGAGGTCACTGGGGGTGGAGCGGATTAGCCAAAGATGAGAAATGAGGGGGCGGAGCTGAAGCTTTATACGCTGGAGAGTCCGAGAACGACGAGCGCGGGTAGGGCGTGGAGGCGCGCGAATCCCGAGATTGATGCCCGGCGAGGGTGTCGGATGTGGGAGGTATCAAACGGAGCCGGGGTTTGGGTGATTGGGAATCGGGTCGAGCGGGTATAAATCCGAGAAAAGGGTCTGGTGCTCGAGTCCGTGAAGAGTGGTCCTGGGGGGGTCAGTTGACCGGGCGGTCAACATCCCCCAGGGCCAATGGCTGAAGGCCACGTGGCTGAATCAAGAAGTGACAAATACACATAGCTAGGGGCCGAATCAGCAAAAACCCAAAACATGAAATATTTTTATTTTATTTTTTTCTATTTTTTGGTGATTTTTAATTAATTTTTGGAAGTAAAAAAAAGGTATTTACACTATATAGCTATATATAGGTATATATACAATGTGTAGTGTTTTGATTTTTGATTTTTTAATTTGTTATTTTTGTGCATTTTTATTCCCATTTTATATTTTATTTATTTATATGATATAATTAGGAATAAAAAGATATTTTTATTTTATTTTTACTGTTTATGTACATGGGTAAAATAAATAGCTATATACATCTATATACATGGCATATGTACAATGTATTTTTGTATTTTTGACTTTTCTATTTTTATTTTGTTTTGTTTTTATTTTATTTATTTACAATATATACTATAGACTATTTACAAAAAGTATAAAAACTACTTTTGTATATTTACAAAACTAAATAAATAAATATATATATATATAGGTGTGGTTTATGTACAAGATGAAAGGGTTATTTTTGATCTTTTTGATTTTTAACTTTTTATTTTGTTTTTATCTTTTGTAAATATATACAAGTATTTACAACTGTATTTTTGGTGAGGAAAATATAGTTTCATGTATTTACACAAATTTACACATGAGCTCCTATCTCCTTCTACTTTGGCTTTTATGCGGTCAAGCCCATGCTGAGCCCTCCCTTGGGTTAGGTTGCTCAGTATTTATTCTAAATATTTCCCTCTTTTTCTTTTTGATCTTTATTCTTTTATTTTTGTACAAAAACATGTTGATTATAGGTTTTTACACAATGCATGCTTTTGGTAATTATTTATATTTACATATATCTACATGCATTTGCAAAGGTTTTTGTAGCTAAAATATAAGAATAAAGAGTGATGAATGGGTATTCATCATAGGCCGCGAGGCCAATTCGTGCTCCTTGTGTTCGACCCTGGTCGCTATACCAGGTTAAAATAATAGCAAGACCGCTATATTGATTTTGACTTGATTTTATCTATTATTAGTGGTCTATTTTTCTGGATTGACAGCATCTGGTGACTTGGGTCGCAACGACCATTTTAGATACCTTTACCTGAGTCGCCTGGGTTTTGTCGGTAATCAGGGGTCTAGACAATAATACCCCTCTTAACTGCACCTAGGTTTGAAAAAATCATGGTTAAGTCAATTCATTGACGGTCAATCTGATGGAAGGGCACAATTGATGACGGAGAAAGAAGTGAGGGGCACAACTGATATTAGCAAAAAGATAGGGGCAGAACTGAAATTGCGAGATCTCGGAGGGGCACAAGTGATAAAATCCCTTGACTTAATTCTCTGAGTTCCGCATAATAAGGTGCAGACTTTGACTCTTAGAGTCTAATCTGTCTCCTAGTGCTGGGTATGACTTCTGAATAGGGAAATAATCTGTACTCTCGTATTATGCACTTAGCTCAACTTAGACGGGATGTTCGAAGATTGTGTCGGTCTCTTTTCTGCTAGCGTGAACATTTAAAGACTAGAGTACGGGTTGAAATAAAGCTTCGGATAAGGAATGGACGATTGGGCATAATTTTTTCTATGACCTCAAAACATGTCCGGAAAGAAAGATTCCAAATATGTAGAGGCATAAAGATCCATGCAGAGTTAAGAAAATCCATTCCAAAAAGAAGCCAAATTACTAAATAAATATTTGACCAAAAAGGTCCAAGTTCCTTCCACCCTTATTCCGCTTTTATTCCTATCATTATTCAACCTTATTCCAACTTAATCTCCTTAATGCTATCTTTCCAGCCAAAAGGAGAATAAACTCTTATTCCTTAATGCTATCACTATTTTTTCTGAAGACAATCTTTCTCCTTGACTTTCGTTCATGCATATCCCCTCAACAAAGGCTAGATGGCATAAAAGGACATAGAATTTGTGTATAATTATCATGATATTACTCAATACATCATTAAAAACAAAATTGGGGACATCAAGGAAAATTATCTAATATACGATTATGTCATCAGAAAAATTGTGAGAATCAAAAAAGGCAAATATTATATTGAGCTAAAAAGAATTTGTATAACAAGGATGGGAAATTACATGGGAAAAATAATGCAAATCATAGCTATGGCGACTAAATAACAATGATTAACTAACTTTATCACTATATTGCAAACTTATTAATATAGCGGCGTTTTATCTATTCGTTGTTATTTATATTAGAAATAACGATGTTTTTTTTATATTCTTCTCTATTTATATTAAAAATAGTCACGCTTCTTTAAATCCGTTGTCATTTTATTATATCAGTAACTAAATTGTCGGTATAATTCTAACGCTATAATTCTAATTCACAATTGTTTTAGTAGGATTTCATATGCATTTTGTATTTTTACTCCATTAAATATATCAAAAAATAACTTTTTTATACCTATTATTTATTTTATAAACAATCCCAATAACATGTGCTACAACAAATATCATATATAGGGACGGATCTAAGACGACAAAAATGTGGACCACAGCTAAGTTGTCTTCAATTTCCCCTTAGACTATAGAATGTAGAGAAGATCAGCTTATGTGGTGATGTGACTGCTCGATCTTGATCGAGCTGTTCACACGATTTTTCATGATACGAGCTCACAAAAAATATAAAATCATACAAATCGTTCGATCAAGATAAGTGGTTGTCGTTGCCACAGCTGGTTCCAACAAAACGACCGCACCCTCAAAACCTTATTCTCCTTTTTGTACAAAAACCTATTAGATTAGATCATTAATAATTTAGCAATAACTACAAGAAAAAGTTGATACATAAATGATTGCTATATAATTAGTTGCACATAATATCTTTATGAACTATAGGAAAGATTCGAAGATAGTTTTGTAATGAAAAATACGAAGTACAATAAATTTAATTACTAGAGATATGACAAAAAATGCTGAAGTCATATCAAATTTGATTGTAGTATTTATATCTTCTTTTCTTGAACATCCATTTCATTGCTCGTCAAGACCAAGCATTTGTGCATGAATATAACAACATGGAGTATCCATTATGTTGATGGTAATCCACGATAAAGTATTCATCTCCTAGGTTGAGGAAATTTAGGCTAAGGTTGTCTTTTGGGGTTGGTGTACCATAGTTTAAAATCCTCTCCTTCACGTTTATCTCTCGATTTTAAATATATAATATTTTGTGAAAAAAGTCAGGAATATAATTTGACATTAACAACAATATATTTATTATTGCAACGTTATTGATGAAGCAGGTATCAAAGGTTATCCATTTCTTCCCTCAAAGATATCTTCTTTAAAATGTCTAGCAATGATTAGTACCAGCTTCAAAGAGAGACCAGCAATAGGTATTATTATAAAAACTGTTGCATAGTGATATATCAAGAAGGATTAAGTTCATTGCTATATAATTTCAGATAACAAACATTGCTACATAAGTAATATCCAATAACATAGCAATGATTTTAAAAAGAAAATACAGGACAATATATATTGCTTGTGTGATCGTTTAGAAAGAAATCCGACAGAATAAGCAGTAAGTTGTCGTTTTTTTATCATAAAATTATACCTTTTGCCTGAAAAGATTGAAAATTTAAATGTGCCCCAAATCATCGGTAGATAGAATTCGATTAGAAAATCTGCAAATAGATCACGACACACAAGAATATCTTGAAGAAAGTAATCCTGGACGAAAAAGGAAAAGAAATCAACAGCCGCAATCTTCGTGGACTCCTACAGAAGAAGAAGCGGTTGATTCCGATCCGATCAGGAGTATGATTTTTGAGTACGCTATTTAAACAAGCAAACACGAGAGATCGCTTCAGTTTCTTGCTTCCAGCATACACAGCCAATGGAGCCGTCATCTCATGCCAATATCTCCGTCACCCACCACCCTCTTCCCCACGGCCATACACCGGTGTTAACCGTCCACTTCCGCGTCCTCGAGAGGCTCTTTTGCTCATGGCGTTTGCGCAACAGCGGTGCCATCGTCCACTCGCATCTTCAGGCGCCGAGGAACGCATTCCTGATCGACGAGTGCCGCATCGACATACCCCGCGAAATCGACTGGTCTGATTCTCATCTTGCAGCGAACATAATTGGAGAATTCTTGCAGGCGATTCTCCATCAGTATGCCCTCCCAACGTACGAGGTCATGCAGTCGACCACCAGCACGCTGCTCACCTGCTTGCACCACGAAGCTTGCAGAACAAAAGCAGGGAGAGACGAGCCCCTCCACACGGTGATCGTCTACAATCATTACGTCATTCTGCACGTGGATGTGCCCGTGGAGATGGAAGATGGATGCCTCCTGTTGGAGCTGCAGAGGCCTCGATGCCGTCTGGGGAGGATGAGGTACGAGAAGAAGGAAGGGGAGGAGGAGGGATGCGCCATATGCTTGGAGGAGTTGAGTGACTGGGAGGTGATCACCAGTTTGCCGTGCTCGCATGTTTTCCACAGCAAGTGCCTGGGGAGATGGCTCGCTCGAAGCGATTCCTGCCCTTGCTGCCGCCGTGCCATTCTACGCATCCGCGATTGATTAGATCAACACCGCGATCTGCATTTCTCTGCACGCAGCATTTTGAGATTACTTGCATGTTCAGGTCCGGTGAAGTTCACGGTCGCAAGTTACTCGATGTGATATCTGTGCGATCAATCTGAAAAGTTTCAAACTGGAAGTGTTCGGACATCTTATTGTTGGTTATGATTGCATATATATGGTTTCAGATGATTAGGACTGTGTGATTTCTTGTGTAATAACTTTTCTGTTTGGTGTATATGTGACTGCGGTTTGAATTAGAAGCTAAGATCGTAGCGCATTCTAATTCTTGAACTCATTGGACATATAAGCACTGCTATGTTATTTACACTGCGAAATTTGTAAGCAGTAATTAGAATCACCGTCAACAAGCAAAATTTACGGTGTTTCAGTGTTGTCTGTCCTAATCGACAACATAACATCGTTGGGTTAATAATACAACTTAACCACTGAGAAAAGTTTATTTACAATTCATGCTTACTTGTTATGATTCGGAAAGCAACTCTGTATTCAACCAAAAAAAATATGACTGATTAGGATGTTCTGATGGACTAACTGGGCGATGGCAGAGGTCTATTTGATGTTGGGTACTGAGTTTGAAACTAGAAATTGTGTAAACGGAGGAGGAAGAGACAGAGAGAGAGAGAGAGAGAGAGAGTCAAAGAAAGTCCGTAGGGGAGATGTTGGTGGTGGAGGGGAGGAAGGAGAGCAGATCAAGATCTAGCGCACGGTAAGGCCCACAAAAAATCTGGATTTCATGTGAATCGCTCGATCAAGATCAAGCGGCTCGAGTGCTCAATCGATTTGCAACAGTCCTCTGATGTACCGCAGAGGATACGCGCTCGGGGAGTAAGATGAAGAAAAGATGGATATTTGCTATTGGATTAATGGTGGAGATGTATTGGTGTTAGTTTAGAGGTATATAATATGAAATGGTGTGGAGGAGGAGGATGCACAAGAGGTTTAGGTGTTAGATGCAAAAAGGAAAAGATTCGTCAATTGGTTGTAGATGGTTTGGTTGGTCACTAATAATATAACGACCAATATAATATCCGTTGTTAATTGCAAGTACAATAAATTCTTTGTACAGATATATTGTCGTTATATATTTAATAAAGACTGTTTTAGTGATTGATTTTGAAAAAAACGTCACTATACCTAAATTTTATTGTAGTGGCAATTCACTACAACATAATTGACTTAAACCAACAAATAATAGAACTTTCGTTGTCATATATTCCATAGTTAAATACACATCAACGATTATATTCACTACTCAATTCTTTAAATTCGCAATGATTATTGTTGACTTTTTCTTCTTATAATTGTTAAATTTGACAACGGTTCTTACAAATTTTAATGAATAATCTAACGGATAAATCATCATTATATGAATTTTTTGGAGCGAATTCAACATTATTTGCTAATTAGAAGTTAACTCTGCAACACACAATATTCATTGTTATATATTTAACATCAGAAGGCATGACAACAAACATTCAAGTTATTCATTGCCATATGTAATTTTCTTACAATGATTCTTTATTGAAATTTAAAGTGGTGTAGATATCTTTTTTTTGTAATTTTCAAACTACTTTCACTAAAACATGATCTTTTAATAAAATAATCATCAAATTCCGTAATATAAATAGTAATTATATTTTCATGAGAAACCAAATTATGATCGTAATGGTCGAGTTACAGATAACGTAGAAAACACACACTAGAGAACTCTATGATTCCATACATAGTTCTCACTTAAATTGAGGAGAGAATAGCTGGACATATTAAATAAAAAAATTTCATAGTCTGTAACATGAGGTATTATAAAATTAATGGTGTTTGTAACAGAAAGACAACTAACGTATGCTTTTTATATTGGTAATATTACCAATTTTATAGCAGAATGTATATATTACACACAAAAACCATTCCTCAACGCATCACGTTTCTCTTCTCCTCCATTTTGAAAAGAAAATGACATTTTCTTTGCGTTTGGCGCTATTAATTTCCTGATAATATTTCCGATTGTCTCGGGAAAACAACTATTTTTTGCACCAAGGAAAATTTGGATCGACATCCAAAACTATGAATTCTTAGTCAAAATTACGGGTTGCAGTCAGCAAATATTTTTCCTAAATACACAAAAATAAGAGGAACAAAAATGGAATTTTCAGGGTTTTGACACTATATGATTTTCTTATGATTTTTGCAAGTTTTTTTATTTTATTTTGCTTTTAAAACTCGAGACACAATATCTCTAAATGTTCTTTGGATATGTTTTAAAAATAAATTAAGGTGCTATACTATTTTTTTATTCTTTGGAGATGAAATGGACTAACTAAAAAATAAAATACTACAAAAATAAAATACTACACTGAAACATTGTTTTTAATTTTTTTACTATCTAAACAATATCTATAATTCTATGAAAAATCTTTTATGGACACTCTTTCAGTTTTTAGAGATAATGTCAATTTTTCTTGATATAATTCAAACAAACAAGATATTGTAGAAATTATACAAGCTACAAATCAACGTATCTTTCAATAAAACTTGCAGTTAATTAGGTGTAGATCTAACCTAAAAAATATTTGGAAATGAGCTAAAAATATTATGTCTACAATTATTTATGAATTAAATAGTAAGAAATGGTACCTTGACTTTAAAGTTAATAATTAATTAAAGGTTAGGAAAAAATCCAGGAAACCTAAACACAGTCTAACCCTTGAGGAATTGTATCAATAAAATTTGCTTAATCAATTATTCATAGGTCTCGCTTGGTCCCCCCTACTCACAGGTCTTTCCCATCATCCAGCATGCCTCAAGTATGTAATGAGCACATTGTTTCTACTGATGGAACTACTGAGTTGTTTATGCAGCAGGATTCCATACAGGATGAGCATGTGCTCTCTCCAAAGGGGAACTTGCAGGCTTGGGACTTTGCAGATGATCTTAATGTGTCGATTGCTTGGCGAAAGCAGAAACGTATGTGTGCTACTTAACCTCTTGCATCCCGGGGTTTCCTTGAGCAGACTGTTAGAGTATTTCAGGAGGTTTACCTTGGCACTATCAGCCGTGGAGATACCACGGACATATCAGGAGACTCATTAGGATAACCAGTAGAGGTTGTCCATGGAGGAGGACATGCCCGCATTACATTCACATGGTACGTGGAGTCTTGTTTCTGGTCCAGTTGGTGCATCCTTTGTGGGATGCATATGGGTGTTCACTGTGAGGATACAAAACGTGGGAGAAATCATTCGTTAAACATAGAAATAGAATTGTAACATTTCAAAAAATATAACCAGATCAAAAAGGAAAATAAAATTCAATTGTGAAACAATAAAGGGGCACGTACTCAAAATCCCCGAAGGCATCCTTCACTCAATGCTTGCGAACTTCAAAAGTTACCATGACCTACTTAACACTCTACTCTACTGATGAATGAATTTGAATATTTTATCTAAAAAATGAAAAAGGAAGTTACTATGACCTTACAATGAAGAATTGAGGTACTTCTACCTGATCTTTCTCTTTACTGCTAACATTGACTTTGGCCTCTCGCTCGAGAGGAAGCAGCAACGCGAAAAAATCCTTAACTATTATGATACGTGGATTCAAAGTGCTCACAGAAACTACAGATCGAGCAGCCTTCTAAGTCAAGAAAATTTCGAAGAATCGAGGTACCCCCGTCATCGTTCTTGATTGGGGATAGAACGACCCACAAACATACACACATGCATATATAAACTGGTATGCGAATGGAAGTGGCTCCATCTCCCTGTTGACTAGACAGTAATGAAAGTATAGGTTTTGGGCCTTAGAGCATCATGAAAATGTGAAGATCACATCACATGCTATCAAGAGTGACTAGTCATACAAGTTGCCCGGGGCAGCAAAAAATGAAATTTTATAAAGATGAAACCACATGATATGAGAATCCATTCTCATATCAGTTCATCAAGATCACAAACGGGTAATATAATTACCTCTTGAAGCGTGTTCGCGATCACATATGTCTCTAAGTGAAGAGACCTCGTGCCTCAAGTCCGACCCGATGAAGGATGCACCTGCAGGCGCGTGGATGAGATGCGTGCTTCCCATAATCTGAGTTGGATATGCGAGCACAGAGTCTCCTGATTTGGTCTCACGAAATCGATAGCCTTCCTCATGAGGAGATGCATCGAAGAAGGTAGAGATCGACGAGCAGCTGATCTGGAAACACAACGACGTCACGATGACTGCGTGGCTCTCTAAGTCAATATGGTGGATGACCACAAGATTGAGAGAGAGAGAGAGAGGATGTGTATGAGAATATATAGAGAGAGTTATTGCTCTTGCAATTGTTATGGTAAAGAAAGAGCTTCTAAACTTTCTTTATAACATATTAGATGTTCGTGGATCTCAATCCATGTACACACATAATCAATGGTGTAGATTATTTTGTACTTTCAATCAATGGCCATGATTTTGTTGCATAAATTTTCAACAACAAGTAGTTAATTTAAAAATAAATTAAATATATTGAAGATCCATCAATATAATTTCATTTATAGTAAATCAAAAAATATGTAATTACATGGAAGGAGAGCAAGTCTCCTTCCATACATAGGGTGGACGGCACCAAGTTGAAGGACTCTAGGTGATTGTCCACTCTAAGTATGGTAAGGAGGCTCTCTCATTCCAATTATGTTGAGATCTTGTATCTTATCATATATTTTACACGTGCAATAACTTTTATTGTAAAATCGTTCACCAAAATATTTCCAAATTATTTTGTGATAATTTCAATCATGCCATCTATAATTATGAATCATATTCATACATCCAATATAACATGTAAATTACATTTACAATTAATTGTTTTATGTGAATCCAATTCACATCAACATTTAATTCGTAAATACTGTTTAAAATTAAACCTCTCCAACATATTATAAATCCTATTTATAATATTTGTGATTATTATAGATAGCGATCAACATTAATCATATCTTTGATAATTAAATCATATTTAATTATCTCAGATGATTATTCTCATATGTTCAAATAATATGAATCATATTCAGATTATTCATGATAACTAAATCACATTTAATCATCAATTTTATAATGCTCAGATACATTATCAACAATGAAATTATTCTTGAACTCTTTCAAGAAGAATGTGCTTTCTCCACGGATACTTGAAGATAAGGACATTGTGATTGTACATTCCATGTATTTTGACTTGGATTGAGATCATATCTCAAATCTAGATATCAGGGACATCTCAAAGATGTTTTATTAAATCAAATAGAAAAACTAATCTTCTTATTACATCCAAATCACATTCGGGTCAATGTTAAATGTTTGGACTATGGATGACTAATCTAATGAAAGGAGTCACTAAAATCCAAATAGTTTCACCACTGCGTCAGAAAGGAAGTGTCGTGGTTATATAATCATTTATGATCACAACATGCTCGAGTATTCCTAATACAAATACATCCTGCATATTGGAAGATGTAGAATAAACCCAAAGTTCTAGATCATATTTGGACTGTCTCTTTCATGGTTTTTATCATTGAAAGTTGGTATTAATCATATGTTTTCTAAAATCATATATCATACCCAAAAATTCTTATCCTGCTTCCAAAGCAAGATGACCATTCATGTAATTTTACCGATCCCAATACCTCATGAGTGAGCTCATGTCTTCCAGTTCAGTAGTGAACTTGTATGATCCCTTTGAGAGATTGTATTAATCATATGCCCTTGTATGTACATCACCTTGTTAGTGTATAGACCTTAGTTAGGTCATCAACCTAATGGTCTACCTAATGTACACACTTAGACATATAATAATACATCTATCTCTGATCAGAGGATGCATGCCTATATCGTGACAACATACGACATGGGTATTGGTTATCTCGATATATTTAAGTTAACTCTTTGACCTAACTTATCTAAAACCTTGGAATATCTATTCCTATATAGAGGACCTGGATGAAGAGGTTGATCAAATATCAGCCTTTGGAGAGTGATTGTCATCTCCTCAGTCTGGAGATCCTTTATGGCCATGGTACTTGATCCTAACTGTACTAAAGGACCTCGATAGTGCATCATTCATTTAATCATAAACAAGGAGTGAAATAAATCTATAACCTTTATGTATATATCAAGGATTTACAATAACATTTATTGTAGAAATGGTTCACACCGATCTTACATGGCTAACAATCTCCCACTAGTCCTTAAAATTGTTCATGTACAGTCTTTAAAAACATGCTCATAACATGCTGGATGAAAACCATTTGGGGTAAAGGTTTGGTAAGGGGATTATTGACATTGTCGACTGATAATTTGGGATTTCTAATAGTCTAGTATTCCACACAAAGCGGGAACACAAGGGTCGCTGCGGTGACCGCTAAAAATCCCTAATTAATCAACAATTAACCCACACTATAGATCAAGCAATAAGAAATAAATGTGAAGTTAAAATTTATTTTTAACTCTGCACAAAGATGTATAGAAGCAAGTATGCAGAGAGTTCGAACATAGGGAGCAAACAGGATAGATCAAACAGGTGTGTGTGTGTGTGTGTGTGTGTGTGTGTGTGTGTGTGTGTGTGTGTGTGTGTGTGTGTGTGTGTGTGTGTGTGTGTGTGTGTGTGTGTGAAGTGTTGTCTACATTAATGCAAAGCAAATATTTATGTGGGTTTTTAATTTTTATATTTTTTATTTGTTTTTAATTTTCAATTTTCTATTTTGATTTTTAATTTTCTGATTTTATATTTTCTTTTATATTTATATTTTTTATATTTTCTTTTTCAATATAGGAGTATATATACAATGTGAGGAAAGAGAGGATACTATATTTCTAAAAATAGGTAAAAATAGTCGTAAATCAGGAAATAAAATATTTTTGGTCTTTTTTATAATTTTCTATTGTTTTTGGGATTTTTCTAGATTTTTGCTAATTTTTTAGGTATTTTTAAAGGTAAAAATACTAGAAAACAGTGAACTAGGTTGTTGACTGAAACTAAAATAAAGACTAAAAATATTAAATGATGTCCAAATAACTTAAATTAATTTTAATTGAAAGATAATGAATCAGAGAAGATAAAAAAGCTGAAAGTGCATTTTTAGGATTTTAATAGACTTTTTAAGATTTTTATGAAGGTTTTTAGAGTTCTATGATTTTTAGGAGTTTTGTTTTGTAATTTTTAGTGAATTTTGGATTGAAGTTAAAACACAATAAAGGGAACAAAATATATTTTTTTTGGATTTTTCTGGAGTGTTTTTATATTTTTTATGGATTTTATAATGCAAACAGTGCCGAAAATGTATTTTTGAATTTTTATAAATAATAAAATGCAATAAATATGCAAAATAAAAATATGACGTTAAACTACTATGCAACAGAGACCTACTGTGATTTTTGTGGATTTTTCGAGTTTAATAGATGCATGCAAAAAAATGCTAGAAACATAAAGAAATCGGTCGAGTAAGGCTGCTGGAAGAAGGTTGATAGAAGAGTCATTGTCTATAGAATCCGATTGGACCTCTGCTCATGAATGTGACATCTTAACGAGGGAGCTCCTGCATCTGGCCTCTTGGCTGGCAGACGATTCTGGATAGTGAAGCAGGTGGCACGAGTGAGAACATGGAACTCTAAATGGTGGTTCCTCCTCTTCCTACGAATGGTGGTCCTCTCTCTAAGATTACTATGGAAGAGGGGGATGTGCTCCAAGGCCTCCTGTAGAGTCAGCTGTATCTGGAATATGTCTATCATCTGCTGGCTGAACTCTAGCTGCTGGGATTTTTTTGGATTTTCTTTTTTGGTCCCCTTAGCCAAGCGGAGTGCTTGAGGGAAGGGGTTAGATGGGCCCTCCTCAGATGGAGGGATAGGATCAGGTCACTGCTACTATGGCAAAGTAGAATCCATACAAACATCCCCATGCATCGCAGATATACTCACAAATGAAAAACCGTTTCCTTTATTACCAGAATAGTCCTGAGATACAACGACATAAGGAAATGCAACATGCATAGAAATGGTGGCCTCAGTACCACCCTCGGCATCTGGACTTGCGGCATTAGTACCACACTCTAGCTCAGCATCATCTCTGGAGGCATCAACACCACCTCCTGAATCTCGTGAAGTGACGGCCTTAGTATGGTCAGCTGGGTCTACACCCTTGGTGGCATCAGTACCACCGTCATCAACATCATCCTCAGCGGCATCAACACCGTTCTCCTCCTCACCTGACGATCCTGAGTCCGCATGTGGTCGTCGCTCATATAAGGCATCGCTGGCTGGCATCCTACCGCTCCTAAGTGTAACAAAGTCAGCATCAAAAGTGTAGGCAGAAATATCACCAAGTGAATCACTAGAAGTGGTAACCTCTGTAAACTCTACCTGCTCAGATTTCCTCTTCAGGTTGTTCTGATTCAGCTCGATCTGCGCAGGTATGGTGGCCTTGCCCCTTATTATCTCCCTCAGCTCATGTCTGAACTCATCCATCTCCCGTCTGAAAGTAGCCTGCTATTCGGAAATAAGGAGGGCTAGATCCTCAAGAGCTGGGTTCTCATAGGCTGGCCCATGAGAATCGGACGGGTTGCCTCTCTGGAAATGAGGTTGCTGCTGCCGTGTAGGATGAGAGGGATACTGGGTATGAAACTGCTAAGGCTGTTGCTGTTGCCTCCACGATTGTCCCTGCTGATAGGGACGAGGACCATGCTGCTGGTAAGGCTGTGGCTGTGGGAACTGGGGTTGCTGCTGCTGCTGGCTGAACTGGCACCCTGAACTGGAGGCTGTTGCTGGGAAGAGGTACCTTCGATCAACCAACGGAATCCGGGATGGTCTCGTCAGATCCCAGGCTGAGGTCGGTCATACCAAATCCCGTTGATGCCCATCAACGGCTCCTTCTCGTAGGGGGATGGGGGGAGAACTGCTAGAGGTTGATCTAGCTGGTAGACCACCATCTGAGTTTCCTGAGATGGTGGTGGCTGGTAGTACTGTTGCGGCTGTTGGAACGACTCCGCCCGAACATGGTGAACCTGTTTGGGCTGGCTGGAGTGCTGGGTCGAGTTGCTGTTGCTGCTGGGATCTGCCCGTGACCTGAGATAGGGATGAGAAGCCATTTGTGCCTTTTGGAGACACATGATCTGGGTCTTCAGGTCACTAAGCGTTTGTGCCATCTGATCTATATGAGACATGTCCTGGCACTGCTTCTTCTCTATCAACTCGATGTTGTCCAACTTCTTGCTGATAATCCCCATATCAACGGCCATCGACTCTGCCTGTGCTGCAGCTGCTGCTGATGTAGATAGATCGGCATCAACACGTGTTATGCTCTAATAAGACACGGTCTGTGGTGGGGGCTTCCCCTGTGCATATAGTCGGGTCTGGGACATCACTGTATAGTTCTCTGCCATCTCCTCGTAGAAGGCCCAGACCTGATCCTCGTCCTTGGCAAAATATGAGCCTCCACAGGATGCATTCATTAGCGCCTGCAACTCCGGTGTAAGCCCGTAGAAGAAACTATGAACAAGTTTGGGCTTAGATATATCATGGTGAGGGCACCGGTCTGTGAGCTCCCTGAATCTGTCCCATGCCTCGTGAAATTGCTCGTTGGGGAGCATGGAAAAGTTGCTAATCAAGGCTCTGGCTGCATTCGTCCGGCTGAGTGGATAGTACTTATTCAAGTACTCGTTCCGGAGTTGTTCCCATGAGGTGACGAATCTCCCTAGGTGCTTCAGCCAGTTGGCTGCTTTGTCTAGGAGGGGAACGGAAAATCCATCATCCTGATGGTGTCGTCATCCACTAGGCGATCGTGGGAAGTACTGTAGATCATCTCAAACTCCTGGAGATGGAGGTGAGTCTCCTCTTTGGCGAGTCTGTGGAATCGGGGTAGAAGCTGGATCGTCTGAGGTGGGAGCTTGAAATCTCCCAAAACGGCTGGCAATTGTATTCATCTATGGGTCAGAGTTTCACCAGGGTTGTGCAACTCTCTCATCGGTCGTGCAGGTGCTGCTGGTTGTGTGGGCTCTTCAGGCTCTCCACCCTCAGGAATCTCTGGTCCTCTGCCTCCATCGACTCCGCGCTGCTCTCTATCTGCTCTCATCTGCTCCATCTCTCGGCGCATATCGACCATGAAAGTTCCCTGGTCTCTGATCTGACGCTGCATGGTTTCCAGAGAGGCTAATAGGGTGTTGTTGATGGCACCCTGATCAAGTACGTACGTCTGTGTACCGTTGGGTCCATCGATGCACTCCTCATTGTTAGCCATGGTCTCTGCATAGGCAAACGACCCAAACTCAGGTACCGATAAATCATCAACTATCTGCTGATGTCTCTGCTCGGGCACCTCAGGACTGGTAGAAGGGTAGTCGAGGGGGAACAGGGCGGAGTCAAATTCGGGTTCGGAGAGCGGGTCTCGGATCTCACGAACCAACTTAGATGAGTAGGATGGAGTGCTCAAAAGCGGTGCAACCAAAGGCTGCCTAAGTGATCTCCTTCCCATCATCTTCATGTAGCGAGTAAGGCGGATGAGATCTGGAAAACACAAAAGATCAGAAAGCAAAATCCCCAATTCACCTACTCACGTAGAGCTGATGACAGTAAAGGCTCGGTCTTTTATCTTGTCAATTTTATTAGGTGATAAAACAGTCTTTCAGAGCGATTAAGCGAGCTGGTAGGAACCCAACGCTCCTAACAGACTGTCCCGTATAAAAGGCCAGTAGTCTTCCAAGAGTTCGGTACGACTCTATCCTAGTGTGCGGGTCACTCTCTCGCTCATTCAAACCATACAAGGAGGGGATTACTCTCCCAAGACAATTTTTTAAGTGAGGTGTCTTTTAGGATCAAGTGAGTTTAGCGGTCCCAATTTTATATTTTTTCTTTTTAGGTGTTTTTCAAGCAAAGAACGCCTAACAAAATTTTCGATTCTCCTCATTACTTTAAGTCAAAAATAGAGGGAGAAGTCGAAAATGTCAATGCGCGATCAAACATGATGATGCATGCAGAGTAAGAAATGCGTGCTTGACTTCAGCTCTCTACATGCAGGGTGATCCACACATAAATGTAAAGATATAATTTTACTACCTATATGATGCAAGAAGAAATTGGTCTTAGACGAAGCACTTTCTACATGAGAAGAACAGTAGCTAGCCAATTAGACTAAGTCCGTAGTCCGATCTTCGGAACCACTCGGTGCCTGCCACAGGGGTCCTGCCAACGTTATATGTGGTTCCTCACAGCATGTGGACTCAAGCCTAATTAAACTAACCTTTTCTTGTGATTTAATTAATAAGGTCCAACTAATCGATCTATAGGTGTAGGTAGATAATCAGGGTTGGGCCTTAATTAATTACGCCACAATCAAAGAAAATACTAAGTCTAGGGGACAAAACCTTCGAATATCAGATAGACAGTAAAAGCGGTAATAAACAAATCCAGCGAAAAACTACGTTGAGGTCCCCCGAGTACACCGGTGCTCGGCGAAACAGACCTCGATCTGCCAAGTGTCCAAAGTCCACAGCCCATGTCCCTGTATTATTACAACAATGATAATAATATTCACAGTATAAACTACTTAGTTCTAGCAATCTTCTGCCCCTGCTCTCCTACCTCTCCTGCAGCTCGATGGAGAAACGAGCCGCCTCCGCGTCGCTTGGGTGCGTCGGCTCTACTAGGAAAGTCGCCCTCACTCGTCGGGCCTTCGAAAGAAAAATAGAAACAGAAGATATGTTAGATCACAGTTATTAAAACTATATCAGGAATAGCAAGGAAAACTGACTACTAAGTCATGCTCCTCGGCAACGGCGCCATTCTGATGAGCGGACCGAGCGACTAAGGTAAAATGGTATCAATGGTCGTTGCGACCTCAACCACTCAGACCGGTCTCAACAAGAAAAATCAGAGACCACCAAACTAAAAATCAAATAATCATTGTGGCAAGCGGTGTTGCTATTTATTTTTACCTCGTATAGCCGCCAAGGTCGAACACAAGGAGCATGTGATTCTACTGCTATGAAGTAGTCAAAAATCCAGAAAAAGCAAAGACATGGTGGCTTTGAATAGTTCAATTTTTTTTATGATTTTTAATATGAGAAAAAGGCTAAATGGGAAACACAAATTAACACTTAAACAATTATTTAATAGCTCGAAAATGCTCAAAAATACAGAATAAAAATGTTTTTGTGTTTTTAAGGTATTCAGATGTTTTTGTGAATTTTCTTAAGTTTTTCTATTTTTTAATTAGTTTTCTAAAAATCAAACAAGGCTAAAAATGGCAAATAGTGTACATATGGAATCTAAAGGCAAATTAGAAATATTTAAGAGGCCTATAAAATTCAAACAATAACGTTATGTGAAACTATAAGCAAAAACCTAACTACAGAAGAAGAAAACTCAATTTTTTTGATTTTTTTTGAATTTTTAATGATTTTTCTAAGTTTTTAGTCTTTTTCAAATTTTTTGGGTTTTATAAACGGGAATAAGATGAAACTTGGAGTGAAATTAAAACAACACAAAACACTCAAACATGAATTTTTTTGAATTTTTCTGGATTTTTAATATTTTTAGTCGATTTTATAAAGCAGACAGGACACATTTTAGGGTTTTTGAATTATTACGAATACCAAACGAAGACAAAATACAACCAAAAATTTACTAAAATTTCTACAACGTGGCAGGAACCATGTGTCAAAATTTCATGATTTTGGACAAGATTTGCTATTTATTAAATCAAAAGTAAGACATAGATCACACAGGGACCGGTTTGCAAATAAAACATGTCTCTAGACCAAATGATAACACTCACAAAAACTACAAGGTCCTATCTGCAATTTTCACATCAAAATTCGCACATGTCTCAAATCAGTACGCACAGGGGTGTAATTACAAATAACAAACCTATAAAAACAAATCATAACAGAGAATAACTCCAGGCAATTAATGCAAATAACCCACAAGTACACGTGACAAAGCACGTGAGGCCACACAGAAAGGACTAAAATGCAAATAAAGAAAACTGTAGGGTCTAATATGCAAAAAGGTCTACTCTATGACTTTTATTTTACAGACTAAATGACAAACTGAAATAAATGCAAGGGTGATTGAGCAAATTACCCATGTGCGTTGCACGTGGGGTGGACTAGTGGCAGGCGCTGAGTGGGCGAGGGTGTGCGACGCTGGCGCTGGCAGATGTCAGATCCAACGGTCGTCACAAGGTGCACACGTGGGGGGTACGGGGGTCGTTAGATGTCAGATCTAACGGCCTGACAACTACTGAAGATGGACGGCTGCTATGGCATCTGGGCGAGAGGCATAATCCGACAGTAGAAAGAGGCTCCGGAAGAACTCCGCCTGGGTGAGTTTCACCAGAGCACCGACAATGATCTGGCGCTACAATAAATGATCGGATGATGGCAAATGACTCGTGGGGTCTCTCTGCGTCGAGTGAACAGGTCGGATGGGCTCGCTGCCGGTTAGATCTCCGGGACGGTGGCTGGGACCTGGGCGAGCTCCATAGAAGGTGGTCCAAGGTGATATCGGGTGTCTCCACACGCACTAAAACCTGCAGGGTAAAGATCAGACTTGGAGCAAGGCTCCGGTCAGGGTTATTGAATTTAAAACGAAGGGAAGCGATGGTGAATGAGAAGGGGGTCTCCGACGAAGTGAGGGAAGAGACCAAGGGCCTAATCTTGGCTCGGATAGCCAATATTCGGATGATCAGATTGCATCAAAAGGTCGACGATGAGCGGGGTCATCGATCGAAACAAATGGTAGTGGCTAACGAAGCTCTGACCAGCTGGTCGGAGCTGGCGGAAGTGCGACGGAAGATAAACTAAAGATTAAACAGATATGGGAGCTAAGGACTACGGGATAGATACCTGAAGGTCCTAGTGGAATCCTGAGCTCCAGGGGTTGCTGTCGGTGATGGTCTTTGCCTCAACCTTGCTGCGAAAGGCGGAGGAGGCTCGTCGCGATGGTGCTCCGGCCACGAGACTTGAGCGTCGGTTGCAGCGCCCCTTTCCGATGACCAAGGGTGTCCTCCAATTGCTGTCACCAAGGCAAAGTATTCTAGGGTAGCATAGAGGGGTGTGGCACGAGCTGGTGACCTAGGGAGGTGAGTGAAGAATTTATAGAACGTTCCCAGGAAGCTGGAAGATTGGGTCGGGGCACGCGAACGAGGGTGATCCGTGACTCCTAGGGATCCGCGAGGATCACTGATCCACTGGGGAGATGCGGGCAGAGATTCGGGGCAAGAGGGCGTAGGATCCGACTGAAATAATTAGGAGAAACGGGCGTAAGAACCAGGTCTACGTGAGACGAGGTCCGGGAGGGGTAGTTGACCGAGCTCAGCATTCCTTGTGGACCAATTAGAAATTAGGAATCCAAAAATAATTGGAAAATCAATTAAAAATTAAAAATGATTTTAAATTAAAAAGTGTTCAAAATAAAAAATATTTATTATTTTATAAACTATTTTTTTAGGATTTTTATTTATTTTTATGAAAAATAATTATGGTATACACAATATATTATATTATATACAGGTATAAAATACCTATGTATTTTGTATAATTATTTTTATTTTCTTTTTTTGTACAAATACCCCAATTTTATATTTTATATATTTACAACATAATTTTTGGAGTATATAAATTATTTTGTTTTACTTTTATTATTTTATTTACAATTATAAATTAAATAGGTAATAAAACATACATACATGTATTATATACAAGGTGAGAGAGAATTTTATTTTCTTTTTATTTTATTTTTCCAGTTTTTGTTTTTTAAATCATATACATGGGGATAAAAACACCTTTTTATTTTACTTTTGTAAAAATAAATTATATATACATAGGTGGTAAGTGTGTACAAGGTAGTGTGGCCCTATCTCTCTCTACTTATTTTATTTGACGATCAGGCCCATGCTGGACCCTCTCTTGGGTGCAGGTCACTCAATATTTATTCTAAATATTTCCTTCTTTTTCTTTTATTCTTTATTCTTTTATTTTTGCATAAATACATGGTAATTATTAGATATTATCAAATACATGCTTATTGATAATTTATTGTATTTACAACTATATACATGATGTTTTTCCAAGATATTTAGCTAAAATAAAAGAATAAAGAGTGATGAATGGGGATTCATTAGTCCCTATTCTTTCTCAAGCTCCAAACCTCTCTCCGACGAGGCCTAGACCATTTCAAGGACTCCACCATCTGTAGAACCGTTCTAGGATCCTAGAGTACCTATCAACAACAAGATTGAGGGGCGGAGATGTGATATATCAGCGATAGAAGGTGCAACCCACGATTGTTCTTCTGAGTTCATCCAAAAGCCTCCATTGTTGTCGGAGCTAAGTCGAATCCCAGATCTAATTTGGGACATCCAGTTCAAGGCAAAATGACGTGCCCCAATGATGAATCTATGATTCATCACTCTTAAAGTTGAAAATAGAGCCTTGTTCCCAAGCAATTAAGAGCATATTTCCATAAAAATACATAATTAGCATTCATGCATGCATTGATAACATTTGCATCTTAGCATTTGCATCTGCATTAAATGAGAAGCTCAATTCACTTTTAAAAATCACTCATCTGTATATATTTCATACTAACTATAAATCCCATAAATTCACTCTATAGTGTATATATATTACTTACAAATAATACAAGAAAAATACCAAAAAAATTGCTAACTTGAATAATTGCCCAATAAAACCCGAAACCCAGTTGGAGACCTTGGACCATATAATGCACATATCCCTCTCATACAGTGTCCCATCTAGGTTTACAAACTTTTAAATTAATATACATTCATAGATATTGAAAATGAGACTAATTTCATTTAAATCGGAGCTTGTATGCAAAACATGGGTTTTGCGACCCCCTTGTACACTATATATATATATATATATATACCCTTGTATTTTATTACTTTATCTGACCTCATTTCTGTTTTTGGTCAACATGAAACATGTAAATCTCATCGAGGTCTACAACTTTCTTGTTATGATTTTTTTCCAAAATCGGCCATCTTCTTACTCTTTTCTCACTTTCTCTTTCACCCAACCAGATTGGACCACGTCGCGCCCTCTTGGTACACCACGCGACCCACTCCATTGCCCTCCATGCGCCCCCTTTCCTGAGCCGTCCTATCAGTCATACTCTCTTCATATCTTGGCCCTCCATGTTGCATCATCTTTCAATCGTCTGATCGATCCCCAGATCTCATCCAGACTGCACGTCTCCGCCTTAATATCTGTGCTCCACGTGGCATGCTCATGGGCATTGGACCTTAGACCTGATGATTAAATCTCACCCACTCATCCCCCGCTCAATCACAACCCTTCGATCTTTCTCCTGATCTAATCGACACCATTCGATTGCGCTGCCCTGATCTGATCTGCACCATCTCCTCGCACCCAACTCTTGGCTGTTGGATCACTAGATCCAGTGGTTAAGAAGTCGTCTTCTACCTCCTGAAGGAGCCTTGCCCACGTCGCGATGGCTCTGACCCCTTGCTATTTCTGGCACCACTCTGACGAGTCGCTAAATACGATAAATAATTTGATCACGTTGTAGCACGTGTACTTAGCGATTCGGTCAGAACCGAGAGAAGATCTCCATGAAGAGTGTCTCGGCTTAATTTATATCCCGGGCAAGTCCGGGGTCGAACTCAGGGAGGCAAAGGAACAACTTAGGTTTAATTTGAAAACTTAGGTCTAGATTTCCAATACGTATCTTTTTTAGATTTTTTTATGCAAAAAATAGAAGCAAATGCAAATGCGATTGAATAAGAACACTAAAAATTCACACAACTTAGCCAAATTAATTTTAATGTTAAATTAATCCAATTCAGCCAAATTATATTTTTCCTAAAGTCCTAATCCAGTGGGGAACACAAAACACTTTTTTTTATTTTTTTAAGTTTAATATGCAATAATGAAAAATGCAAACTTTTTATGGGTTTTTTCGCAATTTATCATACAAACAGTAAGCAAAAATTATGAAAAAGTTACTGGAAGTAAAACATGATGCAAGGAAGCTACAGTAATTGTTTTGGAATTTTTTTGACAAGATATAAATTTTGTTATGAATTTTTTAGTGAAAACAGAGTGGAAATGAGTAATTAATTTCTATTAAATCCACGTTATCAAATTAGTCAGAGATCAAATTATCTCAAATAGATATTTTTATGTGCGATCCAGGAGAATTGAAATTTCACAAAAAAGATATATGTGGATTTAATTAAAAATCAAAGACTAAAAACACTCTACAATTTATTTCAGGCACAAGACATTTCCATTTTAGATGAAATTTGGACAGTAAGTTCATCACATATCAAGGCATCATATATAATTTTTGTAGAATTTTTAAAGCAACCGTGTGTGAGATATAAATTTAAGAGTCCAGATTGGATAAAATACACAGAATTTCAGTTAATCATTTTTAATTAATTCCCCAAAGACCACAAAAATACAAACAAATACCTATAATGTAGAGAATTGGTTGCTCAACATGAACACATTTTTCAATGAATAAAAGGATGCCAAACAGATATCCAAATTACTAGTCATACACAGGGATCTTTGTGCAAAAAGATAAACTAGAATTATAAAGCAAATATATACAGGGACTTGTTTGTAATATTAGAAACTATATACAAAATTTACACAATTTTTACAAGAAAAAAAATAAAAAAATCTACCTTTCTTCTCCCTAGAGCTGATGGAATGAAGAACCCAAAAGGGCTATGGCGGCGCCGGCACGGACGCAGCTACGCACGGCCGCTAGGAGGGCGGCGCACCGCGGCGTTGGGAACAGCGGCGACGCCGGAGGCGGTGGGGCGGCGCGGCTCGCGCTTGGGCCAGCGGCTTGGCGGAGTGGCGCATGAGAGGGCGATGGGGGCGTGAGTGCCCTGGCGCAGGCGAGGGCGGTGTGGGGCGCCCCTGCGACGGCGGTGCCACGCGCGGCCGCGTAGAGCGGCGGAGGAGCGGCCTCCCGCTGCTGAGGGGAGGCGGTGAGGAAGGGGCGGCGGAGGAGCGGCTGCCCTTGGATGGAGATGGGCGGCGGCGGTGGGGCTCCCACCGCTGCTGCTCGGTTATTTTTTTTGTTTTTTTATTTTTTTTACAACTGCTGTTTTAATTTTTTTTAATTAAAATTTTTTTATTATTTTTTTGTTTTCTTATAGGAAATGAAGATGAGAAGATGACGGTGATGATGGCATGATGTAGGGAACGAAGGTGGAAGGTGGTGTTGGTGATGGTAAAATGGAGATGGTGAAAATGATGTGATTATGAAACAAGAAGGAAATAAAACTATTAGATAAGATAAAACCACAAGATAAATGAAGAGAAATACTTTCCTGAAGTTCGCCGGATTTGCGGAGCAGCTACGCTGGACTCCTGTCATCGCTTCAATCCGATTGGCGAAATGAAAATCGAAGAAGCTATGAGCTCGATGGGGAACTCGTGACGCGGAGCGGAGCTACGCGGATCTCGCCTGAAGGAGGTTGTCGCTTGAGGAAGATGTCTCGCCGCTGTCACCAACAACACACTCTAAGCTCTCTCCTTTTTCTATAAGAATGGCGGATGGGGAAAAAATGTGTATGTGGAGATGATTATAAAGAGATGAATAATGGGAGTTAGAGAAGTGTGGTGTTGAATGAGAAGTTTTATTATTGGTGGAGTTGAATGGGAGGTTGGTGGAAGAATATGGAGTGGAATGGAGGTTGAAAGAAGACTTGGAGGTTAATGGAGGAAAATGGAAGTTATTGTAGAGAATGAGAAAATAAATAAATAATGATATAAAGTATGCTACTTTAAATACAACAAAAATAAAGAGGGAAAAAATGGTGAATTTACAAGTGAATACATACAACATGTACATTTTTTTGTTTGCTTTTCTAATATGTATTTTTTTTCTTTTTAATAAGAGATATTTACAATGGAAAAAATACAATAAAATAGTATAATCAAAATATAACACAAGTATGATTTTTTTGTATTTTTACTAATTAAGAAAGATAAAATAAAAATGAAGAAGGAATGAATATATACATAATATACAATGTACATCTAGGTCCCAATACCCAACTTTTGCAAATGAGCTCCAACTTTAATGAAACCACTTCCGTTGGATAGATAATTTTCTAACTTGAACTTTAAAAGTGAGTTTGGTGAATTTGGAGTTCATACGGAGCAAGAATTTGGCTTGGAAGTTGGTCTTTACGGCTTTTTCCCTTTGGGATCTAGGAGCATTTGTTTGAGGTAAATTTTGTTTTATATTTTTGTATTTTTATATACATTGATATGAACATGTTGGAGAAAGAATTAGCCAAAAAGGAGTTGAAATGAAATTATTAAAAATACATGAAGTTTTGGGCTATTTACATGTATAAAACTCTTTTATTTTCGGGCTTTTTATATGTAATTTATTTTGTACAATCTAATATACAATAATTAGTGAGTTTTATTTACAAGAGTCATTTTGTTAATTTATTGATTTTATGGACATTTTTCTGGTATTTTACTCGAGGATTTTGCTAAGATCAATATATTGAGATGATGAATCGTGGATTCATCACCCCCCTATACTTAAACTTTGCTAGTCCTCGAGCAAATAAAGAATGAATGAGTTGGGTTAACCCCTGACTGTGCATGTGAAAACAAGACTTGATCTATTCCAGAACTCTCGGTTTTAGAAATCCTAAAATTCTAAGCTGAACCAAGCTCTAGTCAAAAGGTATCAAATTTCCCTAATCATCAGACTCTCTTTGTATACATATATAGTAGGGATATGACTTTAAGTGTTGACCGCAGTTACAAGAGTAGAGTCACAACGTCACCCAAGATTCCAGTCTAAGAGACTCTCCTAAGGACCCGATCCTTAACACTAGGGAATAAACCATTTCTTGCATCCAATCCACCGTCTCTTTAGTTGTCAGACTTAAAAGTGTAGATGGAAGGCCAGTTGATGGAGGGCATAGGATTGTGTCATTTCTTCTCTCCCTCTCATTGGAACAAGGATCCTCTCAAGTGCCTTATTACTCAACGCATTTTTTTGGTGTTGATCAGTGTGTCCGTCAAGAGAAGTTGGAGCCGTCTGCACTTGTTTTCCTGGGAGTACACCGGGGTGTGTCTTTTTTGAGTATCTATTATACCTTCTACACCCAGACTTGTAGCATTTACGATGCAGAGCCCTTTTTTGGTGCAAGCCCGACTCCTGGTCCTAATAGTGGTGGTCCAAGTGGACACTTTTGAAATGGTTGGGAGCGCTCACCTTTGGTGGAAGCTCTTTTGATAATTGACTTTGTGGAATGAGAGCTTTTCTTTGACATTTCATTGCTTTGTAGTATTTGTGGCTAGCTCCACTGCTTTTACCAAGAGTTGGCGCACACTGATCAACATTTTTTTATTTTATCACACCCTGGCACATAGGTAAATGTCAAGAGATAGTATAAGAACCATGTTCTCATACTGGCTAACGATGCTGACACTCAGGTTTCATGAAGCCTTCATTGATTTTATCCCATCCTCGAGCATCATTAAATCAAGTCCAAACTCAAATCCCCCATCCCAGATCCTCAAGTGAAATTCCAACTCATCTCATCATAACTGCAGCCGTGTATGTGAGGTGCTGATCATATTCTTAAGGTAGAGACTAAGCATGCAATATAGCACACAAATCTTTCAAATTAGGGAAATGTGAATAATTAAGTCCAAGACACTAATGACTAAGGCTGGTTAACTCAAAATCTCAAGAGCTCATAAACCAAGTGCTCTTGAACATCACTAGTCTTGTGTGAAAGTGAATGTGTCAGGGGTTAAACCAACTTATTAGTTAGTTTTTTTTCTTTTTTATCATTTCTTTCAAGTTTTTTTTCAAGTTTTTTTTTGAAAAAGATAGGTAAATAAGAAAAGACTTTTTTTAAAAAAGTTTGTTTTGTTTTTTTAAAGAGGATTTTTTTTTAAAAAGTTTTTTTAGCAAATAAGGAAAAAGAGTTTTTTTAGGAAAAAGTTTTTTTACCCACCCCATAATTATTGTATAATATATACAAAATTATGTGAAAGTACGAGCTATGGGTAAAGTATATATGTAATATATACATGCCCCCCTATACTTAGCATGTGCTATGTCCTCATGGCACAAGAAGCGAGAAAAAGACATAGCTCGTGCTAAGCGTAGGATGACTAAAATAATAGATAGTAAAGAAGTCGATCCGCCCCCCCTATACTTAGGCTCTGGACAGCCTAAGTGTAGAAGAAGAGCAAAAATGGGGCGCGCGAGGTCAAGAGGAGAAATTGATGAGTGTGTACACATGGCGGGCATCGGCTCCCCCTATACTTAGGCTCTTGGTAAGCCTAAGTATAGGACAAGAGTAAATGTGAGAACCGATGTGATCTGGAGAATATACAAAGAGGAGAGAATGTACAAGAGTGATTGAATCTGTACAGGGATCAAGAAGGTTTGTGACGGACCTTCTTGCGGGAGCGAGGGGGTGGGTAGTATACATGTGTGTCGCTGTCAGAATCGTTCGTAGAGGAATAATAGTGAGGTGTGGGGAACATCCAACGAGGGTCGACACACGGCTGCTTGCTCAAATATGGCTTCAGAACAGCCGAACTAAGCTCACTCATGTAGATCACCTCATCCGGACCTGATGAGGACTCCTCAGAAAGTTCCTTCTCTGGAACATCGAAGGTAACCTTCTTAGTCGGTTTTCTAGAATCTGAAGCATCAATAGGAAGAGGAGATTGACAACCCTTGAGGGGTTCGGGGGACCACCACGAGGAATCAATACCCATCTTCTTCATATCAGATGACCGACTAGAGGATGGAGCAACCGATTTATCAAGATTGGTCAATTTGGTCCCAGTTGTCTCCTTTGGTGTATGTCCTGGATGTAGTGTGTGTGAGGTTCTGACCAGAGGTTCATCATCAGATGAGTCACCATATGCATTGTAATACTCCTGCAAGGTCAGCACTCGTCTCTGATAAGGCACAGTGTTCTCAGTTGGCTTGACATTGTTGGGTTCTTGTGTCTGATCATCGAAATGATCAAAGCAATCCACAAATGTCATGTCCGACTCAATGATAGCTTCTGGTCGTGAGTCCTCTCTAGAAGCTATCGCGGTGGTGGTGCAAGCAGTATGCGGTGTGTGGTTGTAGGAAGTCTCTAAACCAATGGTCGTCTGAACAGTCGGTATCTCAGGTGTAGTAGAGAGACGGGACTCAACTGTCTCTCGAAGGTCACGACTGTCTGCAACTTTATGGGTTACCTTGGAATATCGTGTGTCTTCAAAGATCGGGTGAGGTCGGAGTGCTCCCAATGCAGAGAAATCGATCTCCCGAGTCTCACAATCTATAGTTGCCTTAGCCAAGGCTAAAAACGGCTTCCCAAGAATGATCGGAGACTGGGTGAACTCTCCTCGGTGCTCAATATCAATGATCGTGAAATCCACCTGTAATAGAGCACCTTGGAAAGTAACGATGACTGAAATGGTTCCTCTCAACCGTTTAACAGACCGATCCGTCAACTGAATGATCTCTCTTGACTTCTTGGCAGATCCGAGTTTGAGCTTGGCAAACACGGAGGTCGGGAGGATATTAATTGGTAAGTCATCATCGATTCTTACATGGGTGAATGTGGTATCTTTGATTTCACAATCAAACCTAGGCAACCGCTTTACTCCGCGGCTCTTGGTTTTTCTCCCTATCATCAAAGATGTGGCCATAGACACTATATGTATTTCAGTCCTTGTTCTCTTATTGCCCGACCTTTTAGGCATCAATTTAATTCTCACAAATCTTTTAAGGTCGGGAAAGTGCTCAATGGCCATTATTAAGGGAAGCTCAAAAATCAACTTTCTATCCAATGCTTCCCTAACCGCAGGATCCAATTTTTTTAGATCTTTTCCTTTTTCAATTTTTATGGTATTTTCTGAGTTTTCAATTTTTTTGGTCTTTTTGGTAGGTGAAGGAGGACTAGGAGAATGTACAGACTCTGGTTTGGAGGGAAAGTGGTTAGTAGAAGAGGGAGGTAGAAGGGACTCCAGCTGTACATGATGTGTGGTCAATCCAATGTCTTCCAGGTTTTCAAGATTTAATCCGCAAAATCCATGATCCACAATCCTACCTGGACTCTTAATCGGTCTACAAATATCATCCTCCAATAAGTTCTCATGATACATCATGAGAGAAGTCTGCTCAGTTGGAGGATACCGCTGAGAACGTGGGATCTTATACTCAACACATCTTGACTCAGGCGTGTAATGCTGGGTTGAGTATGACCCATCTGTATGGCAAATGTTGGTCGGAGCCTCATAAGGTGGAGTCAGTAAACATGGGGTTTGTAGATCGGTCTCATAAGTCCAATCCCCTGTATATGTCGGTTCTCTGAATGGGTGATATGAAGGTTGGTCAATGTGGTCTCTATCACTCAGGTCAATTAAGTCAGGAAGATCGTTTGGTGTAGGCCTCTCCATTCGGTTAGTTTGATCGACTGTGTTGTACCCAAAGTTCAAGTCAGGATGTGTATAGGTCAATTCTTGTCCGGTCCCAACTCGAGATGAGAATGAGGTATGTGGGGTCAACTGATTGTGCCAATCATTCATCTCAACAGTGGCTTGCTCTTTGTTTTGTTCCTTAATTTCAACAAGCGGATGAGAATATGGTGAGTCAATCCAGGGTGGTTGTGGGGCAGGGGTGTAGGTATATGGGTTAGGTGAGAAGGATGAAGAAGTGGGGAAGTCAGTCGAAGTTCTGATTTCGTGATCAAGATGTGGGTATGAAGAGGAATAAGAGGGTGGAGATGGTCGAAATATGGTCGAAGAAGAGTAACGTGGATATGATGACCAATATTCTGACATCTTGGAAGGGAGATGGGAGAATGAAGCGGATCGAGGAAGAAAACGTGCAAGTGCACCGAATAACACACAAGCAAACAAACAAACACAAGAGCAAACCATGAGTTCACCTACTCAACACAGTGATCGCAAAAGTCCGCCCGTTTATCTTTTCAATTTTAATTAGGTGATAAATAAATCCGGTTACGCAAGGCTCAAAAGTAGGTTTTGGGCACTATCCTAGGGATGCGTCCTCACCTCTCAACAATCACAATTAGCAAAGCATACAATGTGGGTTTTGCTCTCCCAAAACAAGTGTTAGTTTTAGTCAATTTTTTTTGTGTCAACTCTGATTAGCAGTCTTGATTTTAAGTTTGGTTATCACTTGATTAATCCACCAAACAAAGCACGCCTAACGATCAGTCCCGATTTCCTTTTAACCTAGGTTTCAAAAACCAAGAGGGAAGGAGTCGAGAAAACCGATGCAAATAGTGAAATCAATGATGCATGCCCAGTTCAGAAGACTTACAGTGATCCTCCCGCTCTACATGCGGGATGCAAGGCAGAATTGAAATTTTATACTAAATGAATGCAAACGAGAAAACCGTTCCTAGACAGGCAGTTCTATTAGCGAGTGATGAACAAGTTAAATTTGACTAATAGCTCTGCGGTCTAAGTGCATCTCATTAAATGTGATGTGTGGTCCTAAAAATTTACGAGCACAAGCAATACAAATATTCTAATAAAATATGCTCTAAGAGCCGCGAGTGCAAGTCCTAATATACGTCAAGCAACCACACAACCACGAGCGGGTCAAATGTCCAGTCCAGTTACAAGCGCGAGCTCTCAAACAAGAGCCGGTGGAAAGTACGAATTACCTAAATTATTACAAAAATTTACAAAATTTCTCTCGAAGATAAATTAATTCTCTTGCTCTTCAATAGACGGCACACGTCGCGTCCGTCGACCTCCGATGTACTCCAAGTCCACCAGGCCCTCGCAAGGAAAATGAGATTTATATTAGAGAGATAAACAACAAAATATATATAAAAAATATGTAGAGAAGAATGACAGAAAATGGATTAATTACAAAGTGGCTCGGGGGTCAGACTACCCGAGTAAATGAAAAACTAAATCCAAATTTTTAAATTAATCCCTAAGCCGTTTTCCTCCCCAGCAACGGCGCCATCTGACGAGTCGCTAAATACGATAAATAATTTGATCATGTCGTAGCACGTGTACTTAGCGATTCGGTCAGAACCGAGAGAAGATCTCCGTGAAGAGTGTCTCGGCTTAATTTATATCCCGGGCAAGTCCGGGGTCGAACTCAGGGAGGCAAAGGAACAACTTAGGTTTAATTTGAAAACATAGGTCTAGATTTCCAATGCGTATTTTTTTTAGATTTTTTTATGCAAAAAAATCGAAGCAAATGCAAATGCGACTGAATAAGAACACTAAGAATTCACACAACTTAGCCAAATTAATTTTAATGTTAAATTAATTCAATTCAGCCAAATTATATTTTTCCTAAAGTCCTAATCTAGTGGGGAACACAAAACACATTTTTTTATTTTTTTAGGTTTAATATGCAATAATGAAAAATGCAAACTTTTATGGGTTTTTTTCGCAATTTATCACACAAACAGTAAGCAAAAATTATGAAAAAGTTACTGGAAGTAAAACATGATGCAAGGAAGCTACAGTAATTGTTTTGGAATTTTTTGACAAGATATGAATTTTTTATGAATTTTTTAGTGAAAACAGAGTGGAAATGAGTAATTAATTTCTATTAAATCCACGTTATCAAATTAGTCAGAGATCAAATTATCTCAAATAGATATTTTTATGTGCGATAGAGGAGAATTGAAATTTCAGAAAAAAGATATACGTTGATTTAATTAAAAATCAAAGACTAAAAACACTCTACAATTTATTTCAGGCACAAGACATCTCCATTTTAGATGAAATTTGGACAGTAAGTTCATCACATATTAAGGCATCATATATAATTTTTGTAGAATTTTTAGAGAAACCATGTGTGAGATATAAATTTAAGAGTCCAGATTGGATAAAATACACAGAATTTCAGTTAATCATTATTAATTAATTTCCCGAAGACCACAAAAAATACAAACAAATACCTATAATGTAGAGAATTAATTGCTCAACGTGAACTCATTTTTCAATGAATAAAAGGATGCCAAACAGATATCCAAATTACTAGTCATACACAGGGATCTTTGTGCAAAAAGATAAACTAGAATTATAAAGCAAATATATACAAGAACTTGTTTGTAATATTAGAAAGTATATATAAAATTTACACAATTTTTACAAGAAAAAAATAAAAAAAATCTACCTTTCTTCTCCCTGTAGCCGATGGAATGAAGAACCCAAAAGGGCTATGGCGGCGCTGGCGCCGACGTAGCTGTGCACGACCGCTAGGAGGGTGGCGCACCGTGGCGTTGGGAGCGGCGGTGACGTCGGAGGCGGTGGGGCGGCGCGGCTCGCGCTTGGGCCAGCGACTTGGCGGAGTGGCGCAGTAGAGGGCGATGGGGGCGTGAGTGCCCTTGCGCAGGCGAGGGCGGTGTCGGGCGCCCCTGCGGCGGCGGCGCCACGCGCGGCCGCGTAGAGCGGCGGAGGAGCGGCCGCCCGCTGCTGAGGGGCGGCGGTGAGGAAGGGGCGGCGGAGGAGCGGCTGCCCTTGGATGGAGATGGGCAGCGGCGGTGGGGCTCCTACCGCTGCTGCTAGGTTATTTTTTTTGTTTTTTTATTTTTTTTACAACTGCTGTTTTATTTTTTTTTAATTAAAATTTTTTTATATTTTTTTCGTTTTCTTATAGGAAATGAAGATGAGAAGATGACGATGATGATGGTATGATGTAGGGAACGAAGGTGGAAGGTGGTGTTGGTGATGGTAAAATGGAGATGGTGAAAATGATGTGATTATGAAACAACAAGGAAATAAAACTATTAGATAAGATAAAACCACAAGATAAATGAAGAGAAATACTTACCTGAAGTTCGCCGGATTTGCAGAGCAGCTACGCTGGACTCCTGTCATCGCTTCAATCTGATTGGCGAAATGAAAATCGAAGAAGCTGCGAGCTCGATGGGGAACTCGTGACGCGGAGCGGAGCTCCGCGGATCTCGCCTGAAGGAGGTCGTCGCTTGAGGAAGATGTCTCGCCGATGTCACCAACAACACACTCCAAGCTCTCTCCTTTTTCTATAAGAATGGCGGATGGGGAAAAATGTGTATGTGGAGATGATTATAAAGAGATGAATAATGGGAGTTAGAGAAGTGGTGGTGTTGAATGAGAAGTTTTATTATTGGTGGAGTTGAATGGGAGGTTGGTGGAAGAATATGGAGTGGAATGGAGGTTGAAAGAAGACTTGAAGGTTAATGGAGGAAAATGGAAGTTATTGTAGAGAATGAGAAAATAAATAAATAATGACATAAAGTATGCTACTTTAAATACAACAAAAATAAAGAGGGAAAAAATGGTGAATTTACAAGTGAATACATACAACATGTACATTTTTTTGTTTGCTTTTCTAATATGTATTTTTTTTCTTTTTAATAAGAGATATTTACAACAGAAAAAATACAATAAAATAGTATAATCAAAATATAACACAAGTATGATTTTTTGTATTTTTACTAATTAAGAAAGATAAAATAAAAATGAAGAAGGAATGAATATATACATAATATACAATGTACATCTAGGTCCTAAAACCCAACTTTTGAAAATGAGCTCCAACTTTAATGAAACCACTTCCGTTGGATAGATAATTTTCTAACTTGAACTTTAAAAGTGAGTTTGGTGAATTTGGAGTTCATACGGAGCGGGAATTTGGCTTGGAAGTTGGTCTTTACGGCTTTTTCCCTTTGGGATCTAGGAGCATTTGTTTGAGGTAAATTTTGTTTTATATTTTTGTATTTTTATATACATTGATATGGACATGTTGGAGAAAGAATTAGCCAAAAAGGAGTTTAAATGAAATTATTAAAAATACATGAAGTTTTGGGCTATTTACATGTATAAAACTCCTTTATTTTCGCGGCTTTTTATATGTAATTTATTTTGTACAATCTAATATACAATAATTAGTGAGTTTTATTTACAAGAGTCATTTTGTTAATTTATTGATTTTATGGACATTTTTCTGGGATTTTACTCGGGGATTTTGCTAAGATCAATATATTGAGATGATGAATCGTGGATTCATCACTCCAGTCACCATCTCCGCCCTCTATCACCTCCACGATGTAGACCATGCATCCCTCTTCCTCGCCGACCTCCACGACCTCCATGAAACTCACCCACGTCACTCCACATGCTCCACGAACCTCGTCGCCCCATCACTTGCACCTCCACCTTCTCCCTTTAAATGCTCCACCACCGGCCACTTTCCACCGCATCCGCCCCTGCAGAAAGATACCTCGAGATCCTATCCTCCTTTTGGTGGCATCAATTAGGCGAGATATCGGGCGACGATAGCCCTATCTTCTCCGACGAGATCCACGGTATCCTCAACGTGTTGCAGCTCCTCCGATGAGATGCACGAGCTCGGGCCAGCTGTCAACCCTTGAGCAAAGACCATGATCTCATCTCCGAGCTTCTACCCCCATGTAGCATCCTGCATTTTCCTCTTCAATCTACATCTTCTCCCCTTTTGATTTTCTCGGAATTTATTCCGCTTCTCCTTGCATCCTCATGATTCTCCGACCATCCACCGAGATCTGCCTTGGAGCTCTCACCTTCGCGTGCTACTCCATTCACTCCGACAACACCTCGCACCTCCTTCTGACCATTGCTCTGCCGCCACAGCGGAGGAGGACCATCAGCCACACATCGCTTCACTCCCAGGCCTCTCATTGCACTCCTTGCACAACCACGAGCACGAACGTTTATTTTTTTGGCATGATCTAACCCTGCAAGCACACTCCTCATCATTGGTCGGACGCAACAACAGAGCTCCTTCGAGCTTCATCATCTTCGACCTACGGACCACCTCTGTCTCCCTCAGACATACCGATGACTCCCCGACGCTTCCACAACCGCTTCCAGCTACTCAGGAGTCACCAGTGACGTTCACCGGCCATGGAGGATGGCGACATAGCAAGACCCTCTTAACCGGAGCCCCGCCAAGTTTGCCGCATAAGGCGGCCTACCAGAGGAACAATAAGCATAGCTACCGTCCAATCCCCTTGATCGGACGGTCCTAATCAAACCACGTCGCCATTGCCTTCGAGCTCCAACAATTGTCCGATCTTACAAGAATCAGACGGTCCTGATCAAGCCACGTCAACCACATCAGCCACAGTTAGATCTATCATGATCTGACGGTTCTCAGACAACCACGTCGCCTTGCCCTAAGAGCCATCAGTTCATGAGATCTATCTTGATCTGACGGTTCCTGGACGTGCCATGTCATGCCCTCCGAGCCTTTTGCCCGAACCTAGGCTCGGACCACCTGAAGCAGTACCGAAGCAAGGCCCGAGCCTCCAGAGCGTCCGAGCCTCCGTCCGACCCTTCGAAGTCTCTCGAGCCTAGTACCTCACGTGTTTCGCATGTGAGGGTTGGGTAAATTTCACAGAGGTCCCTGTAAGTTTCAAGAATTTCAAATCAGTCCCTATCAGGCGTTCCATGTGAGGAGTACGTGTTCTAGTGGGCATTTTACATCCATACCCCCCGCATTATATGTAATTGCACTTAAGTCCCACTCAGCATGTTTTGTTTTAAGAAATTTTGTTTTCTGTATTGGCATTTTGGCCCCATCTTTGCATGCATATTTAGGTGTTCATCTTTCATTATTCTTTATTCAAAAAATTGCATGTTGTACTTTACTTGTCCTCTATCTTGTATGACACGTGTCATTTTTTTGTGAGCCATCTGGAATTTAATAATATTAATTTGGTGAAATTTTCTATATTTTGCTCACTGTGAGCCTTTTAATTAATATTAAATTCCTTGTTGCTCTAAAAATCTTCATAAAATCATATTAGACCTAGGATAGGTTACTCCACACTGTGCCTAAAAATCATTGAATTTGCACGCATCCTGAGGCTCGAACAAATCAAACAATAATTTGCCTCATTAAAGTTTAATAGGTCCAATTCACAAAGATGATTAGGTATATTAATTTTCCTGAATTTCTCTTATTTAGACTTATCTAGGATAATTTTTATATCTAAAGATAATGTCTCTTGGTATTTATTAAAATTAATTTTGCAAAAACTGTCCTGCATGCATCTTTAATTCATAGTAAATTCATTTAGAGTCGAAAAATTCCAAAAACATTACAGTAGCTTAATTTCAATGCATTTCATATTATGGCCTAATTTCATAATTTTTGGAATTAAATTGACGATTTTTAAAATTTAACCTTAAAATTTGGCTTGAAATTGCATTGTCTGTCTTTTAAATTGCATAAAAAATTTTCTTTCGAAAATCAGACCTCTGAATTAACTAAAGATTTGCCTAAGGAGAAAGCTATCTCCCTCAGTTCGACCATGGGCTTGCCCAAGTAAAATAAAAATCTGCCGCTTGCATTTAATTCGATATTAATTGACGTAGTTTTTGATAAGTCCTGATTTACCTGACTACAATGAACTAAAACATTTAATTCGATCATTAATCTGGTTGAATTAGGTAAGTAATTCGTGTCTCGTCAAATGGTGCCATTACCGGGGAGGCACGACTTAGGTTAATTTTTAGAGAAATTTTGGGTTTTGATTTTCCATCCCCTGGTAGTTTGATTCTTGGCTTTTCTTGTGAATACTTCTCTGTCATTTATTTTTGTCTATTTTACATCATCCTTCATCTGACCTCTATTTATTTTTGTGTGAGGAAAACATGGGGTCAAAGGCGTTTCGCCTGGCAACCCGAGGAATTGCATGTAAATAATTTGAGTGATTGCGAGGACTTGTAATTTTCCTTTATTTTCACTATTTCTGCATTTTTCCAGCGGTTGCAGTTTGGGTTCTCGCGTGTGTAAGTATAGTGGAAATGTGTCCCCGTGTGTTGTGTGGATTGATTTTACGTAGAATAGGCTTGCCCTTGCGGCTCTTAGAGCTACTTTAGGACTTGCTTGTGCTCTTAAAATTCTAGGACCACACTTCGTACTTAAAAGATGCACTTAGACTGCAGATCTAGCCAAATTCAATCAATGCTTCACTCCCTAATAGAAATGCCTGTCTAGGAGGACCTTTTATAGCTTGCATTGCATGTAGTATAAAGTTTTCAATTCTATTTTGCATCCTGCATCAAAAAACAAAGGGATCACTGTAAATCTTCTCTACTTGGCATTTCATCATTGTTTTATCTTGCGTCGGCTCTTCTCGACTCCTTTCCCTTGGTTTTTCAAACTTAGGATAAAAATGAAACTGGGACTGGATGATAGGCGTGCTTTGTAGTAGGACTAATCAAGTGATAACCTAAATTTAAAATCGAGACTGCTAAACATAATTGACAAAAAATTCAATAAAATCAGAAATTACTGCTTGCGGGAGATTAACCCTGACCTTTTTTTAGGGTGATTGAGGGTACTTGAGTGCATGTGCACAACCTAAGGCAGAGGCAAAATCCCCACCTTCCATATCATGTACCAACCGATCCTAGCAAATATCACGAGTTGAATTTTTTCAGGTTCACTGACTAGCACCAAGTAACCTCCACACATTCGTAGGTAGATAGGGGTAAACCAGCGGTGCTTCGTGACAAGTTGCTAGTAACCCCTTGGGGTGAAGTCCCAGCCTTGTCAGCCTCCGCCTGCTTGCAGGTAGATAGGGGCAGGTCTTTGAACTCATCAACTTGGGATAGGAGCGAAGAAAGGAAGGGCGCATGTATCTTTCGCGATAGGTTAAACAGGGAAGACACATCCGGCTCTGAGATAACTTCCCTATAGGCCACGTAACCTTTGCTACTTGCTTGAAATTCACACTTAAAATCAACCAGATTAATCGGACTTGTTTTCGGATCCTTCACCTTGTTGAGTGAGAAAATCAGGGTTTGGATTCACTTGCTTACTTCAGGTAGGAGTAAAATCCTATCTTATACTCCGGATTCTTCTTCTTGCCATCCAAGATGGTTGACTGGTGGGATATCTATTCCCGTTTTGCCAATCTCTCTTTGAGCCCCTCACAAAGTTCGTCTTCACCAGACCAAGCGCAACTTGGGCCAACCCGAGCTCACGACCCTCTTGAGTTCGGGATCCCTCACTTCCATGGTGGTTACCCTAAAACCAACCCTTTGCTCTCCTATGATCTCACCGAGGAAGACTATCGCCTTCTGAGAATGTCATCATTGATATTCCCTCTAACCTAGACCATTTCCTTTACCCAGGAGAAGAGGACAACATGCCACCTAAGAAACACATGGAGGAAGAGGAACACATAGATGACCCGATACATCAAATCCTTGCCCGCTTAGCCGCAACCGAATAACAGAATGCAGATATGGTGGCAAGGATGGGACATGTTATCGTGGCAGGAGGAATTGACCGACTGATGAATCTGTGATTCATCACTCTAAAAGATGAAAATAGAGCTTTGTTCCCGAGTAATTAGATGCATATTTCCACTTATATTGCATAATTAGCATTCATGCATGCATTGATAACATCGGCATTTTAGCATTCATATGTGCATTAATAAGAAGCCCAATTCATTTGTAAATACTCAATTTATATTCACCAAATTTCGCCTATTTGTATATATTTTATACATGCCTACAACCCAGCAGAAATGAGATGTATAGTTGGCTGGTACATGTGGTTTCCCCAGAAGCATTCGAGTTGAAGCCCCATTTTCTAAGTCTGCTGCCGAAGTTCAATAGAAATGCAAATGAAGAACCATATGCCTTCCTCTGAGACTTCGAGTTGGTTTGCAACAACCTTAGTCACCCTAGGGTTGGGAAAGACTACATCAAGCTGAAGGCCACCATGTTTGCCTTAGGAGATAAGGCCTCTCATTGGTTGAAAAATCTCGGGGTGAGATGTACGACCTAGATACAATTCAAGGATTTATTCTTGAAGAAGTTCTACCCACTCAGTAGGACTAATCAGATAAGAACCAAGATCGCGAGTTTTTCCCAGGGACCCAGTGAACCATTCCATGAAGCCTGGGATAGATTCAATGACTTAATTCAGAAATGCCCTTGCCACATCATTACAAAAGCGATCTTAGTCCATACATTGTTCTGCGGCATGACCCGGAGATGTAGGGGTTAGTGAGTGCCGCTTGTGAAGGAAGCTATCTGAACAAAAATGATGATGTCGTATGGAAGATCCTGGAGCAGATGGCGGAAATAGGCAGACCTCAGGCCACCAGGGCCTATCAGTTGTCTCCCTCAAGCTTATCCAACGAGACAACTAGGAGGACTGTAGCGGATCTGACAGAGGTCCTCATCCCCAACATGGGGATAATAGCTGACAAGTTAACCATAGTCGAGCAGATTCACAAGATGGTCACTGACCTTGAGGCACTTTCACGATTGCCAGAACAAGTGAAGGAACTAACTGAGAAGGTGGCCAAGATACGGCTACCTGCCCCTTCTGCACTATCTGCACCTGTACACCGAGTTCTTCTTGTACAAGAACATGCACTGGGGCCTCAGAGTAGCTGGGTAGAGGAGCAGCAGTATACTCAGCAGGAGCAACAACCCCCCCCCCTCCCCACAATTGGAGACAGGATACGAGGAGCCTCCGCAGGTGTTCGAGATCAATGGGCTGTGGTATAGCCTGACCCCGTCGACAAACAGTCGGGGATAGGGAATGATCAGCCTCACCGACCTTCCCTAGCTTAGCAGGAAACCAGCTCTATCCCCGCACCGCGATTCGTAATGTCCAAGCCCAGACAAGGGTATCAGCCTCACCAGTACCAGCAGCGGCGCGCTTTCCAATCAGGCCAGTAGGGCCCTCCACCACCTTCCCATCAGCAGCAGTACCGGCATGGCCATCAGGGCCAATACCGAAACTCATCCTCCTGTCACCATCAGCAAGCCCCGCCCACAAGAGAATTGGAGTCCCTCACCTTGGCGATCTAGACCCTGACTTATAGGGTCCAACTGAATCAGAATGACTACTTGTATATGAGAAAGGATTTAAATCATGTTTTCCGTACCTAGGACCACCAGAGGGCGCCGAAGACTCGAATTCCTGTCTAGGTTCAGGCTAACCCAAATAGCCTGAATCAGTGTCAGAACCTACCTCGATATCAGGTATACTATTCAGATAACTCTTTATCTGAACATGAGATCCTTTCATACGATAATGTTAATCATATGTCCCTCAGGAGTGGAAGGACCATGATCGTACCTGATCGAACACGGGCACCAGAGGAAGATGCCGTCAAGTCTCTACCTGAGGAGAACTTGGAAGTATAGGAGCAGAACCACCACCACCATCGGTAGAGGAAGAGGACCTCTAAGTCCTCGAAGAAGAAGGAGAACAACACCCACAATGAGTCTGGTGCGACCAATGAGGAGCCCGCACCTCAATCTGAGGAGGATGTCCCTGCGGTTGCAGAAGACGCATCATCGATTTCGCAGTAGAAATTTTCTTTTAGTCAGAGTCAGAGTCCTAGTTAGTATCAGTGTCAGAGTTATGTATAAAACTCAGTTCCTCAGTTCAATGAAAATCTTTCAGTTTTGGAATCTGAGTTAGCATAATAATCCCTTCCCCCGAGCTCTTAAGGGTGGAAAGAAGAAAACCAAAAAATACAAAAAGATGACCCTGAGATGGCAAAATTCTGTAACAAATACATTAAGGTCACAGTTCCTTTCGATAAGTATGTGGAAATGGCACTTGCATTCCAGAAATACCTCAAGGTGAGATGCACACCTACTAGGGTTAGCAGGAAGTCCAAAAGCTGTGTTGAGAAACATGTTCTGTCAGTAGCCACTACTTGCACAATAAAGAAAGCATTTCTAAGGAAACGAAGAGACATGGGTGCACATTATGTGGTGAGTCATGTCGATGATACTACGTTTGCATGTACTCTCCTTGATAACGGCTCCTTAATTAACTTGATGCCTACAGCCCTCTACGAGCGGCTTAATCTTGGACCTCCTAGGAAATGTAGAGCACCACTTCAGTTCGTAGATAAATCCACCAAGAGGTCCCTAGGAGAATTGAGAAACGTTATCATCAAGGTCGAGTGTCAGGAGTACATGGTGGACTTTGCAATCCTTGATATGGAGATCCCTCGAAATTTGAGAGATTCCCAGATCATATTAGGAAGGCCCTTCCTTAGAATAGCAGGGGCTTTATCTGATTACAAGATTGGGAAGATTAAGTTCCAAACTCCCGGCGGAGATGAGGAACTTGAGATGAAGCAAACCAGGTGGCAAAGGCTGGATTCAGAATCTAGCTTCGAGTAGTCTTCGTCTGAAAAAGATTGTATTCATGTAGACACAGTTGGGCCATGGAGACAGAACCCAACCAACATCGATGAGTCCCTCTCCTCCGGAGAAGATCCTGTGCGCGAGTCAGTTTGCGAGATCCTTAGGAACGAGTACAACACAGGATGTGCATTCCCCTACATCTTCGATGATGTAGAGGCCCATCTAGGCCTTTCAATCCTCTCCTCTTTAGGACAATCTAAAGATGAGGATGATGAGTCGGACGTGGATTTTACCGAATGCATGGAAACATTTGACGATCCGACTCTAGAGCCGAATGAGTTGGTGGCAGTAATTTCAAAGACAGATCCAGCCACTACCAACACAAAGCCAGATTCAATTGAGCCGGACTTCCTTGATGATCACACCTTACTTGAGCTCAAACCTTTACCCACAACACTAGAATACGCCTTCCTTGTGGGAAGGAGAAGAAATATCCGGTCATTATCAGGTCACGATTGATCGAGGAGAAGGAATCTTGCTTGCTAGAGATCTTGGAGGAAAATCGCAAGGCAATAGACTAGAGCATTTTCGATCTCCACAGGATAAATCCCACTCTATGTTCACACCATATCTACTTAGAGAATGAGGCTAAACCCTCTCGTGAATTCCAACGTCGGTTGAATCCAAATTTATGAGAGGTCGTGAAGAAGGAGATAGAGAAATGGTACGATGTGGGTTTTATTTATCCCATCTCCGATTCTAAATGGGTGGCACCAATCGATGTTGTCCAAAAAAATCAATAATTCAGACGACCACCAATGAGGAAGGAGAGGAGATCAAGACATGAGTACCCACATCGTGGCGCGTTTGTGTGGTTTACATACACCTGAATATGCGATGAAGAAAGATCATTTCCCCTTATCGTTCATTGATCAGATCTTAGAGAGACTAGTGGGGAAAAAATTATTCTACTTTTTAGACGGGCTCTCGGGTTACAATCAAGTAGCCATAGCTCCTAAGGACCAAGAGAAAACCATGTTTACATGCTCATTTGGTACCTACGCTTTCAGGCGCATGACCTTTGGGTTATGCAATGCTCCTGGTACTTTTCAGATGTGCATGCTTGTTGTATTTGCCAAAATGGTCGGTGAATTCCTGGAAGTCTTCATGGATGACTTCTCGGTCCACGGTGATTCCTTTGATTCCTGTCTTAGGAATCTGGACCGAGTCCTCAAGCGATGTTGTGAGGTCAATCTGGTGCTCTCTTGGGAGAAAAGTCACTTCATGGTGACAGAGGGCATTGTATCGGGGTGCGTCATCTCCAAGAAAGGAATGGAGGTTGACACTGCTAAGGTGGATGTGATCAGACGACTCCAGCCACCAACCAACGTGAAACAGTTGCGGTCATTCCTCGGGCATGTTGGATTTTATCGAAGATTTATCAAGGATTTCTCTAAGATTTCCCGACCGCTAACTGAGTTTTTAGGCAAGGACATGGAGTTAATTGTTTATCACAAATGTCTTGAAGGCTTCAAGCAATTACAAAGGATGATCAAGGATGCCCCCATCCTACAAGCCCCAGATTGGTCTCTTCCTTTCGAGATCATGACGGACGCCTCGGACTTCGCTGTTGGGGCTATATTAGGACAGAGGAGGGATAGCGTCCCATTCTCCATTCACTATGCAAGCAAAGTGCTCGATACTGCTTAGCGTAACTATATAGTTACGGAAAATGAGATGCTTGTAGTAGTGTTTGCCTTGGATAAGTTCAGATCTCACTTGATTGGATCCAAGGTGATTGTGTTCACTGACCATACAACTCTACGATACTTAATGGAAAGAAGGATGCGAAGGCGCATCTTCTTAGGTGGATTCTGCTTTTCCAGGAGTTTGATTTGGACATTTGTGATAAACCTGGAAAGAAGAATGTAGTAGCTGATCACCTCTCTTGTCTCGAGGATCTTAATGCTTCTGATGATACACAGATTCGAGACTCCTTCCTTGACGAGTCGATTTTTGTTGTCGACTCACTCCCATGGTACACCAATATCGTGAACTATATTTTCTCCAAGAAAGTTCCCGAAGATTGACCCAAGAGTCACATAGACCGACTGAAGTCGGATTCAAGACATTACCACTAGGAGGATCCGATCCTCTTCTTTGAAGGACCGGATTGTATCTGGAGACGGTGTATTCCTAAGGAGGAATATTAGAGTGTCCTTACTTTATGCCATAGTCTAGAGGCAGGAGGACACCACTCGGGAAGAGGATCGCATGGAAGGTACTTTAGTGTGGCTTATACTGGCCGACTCTGTTTCGTGATGCACTCACCTTTGCGAAGTCGTGCCCAGTATGCTGGTGAATGGGAGGAACCATTGGTTCCAAGGATGAGATGCCGATGCAGCTTGTCATCATTTGTGATGTCTTTGACGCCTGGGGCATCAACTTCATGGGCCTATTCCATGTTAGCCATGGATTTGAATATATCCTTCTTGTAGTAGATTATCTGTCAAGGTGGGTGGAGGCTATCCCAACCCGAGCTGCAGACATCAGGACTGTTTGTAAATTCATTAGAGATCACATCATCTCTAGGTTCAGGATACCCAAAGTGTTGATATCAGATGGGGTAGCCACTTCGTGAACCGAGAGGTGAAGAAACTCTTGAAGGATTACGTCATTGAATACCGTGTCGCTAGTCCTTACCACCCACAAACTAATGGCATGACTGAGGTGTCGAATAGGGATGTGAAAACCTTATTGCATAAGCTTGTCCGCCCAGATAGGAAGTACTGGTCTCATATTTTGGATCAGGTCCTATGGTCTTATAGGACATCTTACAAGACACCATTAGGATCTCCCCATTCAGGATGGCATTTGGAAAGCCATGCCATTCGCCCACAGAATTAGTGCACAAATCAGAATGGGCAATCAAGAAGGTCAACTGGAACACACACCTAGGGTAGAGATAGAGAGAGATGGATCTGAATGAGCTTGTGGAAGTCAGAAACTGGGCGTACGACAACAGTTTGGTGTACAAGGACAAAGTAAAGCATTGGCATGATAGATATATCAGACGAAAGACCTTTGTTCGTGGACAGAAGGTATGGTTGTTCAATGCAAGGTTGAAGGTTTTCCAAGGCAAGCAGAAATTCAAGTGGACGGGCCCATTCCTAGTCCGTTCTGTGCATGATAGTGGATGTGTTGAGATCTCATATCGCACAGATGAAGCACAGACATTCCTAGTCACTGGACAACTGCTGAAGCACTGCGTCGAACCCAATGAACAATTAGTTCAGGTTGAGGATATTGTATTCATGCACAAGACAGACTCAACAGATACACATAGAGTCACGCATGAGACCTTGCAGCAGTGAGCTCTCATCATCAGCAGCATCTAGAAAGATTCAGATCGCGAACCTTGTATATACCCACCTCCCTGTATATTCTCCCTCCCTCCCGTGACTCTAATCACTCGCCCCAACTTCATATATTTTATCTACGGATATACTTAGGATGACTAGATCCTAAGTATTGGGGGGGAGGAGACACCTGACTCCGTACACTATTCATTGTACATCCTCCAGAGGACATCGGTCATCACACTTACTCATGTCCTATACTTAGGCTGAACAGAGCCTAAGTATACAGGGGGACCAATGCCCATCATGTATATTTTAATCCACTTCCCCTCTTGACCTCGTCCACCCTGTTTTTGATATTCTTCTACACTTAGGCTGCCAGAGCCTAAGTCTAAGAGGGCAGGATGACTTCTATTCATTTTTAATTCCTTTGGCTCACCTACTCTTAGCACAAGTTATGTCTTCTTCCTCCCTTTTTCATGCTCTGAGGACATAGCACATGCTATGTATAGGGGAGCGTGTATATATTACATATATACTTTACCCATAGCTTGTACTTTCATGTATTTTTGTATATACGATACAATAATTACGGGGTGGGTAAAAATGGAGATTTTTTTGTAAAATACACATTTATTTATAATAGATTTGTATATTTTGACATAATATATATGGACAAATCAAAATCAAAGGCTTCTTAGTTACTCTTGCACATCATCTCTGCATCAAAAAAAAAAGAAAAAAAGTCTTGAATTTCTTTCATCTACATAGCATGTCATCTACATCTCATCTGCATATCTTCCATATACAAAGTGAAAATCTAGGGGATTCTGAAACAAGTTATGAGTAGATGTTGAGGAGGGACTTGATTCGACCTTAATCCACCTAATTTCAGAGGAACCTTATAGGAACTGGAGTTAAGATTTCTCAGGTCAAGTGACTTAATTCTTCGAGTCTGCAAGTCTATGTTCACATGTCATCTTGATTAGTCTAAGTAGAATATCTCGTTCACATGCATGATTCTTTTAGACAGTGTCTTAACTTGGATAAGCACAATGCATGTAGCTCTTCATTGATGAGGTGGTGAGGAGGTAGAATCCTTTAGCTTGGAGTAGCACACAGGTGGAAGCATCCATCCTCCTCTAGGGAGGGTAATGCATCTCAACCTAGTCTGGTGATGTTGATGTCTAAGGACGGATGCTGTGGGTTGCAATAATGCTTCAAAAGAGGGATAGTCTACTGGCCCAAGAGGAAAAACTCCTGATGTACATGCTGCACCTTGTATATAGTTAAAAAATTCAAGAAACTCCAAAAAGATAGGCCAAAAGAGAAAATAAAATAACTGTCGGAGTATGTATATTAGCAAGAAGTCTGCAACTGGATGACTTGGCTACACTAGTCAGGCATCCTGGGATAGGTATCTACAGTGGATACTGTCCATTCTTTTCTCCACCCCGTCCTCTTGCGCTGGTCGCACTTGAACATAGAAGGGAATACCCCGCTCCTCGAGGAAAGAGTTGCTGGATCGGGGAATTAGAGTTACCTTGTTAGAGGAGACTGGTTCTTAGCCATTTCTGATGTGGAGAGTTATTTCACACTTCTACAATACAAGTAAGAATCATAGTCATCAGAAATTTACGTTTGAGGAATTGTTCTGACCCAACTATTGAGGAGTCTTGAATAGAAGCCTTGTGGAACTTGAAGTCTACTAGGTCTTAAGTTCAGATCCCAATAAGGTTCTTCCACACAATTAATCCAAAGGTCGAGTCAAGATCTATTTTCAACTTTTGTTCATGACCTTGTTATGGAACCCAATTTCATTTCACTCTTGTATTACATTTTAGTTGCTCAGGGACGAGCAAGGTTTAAGTATACGGGGTTTATGAATATGTGATTCATCAATATTAAAGTTGAAAATAGAGCCTTGTTCCCAAGCAATTAGGAGCATATCTCCACAAAATCTCATAATTAGCATTCCTGCATGCATTGATAACATTTGCATCTTAGCATTTGCATCTGCATTAAATGAGAAGTGTAATCCACTTGTAAAAATCACTCATCTGTATATATTTTATACTAACTATAAATCCCATAAATTCACTCTAGAGTGTATATATTACTGACAAATAATACAAGAAAAATACCAAAAAAATGCTAACTTGAATAATTGCCTAATAAAACCCCAAACCCAGTTGGAGACCTTGGACCATAGAATGCACATATCCCTCTCATACAGTGTCTGATCTAGGTCTACTAACTTAATATACATTCAGAGATCTTCAAAATGAGACTAATTTCATTTAAATCGGAGCTTGTATGCAAAACTTGGGTTTTGAGACCCCATTGTACACTATATGTATGTATATTTATACGCTTTTATTTTATTACTTTATTTTATCTTGTTTTGGTTTTTGGTCAACATGAAACTTGTAGATCTCATCGAGATATACAACTTTATGTTTTGAGTTTTTCCAAATTTGGTCATCTTCTTACTCTTATCTCATTTTCTCTTTCAGCCAACCAGATTGGGCTACGTCGCGCCCTATGGCTGTGCCATGCGGCCCACTCCATTGCCCGCCACACGCCCCCTTTCCTGAGCCATCCGATAAGTCATACTCTCTTCAGATCTTGGTCCTCCATGCCGCATCATCTTTCAACCTTCCGATTAATCACCAGATCTCATCCAGACTGCACTTCTCCGCCTTAACCACAGTGCTCCACGTGGCATGCTCATAGTCGGTGGATCTTAGCCCTGATGATTAGATCTCACCCGCTCATCCCCCGCTTAATCACAACCCTTCAATCTTTCTCCTGATCTAATTTCCACCGTTCTTTAGCGCCGCGCTCCCATGATGCCACGTCGTGCTCTCTACACCCTTTGATTGCGCTACCCCGATCTTATATGGACCGTCTCCTCGCACCCAACTCCTGGCTGTTGAATCACTAGATCTAACAGCTGAGAAGTCATCGTCTACCTCCCACAGGAGCCTCGCCCACGTCGCCCACCTCGCGACGGCTCTGCCCCTTTCTATTTCTGGCGCCACTCCATTCACCATCTCCGCACTCTATCACCTCAACGACGTAGCCCATGCCTCCCTCATCCGCGCTGACCTCCTTGACCTCCATGAAACTCGGCAACGTCACTCCACACGCTCCACGAACCTCGTCGCCCCATCACTTGCACCTTCACCTTCTCCCTTTAAATGCTTCACCACCGGCCACTTTCAATCGCATCTGCCCCTGCAAAGAGGTACCCCGAGCTCCTATCCTCCTTTTGGTGACAACAATTAGGTAAGAAATAGAGCGATGATAGCCCAATCTTATCCAGCAAGATCCATGGTATCCCCATCATTTCATAGCTCCTCCGACGAGTTGCACGAGCTCGGGCCAGCTACCGACCCTTGAGCGAAGACCAGGAGCTCATCTCCGAGCTTCTACCCCCAGGTAACATCCTCCATTGTCCTCTCCGATCTCCATCTTCTACCCTTTCGATTTTATAATAATTTATTCCACTTCTCCTCGCATCCTCACGTTTCTCCGGCCTTCCACCGAGCTCCGCCTTGGATATCCCACCTTTGCGTGCTACTCCATTCACTCTGACAACACCTCACACCCCCTTCCGACAAACGCTCCACCGCCACGGTGGAGAGGACCATCAGCCACACATCGCTTTGCTCCCAGGCCTCTCATTGCACTCCTTGCACGTCCACAAGCATGAGCATTTGTTTTTTTGGCATGATCTAACCTTGGAGGTACACTCCTCGTAACTGGTCGGATGCATCACCAGAGCTCCTTAGAGCTTCACCATCTTCGACCTACGGACCACCTCCGTCTCCCTAAGACGTACCAGCGACTCCCCAACGCTTCCACGACTGCTTCCAACTACTCAGGAGTTGCTAGCGACGTTCACCGGCCACGGAGGAGGGCGGCGGAGCAAGACCCTCTTCACCAGAGCCCTTGCAAGTCTGCTGCAGAAGGCGGCGGACCAAAGGAACAAGAAGCACAGCTACCGTCTGATCCCCTTGATCGGGCGGTCCTAATCAAGACACGTCGCCATCATCTTCGGCTCCAAAAACCATCCGATCTCGTAAGAATCGGACGGTCATGATCAAGCCATATCGACCACATCAGCCACCGTTAGATCTACCATGATCTGACGGTTCTCAGATAGCCACGTCACCTCACCCCAGGAGCCATCATCCACCATTAGATCTATCTTGATCTGACGGTTCCTGGACGCGCCACGTCACACCCTCCGAGCCTTTTCCCTGAACCTAGGCTCAGAGCACCCGAAGTAGTGTCGAAGCAACACCCGAGCCTCCAGAGCGTCCGAGCCTCCGTCCGACCGTCCGAAGTCTCCCGAGCCTAGTACCTCACGTGTTACTCACTTGCGGACTGGGTAAATTTCATAGAGGTCCCTACAAGTTTCAAGAATTTGAAATCAGTCCTTGCCAGGTGCGCCACGTGAGGAGTGATGAGCCGAAAATCTCACAAAATCCGGGTAAGGGAAAAATCAATCAAGGGTCGTTGCGACTCGGATCTCACAGATCGGACTCAACAAGAAAAATAGACCACCAAATAAGAATAATCAGTCAAAAGCCGAATAAGCGGTCTTGCTATTTCTTTAACCTGGTATAGCGACCAGGGTCGAACTCAAAGAGCTCGGGTTGGCTAAGCAGCCTACGAAGTAGTCAGAAAATGAATAAATATAGAAACTATTTTTGATGGATTTAAGAATTTTTAAATTTCTTTGTATTCTTAATTATGAAGAAAAAAAGGAAAAAGGGAAAAAAGCACATAATCAACAACTTATTAAACACTCAAGAACAACTCAGAAAATTAAAATAAAATTATTTTTGTGTTTTATAAATTTGTAACTGTTTTTGGTAATTTTCTTAGAATTCTGTGATTTTTAGTTGATTTTATAAAAATAGAAAAATGTAAAAACAGTGAACTAATGTGCGGCCAAATTTGAAAGGCTAATTAAAAATATATAATTAGCTAATAAAATCTGGAGACAATTTTTATGAAAACTAGAAATGAAAACTAATCTATAGGAAAAAATTGTAGTTTTTTTGAATTTTATAGAATTTCTAATGATTTTTATAAGATTTTTAGAGTTTTGTAATTTTTAGTTATTTTATAAATCCAAATCAAGTTAAAATTGGATTGAAGCAAGTAAACAACAAAACAAATAGTACCTAATTTTTTTTATAATTTTTAGAAAAGTTTTATATTTTTAGTCGATTTTATAATTCAAACAGTGATAAAAATAAGGGTTATTGAATTTTTTAAAAAAATAAATTAAAACTCAGAAATGTCCCAAAAAATTAGTAAAATTTTTATACAATGGCAGGAGCCACGTATCCAAATTTCACCAAATTTAGAGTTGATTTGATATTTTATTCAACAAATATATAAAACCACAGCACACAGCGACTTAAACACAAGAAAAACTAAGCTTCAGGACTAAAAAAACTCATGCAAGAACTCTCAGGGCATCAGTGTAAAATTCCCATCAATTTCCACACATGTTCAAATACAGTATGAACGGGGGTATTTCTGTAATATTCAAAACATAAAGTTCAATCAACAACAGTCAGAAAACCCAAGCCCTAAACATGCAAATAACCCAATCCTCACGTGACGAAGCACGTGAATCCACACAGTAAGGACTAAAGTGCAATATATGAAAGCTACATGTCCTGCTATGTAAATGTTCTAAGTGTGCGAATTTATTTAACAGACTGAATAAAAACTAAAAAAACACAAGGGGTTCGGGCGCAAATTACCTAGCCAAAGTGTGTGCAGGTCACGTGGGGGTGACGTGTCAGATAGTGAGTGGCGACTCACGAACGACTCTGATGACGCCTCCTGGAAGATCCAACGGTCCTGGCATGAGGGCGATCGTGGGGTGCACGTGGCCGTCAGATCATGGATCTAACGGTCTGAAACTGGCAGACGAGGAACGGCTCTGATGAAATCTGGACGTGAAATGTGATCTGACGGTGGATAAGGTGTCTGGAAGAACACCTCCTGGATGAACTTTGCCGACGAGCAGGAGAGGTTGTGCGCATTTGATAGATGATAGGCAAGAGGGCTTCGACCCGCCTCGTCGCTCCGCGTCTAGTGGTGGTGGCCGATGAAGCTTCCAACGGTCAGATCCTCCGGCGAAGGAGGAGGGACTTGGGCTGCTCCGGCAAGGGGTGGACAATACGACTGAGGGAGGTATCTCGCGCTTATTCACCAGCAGAAGAGAGCTCGTGCTCGGAGGAAGTCTCTGGCATGGATTATTGAACAAACAGTAAAGGGAAGAGTGGTGGTTTGGCGAAGGGGGGTCATGGCGGAGGCGGCGGAAGGGACCAAGCTCGATCTGGGCTCGGATAGCCAAGATCGAGGTGATCAGATCATGGAAGGAGGGTGACGATGAGTCGGGAGGTCGATCTGTATGAATGGGATGGGGTGATGGGGCTTCGGCCACTGAGGCGGAGCTGGCGGAGCAAGATGGAAACAATCGAATCTAATTGACGGACTGGAACCTAAGGGAAATACCTGATTGTCGGAATCGACTGTGGGGGATAAGCTGGATCTCTGACGATCTTCGCCTTGATGGAGCGTCACCTCCAGAGGCTCGGGCTACACTGACGACGGAGCTCGACGACGATGGTCGCCGGACCTAGGGCAAACGCCTCCAAATCCTCGCTGCAATACTCTCAATCACTCGCTGTCACTCAAGGATGAAGGTGGAGGTCCTGGGAGTCGAAGACGTGAGCCAAAGGTGTGTGAAATGGAGGAAGGAGGCGAATCTTTATACTGCAAGGGTCCGAGAAAGAAGGAGATCGGGCGTTCAATACAAAGCTTGGATCCCTAAGAGGATGCCCGGGCGTGAATCTCGGATGAAGGAGCTGCAATCGGGGCCCGGGGTTTGGGTAAATGGGAAGCGGATCACGTTAGGAAAGATTGGAGAAGTTGGGTCGGCGACGTGGATCCATGAAGAGGTGGTCCTGGGGGGAGAGTTGACCGAGGGTCAACATCCCCCGTGGACCAATCAGATTAATTCTTTTATTTTATTTGTAAATTCATTTTAAAATAGTAAATGATTTTATTTCGAAATATTTTCAACATGAAAAATGTTTATTATTTTTCAAAGTATTTTTTAATGATTTGTATTTATTTTTTTGAAAAATAAATTATGTACATACTTTACATTATTATTATATACATGTATATGTACCTATGTTATTTTTATTTTATTTATGTACAATTATCCCAATTTTATATTTTCTTTATTTACAACATAAAATTTGGAATATTAAAGAATTTTTATTACTTCTTTACAAAGGTAAAATAAATAGGTCTTTTATTCATATATACATGGTATATGTACACTGAGGAGAGAAATTATTTATTTTTGTTTTTATTATATTTTATCCCATTTTTATTTTTTTACGTATATACAAAATATGGGAAACAACTATATATTTTTATTTTGGAAAATAAAATATATACACTAAGAGGGGGATTTATACACCTATATATTTTTGCGGTCAGGCCCATGCTGAGCCCTCCCTTGGGTTGAGGTCATTCAATATTTATTCTAAATATTTACCTATTTTTTTATTTATTTATTCCTTTATTTTTATGCAAAAACATGCTAATTATGGATATTTACATGAAGCATGCATTTATATATTTTATTATATTTATAAATAATTACATGGTATTTTGCCAAGATTTCTAGCTAAAATAAAGGAATAAAGAGTGATGAATGGGGATTCATCACCCCCTATACTTTACTTCTGCTAGTCCCTTAGCAAACACTTATTTGAAGAAGAAGTGCAAAAAGAGAAAGAAAAGAAAAAGATGGGAAATCAAGCTTGATTATTAAACTTTCCTTCATTAAATTGAAATATGGAGCTCAGTCAGACCTTTGGATTATTAATTTGTCGGAATCTTATTTGGACATAAGCTTAAAACTTAACAACCTCTAAGTTCCACCAACATATGGTCAAGACTCCTCAATAAACCAGATCAGAACAAGTCTACATACACAAACTCTAATGACTATGAATCTTTCCTTGTACTGTGTAAGTGATATGTAGCTCCCCACCTCAGAAATGACAAAGAAACAACCTCCCTCAACTTGGTAACTCTAATGCCTCAGTCTAGCAACTCTTTCCTCGAGGAGCGGGTAATCCCTTCTAAGTTCAAGTGCAACCGGCTCAAGAAGAGGGGGAAGACAAGAATGAACCATGACCAGCGTAGCCATGTATCCTTGGGAGCTCTAAGCAGTGTAGCTGAGTCTCCCACCGCAAGCTTCATGAGATGGTCATGTGTAATATAAGCTTTGCTTTATTTGACTATATACACTCCAGTGGGATTATTAAATTTTCAATCCGATCCACCACTTTTTTGGAGTTTTTTCTTTCTTTGCACATTTTTTTGATGTGCATATATACAACATATCTACATGGTGCAACATATATACATAAGGAGTTTTTCCTCTTAAGCCAGTAGACTATCCCTCTTTTGAATCTTTATTGCAACCCACAACTCCTATCTTTAGACTTCATAACCACCAGACCAAGTTGAGACGCACTTCCTTCACTATAATAAGAAGAGAGGTTCCGCCTAGAAGTACTACCCTCATATGCTACCCCAAGCCAAAGGAAACTGCCTCCTCACCACCTCATATGTGGAGAGCTATGTGTAAAGTGCTGGTGCAAGTAAAGCCATTGTCTCTGAGAGTCATGTGTGTGTTGTTAAGTGCTCTACTTAGGCTCATCAAGATGACATATGCTCATAGCCTAGTGGACTCAAAGAATAAAGTCCCAATGGACCTGAAAAGTCTTAATCCTAAGCCCTATAAGGTTCCTCTTATAATTAGGTGGATTAAGGTCTTAACTAAGCTCCATTTTCCAATTTAATTCTAGGCCATTTTAAAAGTCAGCTATGATTTGGAAAAACTTGTACAAATTTTTACAAATATGCAATTTTACAAATTTTACAAACGTGCAAAATTTTGAAAATATGTTTGAAAACATGGATGTATGCATGAATGCGAAGTTTTGCGAAATATTTACAAATATTTACACAAGGTTTTTGCAAACTTTTTGTTTTCTAAACATTTAACAAAAAGTTTTTACTATATACATAATTTTGTTATCAAAATATTCACAAACTATTTACACAAATCATTTTTACAATCGTTTGTACAAAAATAATTTTTATAAATAAATAGGTATGTGCAAGAAGGATTTTATATACAAGGGAAATTTTTTAAATTTTTATAAATTTTTAGCCATTTTATTTATTAACACACTCATACAAAGTACGAGTTATGGCTAATGTATATATGAAATATATACGACACCCCTCTATACTTAGCTCGAACGATGTCCTCAGAGTGATCAAGAGCGATGAAGAAGACATAACTCAAGCTTAGTATAGGGAAGTGAAAGGGAATGGTATGTACAAAGATGAATCAACGAATAGAATGAAGAGGACTTGTTGTTTCCCCTATACTTAGGATCAAGTAATCCTAAGTATAGCAAGCCGTACATGAAGGGAAATCCTAGTGGAAGGATGTACAGGGTCTACCCCCCTATACTTAGGGTAAAATATCCCTAAGTATAGACAGCAAAATAGAGGTAGAAAGAATCAATAGAAAACCCCAGAGTCCTACACTCCCCAATACTTAGGGTAAAGTACACCCTAAGTATAACATAATCATAAGATGAGAAAGGGGTGTGGGACTAAAGAATAGAGTGATATGGACAACTGTTTCTATACAAGTCGGAAGAACAATGATAATCAGGCATGAGATGCAATAGATGTGAGTCAAGAGACCACATCTCACGCAAAGTGAATCAGGGCAACATCAACAACCCGCGACTCATGATCTAGATATTGCTTGAGCCGCTGACCATTAACACGAAAGGTAACATCAGAAGACAACTCATATATATCAATACTCCCATTGTCATGTACCTTTCGAACCAAAAATGGTCCCTACTATTTGCTCTATAGCTCCCCTGGAAATAAACGAAGCCTAGCATCAAACAACCATACTCTATGTCCTGGCTCAAACTGCTTGTGGCTGATATGAGAATCATGCCACTCCTTTAATCTCTCCTTATACTGTAGGCTGCTCGAAAAGGTTGTATTACGAAGCTCCTCCAGGGCTGCTAACTCTGCCCTCCTCTGATCTCCTACACTCACTGGATCCATAAGTATATCAGTAACAACCGAAAGTGACCAATGTCTCAACTCAACAGGTAAATGGCAAGGCTTGCCATAAACGAGGCAAAAGGGAGATGTACCCAAAGGAGTCTTGAAAGACGTCCTATATGCCCACAAGACCAAGTCCAAAAGCTGTGACCAATCCTTTTGGCTGGGGCGAACGACTTTCTGCAATATAGTGTTGATCTCCCTGTTTGACACTTCAGCATGATCATTCGTCTGAGGGTGGTATGGAGTGGCTACTCGATGGACTATGATGAACTCGCTAGCAAGGTCCTTTACCTTGTCGTTGACGAAATGAGACCCCCCGCCAGAAATCAACACTCGAGGTACCCCGAATCGTGAAATGATATTCTTCCTCAAAAATATGCAAACAGTCCTAGCATCTGCGGTTCGGGCGGGGACGGCCTCAACCCAATGACTCACATAATCCACGACCAACAGAATGTACTCAAATCCCTGACTCATAGGGAATGGACCCATGAAATCGATGCCCCATGCGTCACAAACCTCACAGAAGTGAATGGGCTGCATCGGCATCATATCACGCTGTCCACAAGTGGCCATCCTCTAACAGTCAGTACACCTCTTCACAAACTCATCAGAGTCCTTGAAGAGAGTAGGCCACCATAGACCGGATTGGAGCACTTTCTCTGTCGTTCTCCTCCCAGAGTGATGTCCTCCTACCTCAAGCTTGTGGCAGTAAGTAAGGACGCTGTGGTGCTACTCCTAAAGAATGCACCGACGCCAGATACTATCCCCTCCTTCATGATAAAGGACGGGATCCTCCCAATGGTAAAACTTGGCCTTCGTGAGGAAGGTCTCAAGTTTCTGCCTGGACCAATCTTGTGGAACTTTCTTGGCGACAAGATAGTTCACAATATCGACATACCATGGGAGAGAGGCGATAGCAAGGATCACCTCATCTGGGAATGTCTCACATATAGGCTCAGTCTGCTCAGAATCCTCAAGATACTCCAATCGGGAGAGATGATCCGCCACCACATTCTTGACTCCAGGCTTATCCTTAATCTCTATATCAAACTCCTGGAGTAGAAGGATCCATCTGGTCAATCTGACTTTGGCATCCTTCTTTGCCATGAGGTACTTGATGGCGGTATGATCAGTATAGACGGTCACTCTAGATCCAATGATGTACGATCTGAACTTATCTAGCGCGAAAACTATGGCTACCATCTCCTTCTCAGTGACTGTGTAGTTCTGTTGCGCGGCATCCAAAGTACGGCTAGCAGAGTGAATAGCAAAGGGGACTCCATCCCTCCTCTGTCCCAACAAGGCCCCTACGGCAAAATCGGAGACATCTGTCATGATCTCGAATGGGATAGACCAATCAGGCGGCTGAAGAACAAGAGCTTATACAACACGACTCTTGAGAGTCTCAAATGATGATAGACACTTATCATCAACAAGGAACTCGGTGTATTTCATCAGAAGATCAGTCAACGGTCGGGCAATCCTACTGAAATCATGAATGAAGCACCGATAGAACCCGACGTGCCCCAGAAAAGATCGAAACTATCAGAAATTGGGAGGTGGATTGAGTTTTCTTATGATATCCACCTTGGTCGGATCAACCTTCATGCCCCTGTTGGAGATGATATGACGAAGCACCATCCCCTGAGTCACCATGAAGTGACTCTTCTCCCAAGACAACACAAGGTGAACCTCAATGCATCGTTGAAGGACTTGGTATAGGCTGTCAAGACAAGAATCGAATCCGTCGCCGTAGACCGAGAAATCATCCATGAAGTCCTCCAAGCACTCCCCCCCATGTCCGAAAAGATGGTCAACATGCATCTCTGGAATGTCGTCGGAGCATTGCACAATCCAAATGGCATGCATCTGAAAGCATACGTCCCGAAGGGACAGGTGAAGGTGGTCTTGTCCTGGTCCTCAGGCGCGATGGCCACCTGATTATATCCAGAGTACCCATCCAAGAAATAATAATGGCTCTTCCCTACCAGCCTCTCTATATCTGATCAATAAAGGGCAGGGGGAATGATCCTTCTTGGTGGCCTAGTTCAATCGTCTGTAGTCCACACAGACCCGCCAAGAAGTGTGTACCCGGGTAGCGATCTTCTCTCCAAACTCACTAACAACTGTGGTGATGCCCGTCTTCTTGGGAACCACATGCAACAGACTGACCCATTTGGAGTCGTAGATGAGGTACATAAAATCGACCCTCCACCATTTCTAGATCTCCATCATGACTACATCTCGAAGATTCGGGTTCAGCCGCCGCTGGAACTGACGTGATGGCTTCGCATCCTCCTCAAGATAGATATGGTAGGAGCACAGGGCCAGACTTATCCCCTGGAGATTGGCTACACTCAATCTAATCGCCTTGCGGTTCTTTTCAAGAACCCCCATCAGACGGGATTCCTGCTCTCCAGTCAAGTCAGCGGATATAATGATTGGGTACATCTCATGTTCACCCGGAAGGAACCTATACTTCAACGATGACGGTAGTGGCTTCAGCTCTGGACAAGTTGGTGCTGGAGGATATGGCCTCTGAAAAGTCTAAGTGAATGCTGCCAAATCTGCATGGGAGAATGAGAACTCTTGCTCGCAATCTGAATCTAGAGAAGGTTGTTCTGCTGGTGTGTCTCTGCTCTGTGCGGGATCAGCCTCCTCCCTAGCTGTAGGCTCAGTAGAAGTCAGACATGGTATCAAATCATCAAAATCTACCCAATCAATATCTGACTCCGAGGGATCTGTATCAGACTCACAGAAATTTGCCTCGCGATCGGGAACCGACTCTACTGCCTGAGATGTATCCTGGACCAGGGATGCACTCTCCAAGCTCACCTCTGCTAGCGTCTCTACGTCAGTGAACTCTGAAGGTAAGAGGATGGCCTCGTGACTAGATCTGCTCAAACTGCCTCGTCATCTATAATCACAAAATTGCAGTCTTGGTGGATGTCTCGCCCTGCCTCTGTCATCTGCTCTGAATCAGAAGTCGGCTCTGAGCAAGCTGAATCTCTGGCTCTAGTCTCCTCGATCGTCTCTATTTGTGTACTCTCACCCTTGACGCGAAAGTACACCTTCCCGCTATCATGGTCGGACACTGCCTTGGATGTGGCCAAGAACGGGCATCCTAAAATGATGGGGGTATCGGTCACAGACTTAGGGATCTCCATGTCCAGCACAACAAAGTCCACGGGGAATTTCAGTCCCTGAATCGTGACGATAACGTCCTTCAGCAACCCCTTCGGCATCTTGATAGATCGATCAGCAAACTGAAGGACCGTCGTGCTCTATCCGAGAGGGCCCAACTCGAAGCGATCGAGAAGGGCTTCCGTAAGAAGGTTGATCGACTGTCTAATAGAGGGCGTCGAACCTCTGCTCATGAATGTGGCATCTGACATACGTGGCTCCTGCATCTGGCCTCTTGGCTGGCAGACGGTTCTGAATCGCGAAACACGTGGCACGAGTAAGCACATGGATCTTTGACTGATGGTTCTGCCTCTTCCTCTTAATTGTGGTCATGTTTTCGAGTGATCGCTGGAAGAGAGGTATGTGCTCCAAGGCCTCCTGTAGAGTCAGTTGTATCTGAAATCTATCCATCATATGCTGGTTGAACTCTATCTGATGGTTCTTTTTGGGATTTTCTTTTTTCTGCCCCTTGGTAAAGTGGAGTGCTCGGTGAAAGGGGACTACAGGGTCCTTCTCAGATGAAAGACTAGGAGAGGGTCTGGAATGCTCATGAACAGCAGAATCCACACATACATCATTAAGCAACACAGGTGGATCCGAAAATAATAAACCCTTTCCTTTATTTGCAGAAATGTCCTGAGATACATGTACGGAAGGAGAAACAACAGGACTAGCAGAATTGAAAATGGTGGCCTCAGTACCACCCTTGGCATATGGACTCGCGACATCAGTACCACGCTCTGGCTCGGCAACTGAAATGGTGGTGTCCGTACCACCTCCTCCAACTGGAATCATGATGGCCTCAGTACCATCGGCTGGATCAACACCCATGGTGGCGTCAGTGCCACCGACATCATCATGCTCCTGAGAGGCATCAACACCACTCTCCTCCTCGCCTGGCACTCCTGAAGTGGCGTGGGATCGTCGCTCAGACGAGGCACCGCCTGCTGGCATCCTACTGCTCCTAAGTGTAACAAATTCAGCAGCAAACATATATGCAGTCATATAACCAAGTGAAGCACTAGGAGTGGTAATCTCAGTGAAGTCTACCTGCTCAGACTTCCTCTTTAGGTTGTTCGGGTTCGGCTCGATCTGGGCAGGGATGGCGGCCTTCCCTCTCACAATCTCTTGCATCTCCTGGCGGAACTCATCCTTCTCCCATCGAAAAGTAGCCTTCTGCTCGGTCATGAGGTGGGCTAGATCATCCAAGGCAGGGTTCTCAAAGGTCGGCCCATGAGAACCTGACGAGTGGCCTCGCTGGTAGTGAGGCTGTTGTTTCTGGTGAGGGTGAGAGGGGTACTACCGATGATACGGCTGCTGAGGCTGCTCTCGCATCCAAGACTGTCCCTGCTGATAGGGACGAGGACCATACTGCTCTCTCTGGGATGGCTGCTGGTGCTGGTGTACTGGGGGCTGGGGCTGCTGGTGTTGCTCGTGCTGCTAGCCGTACTGGCCACCCTGAACTGGAGGCTGCTACTGGGAACTGGTGCCTCTAGCCGACCAGTGGAATCCGGGATGGTCTCATCGGATACTGGGCTGGGGTTGGTCGTACCAAATCCCGTTGACATCCATCAATGACTCCGGATAGTAGGTGGGTGGAGGAAGTACTGCCAGGGGCTGATCCGGCTGGTAGACCACCATCTGAGTGTCCTGGGATGGTGGTGGCTGGTAAAACTGTGGTGGCTGCTAGTATGACTCTTCCTATACAAAGTGAACATGTCTAGGCTGACTGGAGTGCTGGGACGAGCTACCACTACTGCTCGGATCTCCTCGTGACCTGAGACGAGGCTGAGAAGCCGTCTGTGCCTCCTGGGGACACATGAGATGTGTCTTCATGTCACTCAGCGTCTGTGCCATCTGATCCATCTACGTGATACCTTGGAACCGCTTATTCTTAATCAGCTCGATCCGGTCCAGCTTCTCACTGATGATGCCCATGTCTGCGGCTGTAGACTCTACCTGTGCAGCTGCCACGGACGAAGGGGAAGGACCGGCATCGACCCGTGCTATCCTCTGAAACTGCATGGCATGTAGCTGGGGACATCCCTGAGTGTAAAGTCGGGTATGGGACATCACTGTATAGTTCTCGACCATCTTCTCATAGATGGCCCAGACCTGATCCTCATCCTTGGTGAAGTAGGAGCCGCCACAAGAAGAATTCACCAGGCCCTGCATCTCTGGTGTTCGTCCGCAAAAGAAGCTCTGAACTAGGTTCAGCTTCGAAATGTCGTGGTGAGGGCATCTGTCGGTAATCTCTCTAAACCTCTCCCATGCCTCGTGAATCTGCTCGTTGGGGAGCATGGAGAAGTTACTGATCAAGACCCTCGCTGCATTGGTCCGCCGAGTGGGTAGTACTTGTACAAGTACTTGGTGCAGAACTGCTCCCAAGTGTACAAAAATCTCCCCAAATGCTTCAACAAATTGGTTGCTCTGTCAACAAGGGAGAAGAGGAAGGCAATCATCCGAATGGTGTCCTCGTCCACCTGCCGACCGTGGAGGGTGCTGCAGATCATCTCAAACTCCTAGAGATGCAGATGGGGCTCCTCAGTGGCGAGCCCGTGGAAGCGGGGAAGAAGCTGAAGTGTCTGTGGGGGGAACTTGAAGTCCCTCACGATCGTCAGAAGTACGATCCACCTGTGTGTAAGTATCGATCCCGGGTTGTGTAACTCCCGCATCGGTCTTGGCTGGTATGTTGCTGCTGCCGGCTGGACTGGCTCCTCTGGCTGATCTGGGTCCCTCTCTCATGCGGCTCTCTGTTACTCTCGCGCTGTCCTCAACCTCTCCATCTCTCTCCTCATCTCCACCATGAAGGCTCCCTGATTCTGTATCTGGTTCTGCATCATCTCGAGGGAAGCCAACAGGGTGTTGTTGATCGCACCCTGGTCCAATATGTATGTAGTCATCTCTGGTCTCTGACCCTCAGTGCGCTCCTCACTGCTGGCCATGGTCTTTGCAAAGGCAAAAGACCCAAACTCAGGTGCCGATAAATCAGCTGACTGCTGCTCTCTCTGATCTGGCACTGGCATCTCAGGACTGGTAGAAGGGTGGTCAAGGGGGGACAGCGCGGAATCGAACTCGGGTTCGGAGAGCGGGTCTCGGCTCTCACGAACCAACCTAGATGAACGGGCTGGAGTGCTGGAAAGCGGTGCAGCCAGAGGCTGCCTAAGAGACCTCCTGCCCATCATCTTGATCTTGGCGAGTCAGGCGGATGAGATCTGGAAACACACAAGATGAGCAAACAAACCCCCGATTCACCTATGCAACATGGAGCTGAAGACTGTAAAGACTCAGTCAATTATCTTTTCAATTTTTATTTAGGTGGTCAAGTCAGTCTATCAGAGCGGTTACGCGAGCTGATGGGAATCCAATCCTCCCAACAGATTGTCCCGTATAAAAGGCTAGTAGTCTGATAAGATCGGATATGGCACTAGCCTAGTGTGCGGGTCGCTCTCTCACTCATCCAACCCAGATAATGATGGGGTTGCTCTCCCCAAGACAAATTTTTAAGTGGAATGTCTTTTAGGGTCAAGTGTGTTTAGCAGTCTCAATTTCCAAGTTTTTCTTTTTTTAGGTATTTTTCAATACAAGCAATGCCTAACGAATTTTTCGGTTCTCCTGATTATTTAAGTCCGAAAACAGGGGGAGAAGAGGAAAAAGCCGATGCATGATGAAATCAATGATGCATGAAGAGTAAGAGATGCGTACCTGACTCCAGCAGTCTACATGCAAAGTGATCCGCGCATAAAAGTAAAGACTGAAAATAAACTACCTATAAGATGCACGAGAAACCGGCCTTAAACAGAGCAATTTCTACACGATAAGAACAATAGCCTGGTACTCAAACCTAAGTCCGGAGTCCTATCTTGGGAGCTACTCGGTGTCTGCCACAACGGATCCTGCACGCGCTGTATGTGACTCCTCAAGACACGTGGACTAGAGTCTAAGTAATCCGACTTTTTATTGTGAGTTAATTAATTAGGTCCAATTACGATCTAATAGGAACATGTAGATAATTAGGGATTGGATCCTAATCAATTAAGTCACAATCAGAAGAAAATCCTAAGCTAAGGACAAAACCACATAAATCAACAGGGAATTGATAAAATAAATGCGATAAAATGAAAACCGGCGAAAAACACGGTGAGGTCCCCCTGAGCACACCGGTGCTCGGTGAAACAGACCCCGGTAGTCACCGATAAAATCCAAGTGTCTGTCCCTGTATTATTACAATAATAGTCTGTATAAAATAAAACTAAACTACTCTACACTAAGCTATGGCTATCTGCGTGGCTATTCTGTGGCTCCCACACTCCTGCTCGGCTCCTCACGCTCTCCTGTGGTTTTATGCAGAAAGGGCCGCCTCTGACTCCCACGGTTGCTTCAGCTTCCGAAAAAGCTGCCTCGGTCCTCGGGCCCTCGCAAGAAATCAAGCAAGAATGTATCAGACACAATTATTATAAAAATATGCAAGAAAAATCAGAGAAAATTATTTGTACAACTATGAACAAAAAAGCCGCGAAAAAGAAACCTACGAAAAATAAAAAACAACTACTAAGTCGTACTCCTCGGTAATGACGCCATTCTGATGAGCCGAAAATCCCACAAAATCCGGGTAAGGAAAAAATCAATCAAGGGTCGTTGCGACCTGGATCTCGCAGATCAGACTCAACAAGAAAAATAGACCACCAAGTAAGAATAATCAGTCAAAAGCCGAATAAGAGGTCTTGCTATTTATTTAACATGGTATAGTGACCAGGGTCGAACTCAAGGAGCACGGGTTGGCCAAGCGGCCTACGAAGTAGTCAGAAAATTAATAAAATTTAGAAACTATTTTTGGTGGATTTTATGAATTTTTAATTTTTTTGTATTTTTAATTATGAAGAAAATGAGGAAAAATGGCAAAAGCACACAATCAACAATTTATTAAACACTCAAGAACAACTCAGAAAATTAAAATAAAATTATTTTTGTGTTTTATAAATTTTTAAGTGTTTTTGGTAATTTTTTTCGAGTTTTTTTATTTTTAGTTGATTTTATAAAAAATAGAAAAAGTTAAAAATAGTGAACTAATGTGCAACCATATTTGAAAGGCTAATTAAAAATATATAATTAGCCTAATAAAATCTGAAGACAATTTTTAAGAAAACTAGAAATGAAAACTAAGCTACAGGAATAAAAATTGCATTTTTTTTAATTTTATAGAATTTCTAATGATTTTTATAATATTTTTAGGGTTTTTTAATTTTTAGGTGTTTTATAAAGCCAAATCAATGAAGCAAGTAAACAACAAAACAAACAATACCTGATTTTTTTAAATTTTTAGATGAGTTTTATATTTTTAGTTGATTTTATAATTCAAATAGTGACAAAAACAAGGGTTTTTGAATTTTTTAAAAATAGAAAAACAACTCAAAAATGTCCCAAAAATTGTAAAATTGTTATACAGTGGCATGAGCCACATGTCCAAATTTCACCAAATTTGGAGTTGAATTGATATTTTATTCAACCAATATAAGCCACAACACACAGGGACTTAAACGCTAGAAAAACTAAGTTTCTGGGCTAAAATAAAACACATGCAGGAACTCTCAGGGCATCAGTGTAAAATTCGCATCAATTTCCACACATGTTCAAATACAGTACGCACAAGGGTATTTTTGTAGTCAAAACATAAAGTTCAATCAACAACTATCAGAAAACCCAAGCCCTAAACATGCAAATAACCCAATCCTCACGTGACAAAGCACGTGAATCCACACAATAAGGACTAAAGTGCAATATCTGAAAGCTACAGGTCCTACTGTGTAGATGTTCCAAGTATACAAATTTATTTAACAGACTAAACAAAAACTAAAAGAAAATGTAGGGGGTTCGGGCGTAAATTACCCAGCCAAAGTGCGTGCAGGTCACGTGGGAGTGACGTGTCATACAATGAGTGGCGGCTCGCGAACGACTCTGATGACGCCTCCTGGAGGATCTAATTGTCCTGGCACGAGAACGATCGTGGGGTGCACGTGGCCGTCAGATCATGGATCTAACAGTCTGACACTAGTAGACGACGAACGACTGTGATGAAATCTGGACGTGAAGTGCGATCTGACGGTGGATAAGGTGTCTGGAAGAACACCTCCTGGATGAACTTCGTCGACGAGCAGGAGCGGCTATGCCGTCTGATGGATGATCGGCAAGAGAGCTTCGACGCGCCTCGTCGCTCCGCGTCTAGTGGTGGTGGCCGATGAAGCTTCCAACGATCATATCCTCCGGCGAAGGAGGAGGGACCTGGGCTACTCCGACGAGGGGTGGACAATATGACTGAGGGAGGTATCTCACGCTTATTCACCTGCAGAAGAGAGCTCGTGCTCGGAGTAAGTCTTCGGCATGGGTTATTGAACCAACAGTAAAGGGAAGCGGGGTGGTTTGGCGAAGGGGGGTCCCGACAGAGGCAACGGAAGGGACCAAGCTCGATCTGTGCTCGGATAGCCAAGATCGAGGTGATCAGATCATGGAAGGATGGTGACGATGAGTCGGGAGGTCGATCTTTACGGATGGGATGGGGTGATGGGGCTCCAGCCACTGGGGCGGAGCTGGTGGAGCAAGGTGGAAATGATTGAATCTAAATGATGGATTGGAACCTAAGAAAAGTACCTGATGGTGGGAATCAACCGTGGGGGAGATGCTGGATCTCCGATTGTCTTCGCCTCGATGGAGCGTCACCTCCATAGGCTCAGGCTACACCGGCGGCAGAGCTCGACGATGATGGTCGCTGGTCCTAGGGCAAACACCTCCAAATCCTCGCTACAACACTCTCAATCACTCGCTGTCACTCAAGGATGAAGGTGGAGGTCCTGGTCGAAGACATGAGCCAAAGGTACGTGAAATGGCGGAAGGAGGCGAAGCTTTATACTGCAGGGGTCCGAGAAAGAAGGAGATCGGGTGCGCAATCCAATGCTCGGATCCCTAAAAGGATGTCCGGGCGAGAATCTCGGATGAAGAAGCTACAATCGGGGATAGGGGTTTGGGTAAGTGGGAAGCAGATCACGTTAGGAAAAATTGGCAAAGTCGGGTCGGGGACGTGGATCCGTGAAGAGGTGGTCCTGGGGGGAGAGTTGATCGGGGGTCAACATCCCCCGTGGACCAATCAGATTAATTCTTTTATTAATTATTTGTAAATTCATTTTAATATAGTAAATGATTTTATTTCGAAATATTTCAACATGAAAAATGTTTATTATTTTTCAAAGTATTTTTTAGTGATTTATATTTATTTTTTGTGATTTTTACCCGGCAGACCCTATAATCTTTGCTAATGACCTCTACGACCTTAGAAACATCGATATTCCTACCTCGACCCCGTAAACTTGCTCTGTTTTACCCTATGAACCTTGCCATTAAATTGACAGATGTAGAGTTAACTTTCTTGGGTTAAAAATGAGTTAATCTAACCAATCCGCGATCGGACGGTTAGAATTAATCAAGAGAGGAAAAAAATCCTCGACTGCACCACCTCTACGATCTCTCCTCCCTGGATGAAGGTATTGGCCTGGTTGGAGGACGTGGTGCAACAGCTCGACCTGGACTGGAGGAGCGGCGGGGCTGTGAGGGTGAGGGTTGGCTTCCAGCGGCGGGGTTGCGGGAGGGAGGGGATGTCGTGAGCAGGAGGTGGGTTCGAATGACAGGGTTAACTTGCATGAGTGGGAGCGCGAGAGGGAATGGGAGCGACGCCGATAGGGGATAAGGCCAATTCTCCTACTGAATAGAGGGCCACCGACCTAATGAGGAATGAGGGGGAGGCACGAGAGGGCTGCGGGAGGGGGCTACAGGGGGGAGGGTGCGGCTGCTCGGAGCAGGAGGGGGTTGCGGGAAGCTGTTGCGTCGGGAGGGGGAGAGGGCGAGCAGGAGGTGGGTGGGGTGGTGCGGGAGGGGCTTCGGAGCAGCATCGCTGCGGGAGGGGAGGATGGGGTGGTGCGGCTGCTCGGAGAAGGAGGGGGGCTGCGGGAGTGCATCGAGAGGGGGGGAGCGGGGCGAGGAGGAGGGGGGTTGCGGAAGGCTGCTACGCTGGGAGGGGGAGGGGCGAGCAGAAGGGGGGGTAAGGGTGGGGTGGTGCGGGACGGGCCTCGGAGCGGCAGGGCAGCGGCTGCTTGGAGCAGGAGGGGGTTGCAACTGCGGGAGGCTGCTCAGAGCGGTAGGGTTGCGAGGGGGGAGGGGAGGGGCTGCAAGCAGGAAGTGGGTGTTGCGGCGGCGGCTGCGAGCTGGGGGTGAGTGCAGGTCGGCTCCGAGTAGTGGGTCGAGTGCCGGAGGAGGGTGGAGCGACGACGATGATGGAGGTCGACGAGATGGTTGGTGCTAGACGGTGGCGAAATGGGGGAGTGGCAGTTAATTTAAATTCGATAAATAAAATAGGCATAACATCAAAGAGTGTAACGGAATCCGGTTACTTTTAACGGATAAATAGATGGAGGTTAACCACAGGGTTTATATGGTAAGAGTTAACAAGTTTACGGGGTCGAGAGAGGAATATCGATGTTTCAAAGGTCGTAGAGGTCATTAGCAAAGATTATAGGGTTTGTTGGGTAAAAATCCCTTATTTTTTTAAAATAAATTATGTATATACATTATATTATTATTATATACTGGTATATGTACCTATGTATTTTTTATTTTTATTTATTTTATTTATATACAATTATCCCAATTTTATATTTTCTTTATTTACAACATAAAAATTGGAATATTAAATAATTTTTATTTTATTTTTATTACTTCTTTACAAAGGTAAAATAAATAGGTCTTTTATTCATATATACATGGTATATGTACACTGAGGAGAGAGAAATTATTTATTTTTATTTTATTTTATCCCATTTTTATTTTATTTTTCTATGTATATACAGAATATGGGAAACACCTCTATATTTTTATTTTGGAAAATAAAATATATACACTAAGAGGGGGATTTTACAATAATGAATGGCCCTATCTCTCTCTACTTGTTTTATTTTTGTGGTCAGGCCCATGTTGAGCCCTCCCTTGGGTTCAGGTCACTCAACATTTATTCTAAATATTTCCCTCTTTTTTTCTTTATTTATTTATTCCTTTATTTTTATGCAAAAACATGCTAATTATGACTATTTACATGAGGCATGCATTTTGATATTTTATTATATTTATAACTAATTACATGGTATTTTGCCAAGATTTCTAGCTAAAATAAAGGAATAAAGAGTGATGAATGAGGATTCATCAAGGAACACATGTTCTAGTGGGCATTTTGCATCCATACCCCCACATTATAGGTAATTGCACTTAAGTCCTTGTCAGCATGTTTTGTTTTAAGAAATTTTATTTTCTGTATTTGCATTTTGGCTGCTATCTTTGCACGCATGTTTAGGTGTTCATCTTTCATTATTCTTAATTCTAAAAATTGCAAGTTGTAGTTTAACTTGTCCTCTATCTTGTGTGACACGTGTCATATTTTTGTGAGCTATCTGGAATTTAATAATATGAATTTGGTGAAATTTACTATATTTTTCCCACTATGTGCTTTTTTATTAATATTAAATTCCTTGTTTCTCTAAAAATCTCCATAAAATCAAATTAGACCTAGGATAGATTACTCTACACTTTGCCCAAAAATCATTGAATTTGCACACATCTCGAGGCTTGAACATATCAAATAATAATTTGCCTCATTAATTTATAATAGGTCCAATTCACATAGATTTTTAGGTATAAATTTTCCCGGATTTCTCTTATTTAGACTTATCTAGGATAATTTTTATATCTAAAAATAATGTCTCTTGGTATTTATTAAAATTAATTTTTTGAAAACTATCCCGCATGCATCTTTAATTCATAGTATATTCATTTAGAGTCGAAAAATTTCAAAAAAATCAGTAGCTTTAATTTCATTGCATTTCATATTCTAGCCAAATTTCATAATTTTTGGACTTAAATTGACCATATTTTAAATTTAACCTTAAAATTTGGCTTGAAATTGCATTGTTTGTCTTTTCAATTGCATAAAAAATTTTCTTCTAAAAATCAGACCTCCGAATTAACTAAAGATTTGCCTAAGGAGAAAGACGCCTCCTTGAGTTCGACCTTGAGCTTGCCCAAGTAAAATAAAAATCTGTCGCTCACATTTAATTCAATATTAATTGAAGTGGTTTTTGATAAGTCTTGATTTACGTGACTACAACGAACTACAACATTTAGTTCGATCATTAAGCCGATTGAATTAGGTAGGGTAATTCGCATCTCGCCACCCAACACCGTACGATCTTCTAAGTGGTGCATGAAGGAGTGCCTGATCGAGCCACTTAAAGGGGTAAATTGCATTGTCCCCCTCCACTCCTTTTGTCTTATATATTTGGTCCTATGAATATTAAGTACCCTTTAAATAGTTCTATAAAAATTGCAAGGACCCCATGTATTTGTCGCATATTACATCGAGATCTGTGCCCTCTCATCTTATATAGCAGCCCACGTAAGGTGGACGTTTTACAGACATACCCTTGTGGTTTCTTGTATTAACTTTTAGCACTTAATATTGCAATATTAATGTAAACATTCTAGGTATTTTAGATGGAAATAACTATAATACATTTTTATTGCATAAATGTCCTTATCAGCGTTGTAATTTGTTTTATTGCTTCTCTGTTTTTATAAAATAGCTCCAGAGACTTATAAATTGTGGGAAAATTATTATAGATGCTTTGTATGATGCGTTTTCACACCATTATTTTTATTTAGTACCTTACTACCTTTTCCATTTATTAAAATTATTTAGGAGCTATACTTTCCCTATCTATATATAAAATACAAAAAGTATAAAACCTATCTTAAAATTCTAGAAAAAATAAAGTGTTTATATATATTACTATATATTATAAATGCAGATCAAAAATCACAAAATTATAAAATAAAATACTAAAAATTTAAAAAACCCAAAAAACTCATAAAAACCAGTAATGTTTTTACAAAAAACTAAAAAATAGATGTTAGTTGTATAGTTTTATTTATACCATATATTATATATTTAAAATAGTTTTAAACATTTTGGACCATTTAAATTTTTTAAAATCCAACACAATATGCCTATTATTATAAGTCACTGTTTTAACATTATAAATCAATTAAAAAACATTTAAAAAATAGCAAAAATTATAACAAAAAACACAAAAATAGAGAAAAATCTAGATATGTAAAAACATTTTATTTTATAAATTTTGATTATTTATAGATATATCAAAAATTATAGAATCCATGTATACCATATATATTATATTAATATATACTTATTATTAGTGGAGCTATTAGTTATAAATACTTAATATATATCCCTTTAAAAGTAAAAAAGAGTGTTCTTTTATATTTCCTATATTTTTATATTATTATATATCTCATTTTCATATATTATTTATAATCTACATATTACATATCCAGACATATATATTATATGATTAAAAGAAAAAGAGAATAAAAATGTAAAATTAAAATGAATATGCAAATTTAACCTTTAATAATAAAAAATAAAAAGTAAAAAAGAAAATACAATTAAATAACATGCAAAAAATCAAAAGGCAAAAAATACAAACACAATTTGTATTTAATTTTATTAAAATATAATAATTTCCTTATCATCATTGCTCTCTATGGTTCGACAATCTACATACTTATACACTATACATATAAATTTAATAGAGTTACAATAAAAATAAATTTTGACTCAAACATTTGCATTGCATTATCATCATCGTGGGTTGATTGTTGATGGTTGGTTGAGATACGTTTTGAGTATCGTGTGAGCTATCCATACATTGATTATCGGATCTGTCTTGTCAAACACCGCAGGATCTCGAAGGATGGGCATTAGGAACCCCTGTCCCAAACCTCTCTATGATATGGCATCGTTGCTGGGGAGCAATGTAGGATAGGATTGTACATATCCATCTGCATAATTAGTTGTCTTTTATTTCTTTTTTATAAGTACTTTTTTATCTATTTCTAACCTATTTCTTTGTTGAATTCTTTGCGAGAGATTGTCTAGCGAAGAAGACTCTTCTAGGAGATTCGGTGCACCAAAGCTACGAGGAGATCGACTCCTTCTTCACAAGCTGATTGGAGAGAGCGAGAAGGATACATATAGATAAGAAACAATAAAGTTTAGTGTAAAATTTTTTTATCTTTGAGAGAGAGACCATTTGTTTAAATAATACAGGTGCAAGGACATTTGGATACTTGAACTCTTGCGGGCCGATTTTACGTGTCTATTCACTTGGGACCCGCTCGATTTCCTTCATATTTTTCTCACTTTCTACATTTTATTCTCCCTATTTTCCCACTTGTTTTTATTTATTTTCCATGTTTTACCTTTTGCCTTTATTTTATTTATTTTATGTGAATGAGCCCTTAAATTTTAATAGTTGGATCGAGTAATCTAGGTCCAAACACCTAATATCTGCAAGTGCCTATATATTTACGTTTGGATTTGGATAAAACTTAATCGGCTCTTCATGCTAATAGCAATTCCTGCTTAGGGTGTTTTCATTGTCTTGCATTCCATAGAGTGTACATGTCTTGCATCCTTCATGGAGAGAGATGGGAAGCATTGTAAGTCCTCTTACTGAGCATGCATTATTAGATACAGGGGTGTGTTGGACATGCGAGCCTACAATGAGCCATTATGCAATAAATGTTATTGCAAATAGCATTCCTTGATCTGAATTGAAGAATAATTAATTTTCATAATAGGTCCCTTAGTACAATTAGGGTTATGTACCATGTCATCTTAATGAGCATTCTGCTGTTGATTCCATTATTGAATCATAGAGGTTGGTGCTTGGATGAATATCTAAAGAGTTAGATTGATGACTCATGAAGCACATGATTATTAAGAGAGGATTTCCAACCTGAGAAGGAGATGGTAATCTTTTCTCTAAAGGCTGATATCTAACCGACCTCTTGATGTAGGTTCTATGCATAGGAATAGATATTCGGAGGTGTCAGATTAGTTAGGTCAAAGAGTTGACTTAATGAGATCGAGATAACCGAAGACCTATGTCGTATATTGTCACAATATAGGCACACATTCTCTGACTAGAGACATATGTTTTACTATATGCCTGAGTGTGTACATTTGATAGACCAATATGTTGATGACCTAACCAAGGTTTATACACCAGCATGCCGGTGTGCATGCAAGGGCATATGAGTAATACGATCTCTCAAAGGGATCATGTAGGCTAATTTACTGAATCGGAAGACATGATCTCACTAATGAGATATTGGAAAGAAACAAATTTCGTGTACGGTCATCTTGCTTTGGAAGCTTGATTGAATTTGTAGGTTTGATATATACTTTTGGAAAGTATATGATCAACACCTGGGTATGATATATGCTTTTTTGAAAAGAAGGACACGAAGGCACATCTTCTTAGGTGGATCCTACAACTCTAAGAGTTTGATTTGCAGATCAAGGATAAGCCGTGAGTGAAGAATGTGGAGGTTGATCACCTCTCCCATACAGAAGCACCTAGTTCCTTTGAGACTGACTCCATCAAGGACTCCTTCCCCGACGAGTCAATCTATTCTGTCGACTCTCTTCCATGGTAAGCTAACATGGTGAATTTCTTAGTGTCCAGGACAATTCTCCATGATTGGCCCAAGAGCAGCATTGACGACTTAAGTCGAAATCTAGGACATACCATTTGGAGGATCAGTTCCTTCTCTTCAAAGATCCGGATTGTGTCTGGTTGAGGTGCATTCCTCAAGAGGAATACATGAGTTTCCTCACCTACTACAATTCCTTGGAGGCAGGAGGACATCACTCCGAGAAGACGACCGCTTGGAAGCTCTAGTGTGGCTTATACTGGCCGACCCTGTTCTGTGATGCAAATGCATTTGTTGGGTCATGTCCAATATGTCTGAGAATGGGAGGGACTATCAGTCCCAAAGATGAAATTCCCATGCATCCGGTCATTATGGTTGATGTTTTCGATGCATTGGGCATAGATTTGGATCATTCCCTAACAATGATGGCTTTGAGCAAATTCTCTTGGCGGTTGATTATCTGTCTAAGTGGGTGGAAGCTATCCCTACCCAAGCTGTAGATAGCAAAACTATATGTAAATTCATGAAAGATCACATCATTTCACAGTTTGGGATTCCCAAAGTCGTCATCTCTCATAGGTAACCACTTTGTTAACATAGAAATGAGAAAATTAACAAAGGACTATAGCATCGAGCACTATGTCGCTAGTCCATACCACCCACAATCGAATGTTATGCTGATGTGTCAAATAGGGAGGTGAAGAGCATTTTGCAGAAGCTAGTTTGCCTTGACAAGAAGAACTGGTCCTAGATCTTGGACTAAGTTCTATGGGCATACCATACTAAGTTCTATGGACTAAGTTCTATGTCCCATTGTAGAAGGTGTGGTTATTCAATGCCAGGTTAAAGATTTTTTAGGGCAAGTTGAGTCTAAAATAACGCGACACTTCATTGTCAGAGAAGTGGATACGAACAATAGTGTATGGATTTCAGAGCTTATAGACGATGCACATACATTCATCGTGAAGGGGAAACTGTTGAAGCATTTTGTAGGATCATATGAGCAATTAGCCCATGTATAGGAGATCTCATTCATGCACATCCCAGAATCCCATGATATAATATTAGGGAACACATGAATTCACATCTCTTTATCATACCTCACCCTATTCGCTCTGTATATTCTCCAGATCTCATCGGCCCTTCTACCCACTTCCGTCAAATACTTACGCTAACTAGGGCCTAAGTATAGGGGGGACCGATGCCAACCCTGTTTATATTCACCCAGTTCTCCTCTTGACCTCGACCTTACCATTTTTTGTTCTTCTTCTATACTTAGGCTGACCATAGCCTAAATGTAGGGGGGTGGTCGACTTAGATACTTCTTTTCACTCTCCTACGCTTAGCACGACACATGTTTTTTGTCACTTCTAGTTCCTTGAGACATAACACACGCTAAGTATAGGAGGTGTGTATATATTACATATATACTTTACCCATATCTCGTACTTTCACATATTTTCATATACATATTGTGAAATATCTATGGTATTGGTAAAATCTTCAAAATAAGCCTTGTTAAAAAAGAAAAGAACAGAGAAAAGGAAAAGAAAAATGAAAAACAAAAGTGAACAAAAAAACTTTTCATTTGCACTTGCATATCATCCTTTCATTCATACAAAAAATGAGAATAAAAGCATCATGCACCTCATATACATCTTTATAACATCTGCATATCTAGCATATGCAAAGTGGAAGGTTATTGGGTTCTGAACCAAGTTATGAATATAAGTAGAGAGTGGTCTTGACTTGGCCTTATTCTACCTAATTTACAGAGGAACTTCATCGAGAAAGAGGATTTTAGAAGCTCCAGGTCTTTGACTTGAGGGATTTTATCACTTGTGCCCCTCCGAGATCTCGCAATTTCAGTTATGCCCCTATCTTTTTGGTAATATCAGTTGTGCCCCTCACTTCTTGCTATTTTATCACGTGTGCCCCTCTGGTTAGTGACCGTCCATCCACAGTGCAAACGGACGTTAATTTTGAGGACATAAGAGGTATTAATTTTAAAAAAAGGTTATATGGTCATTATATACCATGTTCCTCATCATCTTCTTCTACCTCCTCTTCCCTCATCCTCCTCCTCCAACCTCCTCCTCCTCCCTCTCCGCCCGAAACTCCTCCCCAGCTCGCACCTCCTCCCAGCTCTACCCCGAGCTCCCCGCACCTCCTCCCAGCCCGCCTCCCCCGTGCCGTCCAGCACCTGCTCCCCTGGGCCGTCCCCTCCCCTCCCCCGCACCGCGCTGCTCCCGCCCCTGCCCCGCGCCACCCATGAGGGGATTCGCTTCTTCTCACAATGGGCGAAGGGGATTCGCTTCTTCTCATAATGGGAGGGACTATGCCTGCCACCTCCCCTTGTTCCTCATGGAGCGACACCAATCCTCATGGGCGGCACAGAGAGAGATGTTGTTGGTGGAGAAGAATGGATTTGGGGCTCCTGCTGTGGATTTGGTGGATTTGGGGCTCCTGCGGCACAGAGAGATGGTGGATTTGGGGCTCCTGCGGTGGATGGCGCTATTGCTGGGCGCGACCACGTGGTAGAGGGATGCAGAAGAGGACTGTCGGCTGGAGGCAGGGGTTCCGACAGTGTGGGTGGTAGCGCACTGAGGGGAAACACTGTGCAGCCTGGTAGAGGAGGGTCGCGCAGAGCCACTGGCAGCGCGACCACCGTTGGGCAGCAAGGCGCGAGCGTGGCACCGTGGAAGTTGCGGCCAGGTGCCACAGTGGGGCATCACAGGTGGCGACGTTGAACGACGCAGGGCAAAGGGGATTCAACGGTGATGGTGGAGAGGGAGGAGGAGGAGGTTGGAGGAGGAAGAAGAGGGGTTGATGAATACCCATTCATCACTCTTTATTCTTATATTTTAGCTACAAAAACCTTGGCAAATGCATGTATATTCATGTAAATACAAATAATTATCAAAAGCATGCATTGTATAAAGTTTAATAATTAGCATGTGTTTGTGCAAAAATAAAAGAATAAAGAGTAAAAAGAAAAAGAGGGAAATATTTAGAATAAATATCGAGCAACCTAACCCAAGGGAGGGCTCAGCATGGGCCTGACCGCATAAAAATCAAAGTAGAGGGAGATAGGGACTCATGTGTGTAAATATATATGTAAATAAAATAAAAGTATTTTCCTCACAAAAATAGACTCAAATTGGCTTGTAAATATTTGTATATATTTATAAATATAAAAACAAGATAAAAATATAAAAATTAAAAAGAAAACAAAAACATAGCCACCATGTATGTAGACCATCCATCTTATATTTATTTGGCTTTGTAATAAATAAAACTAATCTCTAAAAATTTTGTAAATATTCTATATTATATAGTGTAAATAAATAAAATAAAATAAAATAACAAAAAAAAAGAACAAAATTAAAAATCAAAAATACTTTGTAAATATACCATATATATAAATGTACATATGTATTTATTTCACCTATGTATATAAATAATAAAAATAAAATAAAAATATATTTTTATTCCTTATTTTATGATATAAATAAATAAAACATAAAATGGGAATAAAATTGTATAAAAATAACAAATTAAATATCAAAATTAAAATCCTATATATTGTATATATACCTATATGTAACCCTATTATGTAAATACCTTATTTTTACTTTGAAAATTTAATTATTCACTAAAAATAGAAAAAATTAAAAGAAAAATATTTCATGTTTTGACTTTTCCATAATTCGGCCATTTGTTATTTTCAATTAAATTTCTAAATCTTTTACACGTGGCCTTCACCCATTGGCCCTGGGGATTGTTGACCGCTCGGTCAACTGCCCCCCCAGGACCACTTCTCACGGGTCTTGTCGCCCGACCCGTCTTCTCGGATTTTTCCCATGTAAACCCGACTCCCTCTCGCCTAAACCCCGGGTCCGACTCGTTAATGATATATCCGACACCCTCGCCGGAGCCACCGCCTCGGGATCCGCGCTCCAGAATGCCCTACCCGCGCTCATCTTCCCGGACCCTCCTGCGTATATAGTCCCAGCTCCGCCACCTCCATTCGCATCTTTGGCTCATTTGCTCATCTACCCGTGACCTCCACTGTGTTGGCAAGAGTGACAGCTTGCTCGAGCAAGTGTCGCAGCGAGGAGAGGGGCAGTGGCCCATCGATCCGGCGAGTATCACCGTCGTGCTCCGCCCAGAGCCGGAGCTCGAGCCTCGGAGGGAGACGCTCCTCGAGGCCACGACCCAGAGCATCGCCAGCTCGTCCACAGTCTCATCGTCCACCCAGGTAGCCCTTTAGTTCTTTCTTTTTCGCTAATTTTAGATTTCCCCCTTTTCGCTCCGCCGCCGTTCCCCGCCGATTCCGATCACGTCTGACCTCTGTTCGACCATCAGGCTTCGCCATAGCCTCCGCCTTCCTCCCGCGCACCTTCTCCATACCTCCATTCAACCCAACTCGCACAGGAGCTGGGGCTCGAGCTCCTCCGTCTCCACCTTCGCCGGAGCTCGCCCATATCGACCCTCCGACCATCTTCACCACGCCTAACCGGGTCGAGGCAGTTTGCCCTCGACCCACGAGTCTTCTGGTCTATCTTGCAGGTGCATCCAAGCCCATCTGAGGGCTTGGACCATTCGGTCTAGGAGCTCTACCTCCGCCGACCTCACCGGAACTCCCCAGAGCTCGGTTGGGTCATCGGAGGCCACCAGCAACTGCAGAGCGTCACGCCGGAGCTTCTCCGATCTTCAGAAGCAGCAGAGGAGTCTCGGAGCGAGCGTACTGGGCCGGCGAAGTTCGCCGGCCACCTGTTCTTCGAGGATCTCCATCGACCGTCCGATCAGCCTCCAGCTCCAGTTTTCATCTGGGCCGTCCATTCCAGGAGCAGCAGCAACCGTCAGATCAGTGGAGGACTGATCCCAGCCGTCGGTCCAGCGAGGTTTAGCCACCGAGAGCCTCCACCGTTCGATCCCCCACGTGGTGTAGCCTCAGTCGTCCGATCACTGCGAGGACCTCAGCGTTGGAGTGCCACCCGATCCAGACCATCCAATTCTCCACGTGGCGTCCATCCATCGGCCCGCATTAATAAAGGATAATTTACCCTTAGGCCCCCTTGTTTATTTTATTTAGTATTTAGTCTTGTAAATATTTAGTGTAGTTGTTCAGTTTTTGGTACAATTGCATAGAGGACCCTGCACTTTATTTTCTTCGCGTTTATGCCCCTGTGTATGGTGTAGCACGTGCTTCGACACGTGGTTTTCTGGGCTTTTTGCATATTTTACCTTGTGGTTCTGAGATGTTATGGATTGAATGAAAACTTTTGGATATTGGCATATATACCCCTGTGCGTGATTTATTATTGCATGTGCGTATATTCGTGGGTTATTTGCAGACTAGTCCCTGGACTTTTGGTACCTGTTACCAAAAGGTCCTCGGACTTAGTTTTTATTACATTTGGGTCCCTGAGTGCCCCAGGCACGCACGACGCGTGTGTTTAGCTGGGTATTTTGCACCAGACCCCCCAGGACTCCTGGTATTTGCGTTTTGGTCCCTGTGTACTGTGCCCTTGTGTTTGATTTTAATAAGATAGCAAATCAACTCCAAATTTGATGAAAATTGGACACATGGCTCCTGCCATGATGAAAATTTTCTATAAATTTTGGAGACATTTTAGACATGGTTTGATATTTTTAAAAATCCAAAAACACGTATTTTCTTTACTGTTTAACTTTGAAAATCACAAAAAATATTAAAACTCACCTAAAAATTACAAAAAAAATTACCTACTGTTTGTTTTGGCTTGCTTGATTTTCTAGCCAATTTTGGCTATTTTTCCTTATCTAAAATACCTAAAATTGAAAAACACTCAAAAACTCATAAAAATTCTAATAAATAATTTAAAAATTCAAAAATAATAATTTAGGTGCTCAAATTTTCCTTATTTTCTTCTCTATACAGGAAAAATACCTCCAGACCTATTGGAGACTTTTAGATATTTTATCTAAGTCCCTCAAGCTCGGCTGTACAGTACCTTCTTTTTCTTCACTGTTTGATTTTTAGAAAATCAAATAAACATCAGAAAAATCTCAAAAATTCACTAAAAACAGTAAAAATTATAAAACACACAAAAATATTTTTTTCTGGAATTTTTGCTTGAGTTTTGATACATTAAACAAATAATTGAATTGCTTGCTTTCCTTGTTTTTCTTAGTTTCTTAATTAATTAAAAATCCAAAAAAAATTTAAAACCCTAAAAACCACCAAAAATACTCTTTTCTTCTCTTTCCTTCGATTTTTGACTACTTCGTAGGCCGCGAGGCCAATTCGTGCTCCTTGTGTTCGACCCTGGTCGCTATACCAGGTTAAAATAATAGCAAGACCGCTATATTGATTTTGACTTGATTTTATCTATTATTGGTGGTCTATTTTTCTGGATTGACCGCATCTGGTGACTTGGGTCGCAACGACCATTTTAGATACCTTTACCTGAGTCGCCTGGGTTTTGTCGGTAATCAGGGGTCTAGACAATAATACCCCTCTTAACTGCACCTAGGTTTGAAAAAATCATGGTTAAGTCAATTCATTGACGGTCAATCTGATGGAAGGGCACAATTAATGACGGAGAAAGAAGTGAGGGGCACAACTGATATTAGCAAAAAGATAGGGGCATAACTGAAATTGCGAGATCTCGGAGGGGCACAAGTGATAAAATCCCTTGACTTAATTCTCTGAGTTTCGCATAATAAGGTGCAGACTTTGACTCTTAGAGTCTAATCTGTCTCCTAGTGCTGGGTATGACTTCTGAATAGGGAAATAATCTGTACTCTCGTATTATGCACTTAGCTCAACTTAGACGGGGTGTTCGAAGATTGTGTGGGTCTCTTTTCTGCTAGCGTGAACATTTAAAGACTAGAGTACGGGTTGAAATAAAGCTTCGGATAAGGGATGGACGATTGGGCATAATTTTTTCTATGACCTCAAAACATGTCCGGAAAGAAAGATTCCAAATATGTAGAGGCATAAAGATCCATGCAGAGTTAAGAAAATCCATTCCAAAAAGAAGCCAAATTACTAAATAAATATTTGACCAAAAAGGTCCAAGTTCCTTCCACCCTTATTCCGCTTTTATTCCTATCATTATTCAACCTTATTCCAACTTAATCTCCTTAATGCTATCTTTCCAGCAAAAGGAGAATAAACTCTTATTCCCTATCCTTATTCCTGCTTATTCCCGAACCGAACGCCCCTAAGACAAGTGGTTCTGATTACATCATATGTTATGTCTTCTTCTGCAACTTATCCTTTCTTATCTTTAAGACAAATCAAACAAGAAGGATGATTAGATAGAGGGAGAAGAAATAAGGTGCAACAAGGATTAACTGAGGTCTGACTCTCATTTTTTTAGTCGATTTAAAGGATAATATATGATATAATCATGAGGGATCATTTATCATGTGCTGGCTTACGTCAGATTAAAGTATCTTTGTCTCCAGAGAAATAGATGCTGAACTTCGTACAAACAGGCATGAACGAAGAGCTGATGATCTTCCATGATAAATCGATATTTAATTAATGTATGCAGTCTTTATATTTTGTGTACTTAAGTAAAAAGAACTTTATATTAAATTCACAGACATAGTGGCATCTATTAACAGGTGATTGTGCAGGGAAACAATTATCTCTTATACTTCAATGAACGGTTCATCTTTTCATTGCGAGAGATGTTAAAATATGCGTTTGTTTTGAGTTATTATAGACATGTAATTAGTCTCCTCTTTGTTAACAAAGTTAACTCTACATGTATCACCTCTTTAAAATTGGCATATGCCGACGAAGAATTTGAATAATTATTGTCATATCTTATGATGTCAAGTTTATAAGGACGAATATGCACGACAATAAAATAGAGTTATAGTAGCGTTAAAAAATCCGTTACTATATCGTCCATTAAATATATAATTACAATATTATTTGTTGCAAATCTAATTTTTATACAAATAATTAGTAATGAATGTATAGATGTTGCTATATATCAGCAATTGTGCATATAACAATGCTTATCCATCGTTATTTTTCATTTTTTGCTAAACTTGTTCATTTTTAGTTCAAAAAATTAACAACGATTGGTTAAAATTTTGAAAATTAGTAAGAACAAGCGTTACTAGATGGACCGTCTCTAAAAATATAGCAATGAATATGATATTCATGTGAGATTTCAAGTATAAAATAATTTCGCAAGAAATAACAACATCTTTATATATTTAATAACGGATGATATTGTGATGGATTTATAAAAAGTCACTATATCTTCATTTTGTTGCAACATTTCAAAATAATTTTTATTATAGTAATTCACAATGAAAGTATTATTTGCTACTAAATATTAACATAAGGGATTGGGGATCTTGCACCATGGTGTATATAAGTTGCATGCACCAGCTTCTAGGGCCGTTTGACCTTCGTTCATCCAAGGGCTCTGCTGAGTCTTACTTTCCCGAGACAAACCCCGTTTTTCGAGCATATCCACTCTCTCCAGTGCACTCCCAGTTAACCCTAACTCCCTCCCTCCTCGCCGGCGCAAACCCCCCCGTACCCCTCCCCATCTCGCCAGCACTCTCACCTATTCCGCTGTGAAGATCCCGGACGCCCCTCCTTTCATCGAAGGGAGGATGTCCCTTGTTCGGGTTGCACGGATGATGTGCACAAAGGAGGGGACCTGCAGTGGTCATGGTGGCATGCGGGAGATGTGAGGCGGAATGGGGCAACCTCGCTACTCGGCTGCTAGATCGCCCTCGCACCGCTGTTGCCATTGAATTCCTCCTCTCCATCGTACGATGCCTCGAAACTTCGAGGCCCCTGGAGTGGCGTTGCCCTGTTCTTCCACATGCATCAAAACACTCAAAACTCACATCCCTACGAAGATCAAATTTGTTTAGATTTGCATTATTTTTCCCATGTAATTTCCCATCCTTGTTATACAAATTCTTTTTAGCTCAATATAATATTTGCCTCTTTTGATTCTCACAATTTTCCTGATGACATAATCGCATATTAGATAATTTTCCTTGATGTCCCCAATTTTGTTTTTAATGATGTATTGAGTAATATCATGATAATTATACACAAATTCTATGTCCTTTTATGCCATCTAGCCTTTGTTGAGGGGATATGCATGAACGAAAGTCAAGGAGAAAGATTATCTTCAGAAAAAATAGTGCAGTTATTATAAAAAAATGGGGGAAAAAGGAAGACGGTATATAAGATCATCACATATGACAAGGAAACCTGGTTGTAACAGGTAATAGATACAATAAATGTCTCCCCGTATATGTATATATATTCACATGAGACTCCCCGTCACAATTTCAGTCCTTTATTTAACCTTGCATGGCATACTCAAATGAATGTCAATTGTCAATGTACCGCAGCACTAAAATACTAACACACCAAATGAATAAAATAAGCAATCGAAAGCCCATTTTCTGAGCTGTTACTTTTTCACATGGTGTAAAATTAAGCAAAAGCTTATATGCTTCGTTTTGGATTCTATTGATCTAATCTATTTAAAATCAGGAGTTTTTTTAGCACTAACAATTGCTAATTTGGCTTGCAGTGACCCCATCTTCGCCAATCCAAAAAGGGAATTAGGCAACTTCAAAATAAGAGAGGCTTGGGACTTGTAAAATGGAAAAAGTCAGTGCTTGGGTATGTCATGCTATACTTGCAACTGCAATGCTACCAGTCTTATATTTGTAACAATTTATTGCAGCAGTAGTCGTTGTTTGATCCATTTTATTATACTTCTGCATATGAGAATTGCCTCAAAACAAATGTTGTTTGACAAGTGTACTTGGATCAGTTTAAATGACATCGATATTAGTTAGTTATGGCTATATAAAGCTTGTGTGTTCAATTACTGTTGGTTATTCATGTGTTCTTCTTGCCTAAAGCTCACGACGTCACAATCTCTTCTTCTTAAAAAAAAGTTAAGTTTATTATTTAACCATTAATTTGGGATGGTTAAGTTTATTGTTTAACCATTAATTTAGGATTGTGACTTAGATATGAATGGACAATGTCTAAACGTGGATTTGTTAAGTAAATATCATAACATAATTAGAATTACTAGACACAATTCTTGATAGATTTGTTTTGTGAAATGTCCAAGGAGCAGCAGATGTGCACCAAGGATGCGAACAGATGGATACGGATATAGATATTACCATATCTTTATCTGTTTTTGAATATGGATGCGGATATTGACGAATATTAGAACTATCTTACCATATCTTTAAAAAGCAGATATAGATGTAAAACAAATACTGATTGGATATGAGTAATGTTAGAATCAACTTGATATATGTGAATTAGATGGAAAACATATGATATACATTTACTAAATGTGTTGGTATCATAAAAAAGTATATAAATGTGGTAAAAGAAGGTATGGAATTATGGTATATGGTGTTAAAAATAAATCTATAATTATATTTATATACAAAAACAGATGTACGAATACAGATGTTTACGGATATCAAAACGATATCCATATCCGTAATCCATTTTAAATGGATACAGATACGAATATCAAAATTTATATAAAACAGATACAATGATAGATCGGATACGGATATATCCGTAAACATTTGCATCCTACCACCAAGCATATCCTTCCCATTGATGCAGATAGAATAATCTCCATTATTTTTTAAAATGTTATGCATTTAACCAAATCTAAAATTGCTAATTATTCTGTCACTTACACACTTGTAATCCGCATCGAAAAACAACCTGATATTCACAATATAACGAGGCTCGTGTAAAAACTCACAAGGGTGCACCTATCTCTATATGACGAAGCAAAAGTTTGGATTAAAGTCTCTCCAAGGCAGATGCCAAGCATCCTTCGGCAAGGCACATGCCAACATCACCTTTGGGTTTTCAGATGTGCATTTCGCACATATCATGTAGCAACTTCATGTCGTATGAGCCAGACCGTCTTGATATACCTCTTGATCCACATATGGAAGGGAAGAATTTCATTACACAATATATACATATGGAGTTGAGAAGTACGGGTATCAATTGTACATAAAGGAAACTATGTAGAGATGATGGAACAATACAGAGTACAACATATGGTATAAATGGTAAAAAAAGACAATCAAGATTACAACATGTCTCTACTCCACAATTTAAGCTTACAAAATGTCTTTTATTACTTATGAAAACAACCATAAACGGACAGATTGTGTTACACAACAATTGTAATTGACAATTGCAACCTTGATTTCTTCTCTTCTTTACAGTGTTCGGATGCAGCTCTTCTGCAATCAAAAGTCTCAAGGACAAGATTCTGTGTCAATTACTGTCTATTGACCTTGCCTTTGGATGAAGCTCTTCATTTTGAAAATTGAATGTTGTTAACATGGGAATCACTAGAATCATTTAGTAAGTTTATTCTTTCAAAAAAAATCATAGTATGTTTAGAAGTCAAAGCAGGAACCTAAAAAAATTGGAATATGAATACCTCTATGTTACATTAGCTTTGGAAATATCGCTTCCTTGTACATGAGGCACGTTAGCAACCTACAAAATCTGGGGAATAATATTAACTTTATGTGGTGATGGATTCAAAGACATAAAAAAAGATGAGAAAAAAATTGAGCACATGATTTGCATAATTTCAATATCATTTTGATTCAGATAAATTCGTTCTAATAAATATCTTAGACTCTAAAAGATCCGAGAATTCTTTCAATTTAGTATTTTTTAGGTGACATGATTCCATTGATTTAGTAAGCATATATATATATATATATATATATATATATATATATACACAAACCAATTTTAGCGTACATCGATACCAGCCCACACCCATAAAAACGAATCCAAATATAAGTATGGGTGTAATAATGTGTAGTTTTATCTTTATTTTGATTTGGGGATACAAACGATGATAATCATAGCTTGACCCATCAAAATGGATGAATATGTGTCTCCAACAAAATGCGTGTAATTATCATGATATTACTAAATACATCATTAAAAACAAAATTGGGGACATCAAGGAAAATTATCTAATATACGATTATGTCATCAGAAAAATTGTGAGAATCAAAAAAGGCAAATATTATATTGAGCTAAAAATAATTTGTATAACAAGGATGGGAAATTACATGGGAAAAATAATGCAAATCATAGCTATGGCGACTAAATAACAATGATTAACTAACTTTATCACTATATTGCAAACTTATTAATATAGCGGCGTTTTATCTATTCGTTGTTATTTATATTAGAAATAACGATGTTTTTTTATATTCATCTCTATTTATATTAAAAATAGTGACGCTTCTTTAAATCCGTTGTCATTTTATTATATCAGTAACTAAATTGTCGGTATAATTCTAACGCTATAATTCTAATTCACAATTGTTTTAGTAGGATTCCATATGCATTTTATATTTTTACTCCATTAAATATATCAAAAAATAACTTTTTTATACCTATTATTTATTTTATAAACAATCCCAATAACATGTGCTACAACAAATATCATATATAGGGACGGATCTAAGACGACAAAAATGTGGACCACGGCTAAGTTGTCTTCAATTGCCCCTTAGACTATAGAATGTAGAGAAGATCCTCTTATGTGGTGATGTGACTGCTCGATCTTGATCGAGCTGTTCACACGATTTTTCATGATACGAGCTCACAAAAAATATAAAATCATACAAATCGTTCGATCAAGATAAGCGGTTGTCGTTGCCACAGCTGGTTCCAACAAAACGACCGCACCCTCAAAACCTTATTCTCCTTTTTGTACAAAAACCTATTAGATTAGATCATTAATAATTTAGTAATAACTACAAGAAAAAGTTGATACATAAATCATTGCTATATAATTAGTTGCACATAATATCTTTATCAACTATAGGAAAGATTCGAAGATAGTTTTGTAATGAAAAATACGAAGTACAATAAATTTAATTACTAGAGATATGACAAAAAATGTTGAAGTCATATCAAATTTGATTGTAGTATTTATATCTTCTTTTCTTGAACATCCATTTCATTGCTCGTCAAGACCAAGCATTTGTGCATGAATATAACAACATGGAGTATCCATTATGTTGATGGCAATCCACGATAAAGTATTCATCTCTTAGGTTGAGGAAATTTAGGCTAAGGTTGTCTTTTGGGGTTGGTGTACCATAGTTTAAAATCCTCTCCTTCACGTTTATCTCTCGATTTTAAATATATAATATATAAAGTCAGGAATATAATTTGACATTAACAACAATATATTTATTATTGCAACGTTATTGATGAAGCAGGTATCAAAGGTTATCCATTTCTTCCCTCAAAGATATCTTCTTTAAAAGGTCTAGCAATGATCATTAGTACCAGCTTCAAAGAGAGACCAACAATAGGTATTATTATAAAAACTGTTGCATAGTGATATATCAAGAAGTATTAAGTTCATTGCTATATAATTTCAAATAACAAACATTGCTACATAAATAATATCCAATAACATAGCAATGATTTTAAAAAGAAAATACAGGATAATATATATTGCTTGTGTGATCGTTTAGAAAGAAATCCGACAGAATAAGCAGTAAGTTGTCGTTTTTTTATCATAAAATTATACCTTCTGCCTGAAAAGATTGAAAATTTAAATGTGCCCCAAATCATCGGTAGATAGAATTCGATTAGAAAATCTGCAAATAGATCACGACACACAAGAATATCTTGAAGAAAGTAATCCTGGACGAAAAAGGAAAAGAAATCAACAGCCGCAATCTTCGTGGACTCCTACAGAAGAAGAAGCGGTTGATTCCGATCCGATCAGGAGTATGATTTTTGAGTACGCTATTTAAACAAGCAAACACGAGAGATCGCTTCAGTTTCTTGCTTCCAGCATACACAGCCAATGGAGCCGTCATCTCATGCCAATATCTCCGTCACCCACCACCCTCTTCCCCACGGCCATACACCGGTGTTAACCGTCCACTTCCGCGTCCTCGAGAGGCTCTTTTGCTCATGGCGTTTGCGCAACAGCGGTGCCATCGTCCACTCGCATCTTCAGGCGCCGAGGAACGCATTCCTGATCGACGAGTGCCGCATCGACCTACCCCGCGAAATCGACTGGTCTGATTCTCATCTTGCAGCCAACATAATTGGAGAATTCTTGCAGGCGATTCTCCATCAGTATGCCCTCCCAACGTACGAGGTCATGCAGTCGACCACCAGCACGCTGCTCACCTGCTTGCACCACGAAGCTTGCAGAACAAAAGCAGGGAGAGACGAGCCCCTCCACACGGTGATCGTCTACAATCATTACGTCATTCTGCACGTGGATGTGCCCGTGGAGATGGAAGATGGATGCCTCCTGTTGGAGCTGCAGAGGCCTCGATGCCGTCTGGGGAGGATGAGGTACGAGAAGAAGGAAGGGGAGGAGGAGGGATGCGCCATATGCTTGGAGGAGTTGAGTGACTGGGAGGTGATCACCAGTTTGCCGTGCTCGCATGTTTTCCACAGCAAGTGCCTGGGGAGATGGCTCGCTCGAAGCGATTCCTGCCCTTGCTGCCGCCGTGCCATTCTACGCATCCGCGATTGATTAGATCAACACCGCGATCTGCATTTCTCTGCACGCAGCATTTTGAGATTACTTGCATGTTCAGGTCCGGTGAAGTTCACGGTCGCAAGTTACTCGATGTGATATCTGTGCGATCAATCTGAAAAGTTTCAAACTGGAAGTGTTCGGACATCTTATTGTTGGTTATGATTGCATATATATGGTTTCAGATGATTAGGACTGTGTGATTTCTTGTGTAATAACTTTTCTGTTTGGTGTATATGTGACTGCGGTTTGAATTAGAAGCTAAGATCGTAGCGCATTCTAATTCTTGAACTCATTGGACATATAAGCACTGCTATGTTATTTACACTGCGAAATTTGTAAGCAGTAATTAGAATCACCGTCAACAAGCAAAATTTACGGTGTTTCAGTGTTGTCTGTCCTAATCGACAACATAACATCGTTGGGTTAATAATACAACTTAACCACTGAGAAAAGTTTATTTACAATTCATGCTTACTTGTTATGATTCGGAAAGCAACTCTGTATTCAACCAAAAAAAATATGACTGATTAGGATGTTCTGATGGACTAACTGGGCGATGGCAGAGGTCTATTTGATGTTGGGTACTGAGTTTGAAACTAGAAATTGTGTAAACGGAGGAGGAAGAGACAGAGAGAGAGAGAGAGAGAGAGTCAAAGAAAGTCCGTAGGGGAGATGTTGGTGGTGGAGGGGAGGAAGGAGAGCAGATCAAGATCTAGCGCACGGTAAGGCCCACAAAAACCTGGATTTCATGTGAATCGCTCGATCAAGATCAAGCGGCTCGAGTGCTCAATCGATTTGCAACAGTCCTCTGTTGTACCGCAGAGGATACGCGCTCGGGGAGGAAGATGAAGAAAAGATGGATATTTGCTATTGGATTAATGGTGGAGATGTATTGGTGTTAGTTTAGAGGTATATAATATGAAATGGTGTGGAGGAGGAGGATGCACAAGAGGTTTGGGTGTTAGATGCAAAAAGGAAAAGATTCGTCAATTGGTTGTAGATGGTTTGGTTGGTTACTAATAATATAACGACCAATATAATATCCGTTGTTAATTGCAAGTACAATAAATTACTTTGTACAGATATATTGTCGTTATATATTTAATAAAGACTGTTTTAGTGATTGATTTTGAAAAAAAACGTCACTATACCTAAATTTTATTGTAGTGGCAATTCACTACAACATAATTGACTTAAACCAACAAATAATAGAACTTTCGTTGCCATATATTCCATAGTTAAATACACATCAACGATTATATTCACTACTCAATTCTTTAAATTCGCAATGATTATTGTTGACTTTTTCTTCTTATAATTGTTAAATTTGACAACGGTTCTTACAAATTTTAATGAATAATCTAACGGATAAATCATCATTATATGAATTTTTAGGAGCGAATTCAACATTATTTGCTAATTAGAAGTTAACTCTGCAACACACAATATTCATTGTTATATATTTAACATCAGAAGGCATGACAACAAACATTCAAGTTATTCATTGCCATATGTAATTTTCTTACAATGATTCTTTATTGAAATTTAAAGTGGTGTAGATATCTTCTTTTTTGTAATTTTCAAACTACTTTCACTAAAACATGATCTTTTAATAAAATAATCATCAAATTCCGTAATATAAATAGTAATTATATTTTCATGAGAAACCAAATTATGATCGTAATGGTCGAGTTACAGATAATGTAGAAAACACACACTAGAGAACTCTATGATTCCATACATAGTTCTCACTTAAATTGAGGAGAGAATAGCTGGACATATTAAATAAAAATATATCATAGTCTGTAACATGAGGTATTATAAAATTAATGGTGTTTGTAACATAAAGACAACTAACGTAGAGTTTTTATATTGGTAATATTACGAATTTTATAGCAGAATGTATATATTACACACACAAACCATTCCTCAACGCATCACATTTCTCTTCTCCTCCATTTTGAAAAGAAAATGTCATTTTCTTTGCCTTTGTCGCTATTACTTTCCTGATAATTTTTTCGACTGTCTTGGGAAAACAACTATTTTTTGCACCAAGGAAAATTTGGATCGACATCCAAAAATGTGAATTCTTAGTCAAAATTAAGGGTTGCAGTCAACAAATATTTTTTTCCTAAATACACAAAAATAAGAGGAACAAAATTGAAAATTTCAAGGTTTTGACACTATATGATTTTCTTATGATTTTTGAAAGTTTTTTTATTTTAATTTAACTTTTAAACTCGAGACACAATATCTCTAAATGCTCTTTGGATATGTTTTAAAAATAAATTTAGGTGCTATACTATTTTTTTGTCTTCTTTGGAGATGAAATGAACTAACTAAAAGTAAAATACTACAAAATGAAAATACTACATCGAAACATTGTTTTTAATTTTTTTTACTATCTATACAATTGCTATAATTCTATGAAAAATCTTGTATGGACACTCTTTCAATTTTTAGAGAACTCTTTCAATTTTTAGAGACACTATCAATTTTTCTTAACATGTACATCCAATATAACATGTATATTGCATTTACAATTAATTGTTTAATGTGAATCCAATTCACATCAATATTTAATTCGTAAATACTATTTAAAATTAAATCTCTCTAACATATTATAAATCATATTTATAATATTTACGATTAATATAGATAGCGATTAACATTAATCATATCTTTGGTAATTGAATCATATTTAATTATCTCAGATGATTATTCTCATTTGTTCAAATAATATGAATCATATTCAGATTATTCATGATAAATAAATCACATTTAATCATCAATTTTCCAATGTTCAGATACATTATCAATAATGGAATTATTCTTGAACTCTTTCAAGATAATGCGCTTTCTCCACGGATACTTGAAGATAAGGACATTGTGATTGTACATTCCATGTATTATGACTTGGATTGAGATCATATCTCAAAACTAGATATCGGGGACCTCTCAAAGATGTTTTATTAAATCAAATAGAAAAACTAATCTTCTTATTACATCCAAATCACATTGGGGTTAATGTCAAAAGTTTGGACTATGGATTACTAATCTACTGAAAGGAGTCACTAAAATCCAAATAGTCTCACCACTCTGTCGAAAAGGAAGTGTCATGGTTATATAATCATTTACGATCACAACATGCTCGAGTATTCCTAATACACGTACATCCTGCATATTAGAAGATATAGAATAAATCCAAAGTTTTAGATCATATTTGAATTGTCTTCTTCATGGTTTTTATCGTTAAGTTTATCATTTGGTCATTGAAAGTTGGTATTGATCATATGCTTTCTAAAATCATATATCATACCCAAAAATTCTTATCCTGCTTCCAAAGCAAGACGACCACGCATGTAATTGTACCGATCCCAATACCTCATGAGTAAGCTCATGTCTTCCAGTTCAGTAGTGAACTTGTATGATCCCTTTGAGAGATTGTATTAATCATATGCCCTTGTATGTACATCACCTTGTTGGTGAATAGACCTTTATTAGGTCATCAACCTATCGGTCTACCTAATGTACACACTTAGACATATAATAATACATATATCTCCGATCATAGGATGCGTGCCTATATCGTGACAACATACGACATGGGTCTTGGTTATCTCGATATATTTAAGTCAACTCTTTGACCTAACTTATCTAACACCTTCGAATATCTATTCCTATATAGAGGACATGCATGAAGAGGTCGATCAGATATCAGCTTTTGGAAAGTGATTGTCATCTCCTCAGTCTGGAGATCCTTTCTTAATAATCCCTTGACAGTGTTTGATGAGTCATCAATCTAACTCTTTCGATATCATCCAGGCACCAGCCTCTATGATTCAACCATTGAATCAACAGTTGTATGATTATTACGATGGTCATGATACTTGATCCTAATTATACTAAAGGACCTCGATAGTGCATCATTCATTTAATCTCAGACAAGGAGTGAAATAAATCTATAACCTTTATTGATATATCAAAGATTTACAATCACATTTATTGTAGAAATGGTTCACACCGAGCTTACATGACTAACAATCTCCCACTAGCCCTTAAAAATTTTCATGTACAGTCTTTAAACCCATGCTCATAACATATTGTCTGAAAACATTTTGGGGTAAAGGTTTGGTAAGGGGATTATCGACGTTGTCGGCAGAGGCTATCTTGACGATGATCATGTCACAACACTTTTGAATCTCCCGAATGATGTGGTATTTCCTTTCCACATGTTTTTTCTTTTGATGCCACCTGGGTTCCTTCTCTTGAGTTATATCTCCCATGTTATCGCAGAGTAGCAGGATGGGAGTACCAGAGGAAACTACACAAAGATCTAGGATGAACTTGCGTAACCACAATGCCTCATTTGTGGAATCTAATAAGATAATGTATTCAACTTCTGTTGTTGAATGAGTTGTAGTATCCTACTTCTTGCTTCTCCAACTCATAGAGCCATCGTTCAACAAAAACACAAACCCTGAAGTTGACTTGTGGTCATCTATAACAGATTAAAAGTCTGAATGTGTGTATCCTAAGACTTGGAGATCACCATCTCCATAGACTAAGAAGTAATCATGTGTTTGTCTTAGATACTTAAATATGTTCTTCACTGCATTCCAATATTATTCTCCATAGCAGGATTGGTAACAGCTTACCACTCCCGCTGCATGGTAGATATATGGCCTTGTCCACATCATAGCATACTTTAGGCTTCCCACAACATATGCATAAGGGCATCCAACCATCACTTTCTTTTCCTCAACACTTTAAGGAGCCATCCCTTTAGATAGATGGATATTATGTCTTAAGGGAAGGAAGACTTCCTTAGACTTCTCCATATATAAATGTTCCAAGATCGTCTTAATGTACCCATGTTGTGACAATCCCGAAATCCTCTTTCTTTGTTTCTGAACAGCTTCAAATCTAAGATATAAGAGGCTTCTCCAAGATCTTCCATATCGAAGGTATGAGACAACTAAATCGTAACACTAGTTATCATCCATGTATCATTCCCAATGATAAGGATGTCATCTGCATAAAGTGAGATGAACACAATGACACTCCCACTAAGCTTCTTGTACACACATGATTTATCAGGATTCTGAATAAAATCAATATCTATTTATGATTTCATCAAATCCGATGTTCTAGCTATAAGGAGCTTGTTTAAGCCCATGGATTTCCTCAGTTTTCATACTTTGCCTTCCATGGTTATGAAGCCCTAGTGTTGCTCCATATTATATATATATATAGAGAGAGAGAGAGAGAGAGACAAACATGAGTATTGATGAATATCCATTTCATCACCTTTATTTTTTTTCGTTTTGGCGTTAAACCCCTAGCTAAACGCATGTAAATAGCATTAAATTGTACAAAATAACATTCAAAGATTGATACTTAAATATTGTATAAATACATGTATTTAATACTAAAATAAATGAATAAAGGACATAAAATAAAAAGAATGAAGTGTTAAAGACACTTAAAGATCCTAGACCTCGAGACCCGGTCATCATGATGACTTGGTCGAGAAGGAATAAAGTTGGAGGAGATATGGCAAACTAATTGTACAAAATACAATTCAAAACCCTATTCTTTTATTCATCAATAAATGCATTTTGGCACATATTTTTTTTATTATTTATACTTCAAATAAAGAAATCCTCAACATTAAAGTTGTATGATAAAATACAAAGAAAATACAAAATTGGTTTCATACAAAAATAATGCATAGCGTGCTTAGGACACTCTGAATAAAAAGCCTCAAAGAAAACTTCACAGACATGTGTTTCCTCCATATAGACTCAAAATTGACCAAGCTTACTTATTATTTATAAAATTTAATTATCTATTTAATGAAAATAATTTTATTTAATTTGAATATGATATGTAAAAGTTGACTTTTGGGTCCATATTATACTATATACATGTATATAATATTCAATATATTCATCATCTTTAATTTTACATTTATTATATTTTTATATACTTGTAAATATTATTTGAAAAGCATTTAAATAATAAACATAGGATAAAACCATAAAATTTATTAAAATAAATGATGTATCATAATATATAGGTAAACTATACTTATAATATATACAATCATATTTATTTATTTAAATAAATAAAATCCAAAAATAAAAATAAAATATGTAAATATGTAATTAAATAAGTTATAAATATATTAAATATTTAAATACAATCATAACACACAAAATATAAAATAAAAATACGAGATCTAAAATACAGGTAATATCCCTATGAATATACATGTAAATATGAGCACCGAATAAATTAACTTGTAAAAATAAATATAAATAATAATAAAATACTACATAAAATAGTAAACACCTTTATATGTTAACATAAATGTGATAAAAATCATTTATTATTTATCTTGATTTAATAAGAGATTTAATTCCCTGATTTTCCTTATTGATCCATGTGGACCAATCAGGGACCCTTCTTTGTTGATCTATGGTCAACTCTTCTTCTCAAGCCGCTTACCACCATTAGAGATGGCGACCCGCCACCCTCTCCTTGTTTTTTCGTATAAGCAATCACTCAAATCGACTCGATCTTTTACGCAAACACTGCTTGAAACTACCCTAATACACGCCAAATCCTTAGATCCCATGTACATACTCCTAATCGATTAGAAGCCCTAAGTCAGTAAGGCTCCTCCACCATGTTTATAAATAAACCCTCTGAGCTCGTTTTCTCATTTTGATCCTTCTCTACCCTCTCTAATACCAATCTTCAATCTTTTTGAGTTTACGATGACAAGAACATGCTTGCAAAAGTTTTGGTGTTGAGAAAGAGCGATCGGAGGTGGTGATTCAGCTTGTCGGAGAAGCTATCGGTGATGCTTCCTTTGCTCGCTGGCATATCTAGGTTTGAGATGCTTTTTTCTTTCATTTTTTTCGCACTTTATTTCCTTAGATTAGCTTAATCCTTAGTTTATCCAATCATTCAATAAGGTAGCTTAATTTTAGGAATTAGAATAGCTAGAGCTTTTTGCTCTAGCTTGAAATTTCTTATCCTCCGATTGTAGTCCAACATGTACTCACTCCAGATTACATCCCCATCGCTTGCTCCACATTTCCCCCTTTGTTTTCACCCTCGATTATATAATAATCTAGATCTAACCATTTCTCATCGTCTACCTTACACAGGAAATATCCATCCTGCTCTACCTCACTGTGATTCCATTCTAACCGAGGTCGACGAAATTTTCCCTTGACCTCTAACCATTTAGCATGCATATTTCTCTGTTTAGGAGCCCAGTTGGGCAAGACTTGAATATGCACGAAGCATTCCAGGTCTCTATTCTTTCTCAAGCTCTAAACCTCTCCCCGACGAGGCCCGAACCATTTTAAGGACTCCACCATCTGTAGAACCGTTCTAGGAGCCTAGAGTACCCATCAGTAGCAAGATTAAGGGGCAGAGATGTGATATATCAGCGATCGAAGGAGCAACCAACGATTGTTCTTCTGAGTTCATCCAGAAGCCTCCATTGATGTCGGATCCAAGTCAAAGCCCAGATCTAATCTAGGCCATCCAGTTCAAGGCAAAATAACATGCCCCAACATCATATGATCTTCTAAGTGGTGCACGAAGGAGTGCCTGATCGATCCACTTAAAGGAGTAAATTACATAGGTGATGAACCGAAAATCCCACCAAAATCCAAGTAAAGGTAAAATCATCAAGGGTCATTGCGACCCGGATCTCAGAGATCGGACTCAACAAGAAAAATAGACCAACAAAATTAATAATCAGTCAAAAAGCCGAATAGCGGTCTCGTTATTTATTTAACCTGGTATAGCGACCAGGGTCGAACACAAGGAACACGGATTGGCCAAGTGGCCTACGAAGTAGTCAGAAAATGAATAAAATATAGAAACTATTTTTGGTGTATTTTATGGATTTTTAAATTTTTTGTGATTTTAAATTATGACGAAAAAGAGGAAAAAAGGCAAAAAGTTCACAATCTACAATGTATTAAACACTCAAAAACAACTCAGAAAATTAAAATAAAATTATTTTTTATTTTAAAGTTTTTAAGTGTTTTTGGTAATTTTCTTAGAATTTTGTGATTTTTAGTTGATTTTATAAAAATAGAAAAAGGCAAAAACAAGGAACTAATGCGCAGCCAGATTTGAAAGGCTATTTAAAAATGGGTAAATAGCCTAACAAAATCTGGAGACAATTTTATATGAAACTAAAATAAAAACTACACTGGAGAAAGAGAAATTGTATTTTTTTATTTTTTAGAATTTTAATGATTTTTATAAGATTTTTAGGATTTTTCAGTTTTAGTTGTTTTATAAATCCAAATGAAGTGAAAATTGGACCTAAGCTAAAAAACACACAAACAAACAATAATTAATTTTTTTAGAATTTTTGAGGGGTTTTTAATATTTTTATTTGATTTTATATTTCAAATAGTAGCAAAAATAGGGGGGTTTTTAATTTTTAAAAATATCAAAACAACTCAAAAATGTCCCAAAAAATTAGTGAAATTTTTACACAATCGCAGAAGCCAGGAGAAGATCATGCACTTCTTCTATTCCAATGTACACCTTTTGGAATGCATCACGTCATTCTGTGTCGTGTCCAAATTTCACCTATTTTGGAGTTAATTTGATATTTTATTCAACCAATATAAAATCCACAGTATACAAGGACCTAAATGTAAGAAAACAAACTTTCAGGGATAAATGGAAACACGTGCATAAACTATTGGGGGGTCAATGCAAAATACGCATCAAATTTCAACACATGTTCGAATACTGTACGCACAGGGGCATATATGCAATTTTCAAAACATAACATTCATTCCATAACATGCAATAAACTCAACCCTAAACATGCAAAAATCCCACAAAATCACGTGTCGAAGACGTGTCTCCACAAAGTAGGGACTAAAATGCAAATACAAGAAACTACAGGCCATGAAATGAAAAATATACAAGTGTGTGAATTTATTTAATAAACTAAATGGAAACTAAAATAAAATGCAGGGGGTCGGGCGTAAGTTACCCAGCCACAGTACGCGCGTGGCGCGTGAGGGGTAACGTGTCAAGCGGTGAGCGGCTGGCGTGCGTACAACTCTGATGACGCCTCCTGGAAGATCCAACGGTCCTGGCATGAAGGCGAACGTGGGATGCACGTGGCCATCAGATGGAAGATCTAACGACCTGACAGTAGCAGGAGATGAATGGCTCCGATGGTGACTGGAGGTGAGGCGTGATCCGACGGTGGAGGGATAGGCTGGATGATCTCCTCTAGGGCGAGCTTCTCCGGCAAGCTGGGAGTGATCCGAGCGTCCGATGGAAGATCGGAGAAGAGGGTTCGCCTCGCGATGTCGATCCGCGTCGGGTGGTGGTGTCTGATGGAGCTCCCAACGGTCCGATCCTCCGGCGAGGGAGGAGGGAGCTGGGCGACTCCAGCGAAGGATGGAAGATGCGACTCAGGGGGGTATCCTGCGTTATTCACCTGCAAGAGAAAGCTCGTGGTCAGAGGTATACTCCGGAATGGGTTATTAGGTCAACAGCAAAGGGTAGCGGGGTGGTTTGGTGAAAAGGGGTCCTGACGGAGGCGGCGGAAGGGATCGAGCTCGATCTTGGTTCGGATAGCCAAGATCGAGGTGATCGGATCATGGACGGAGGGTGAAGATGAGCCGAGGGGTCTATCTATATGGATTGGATGGGGTGATGGGGCTCTGACCACTGAGGCGGAGCTGGCAGAGCAAGATCGGAAAAATTAAAGCTACACGATGATCTAGAAGCTAAGGGAAGTACATGATGGTGGGAATCATCTATGGGGGAGATTTTGGATCTCCGACGGTCTTCGCCTCGATGGAGCGACGCCTCCAGAGGCTCGGTCTACGCCAACGGTGAAGCACGACAATGAAGGTCGCTGGACCTAGGGCAAAGACCTCCAAATCCTCGCTGCGACACCCTCAATCTCTCGTTGTCACTCAAGGATGAATGTGGAGGTCACTGGGAATGAAAACGGAAGCTGAAGGTGCGTGAAATGGTGGAAGGAGGCGAAGCTTTATACTGCAGGGGTCCGAGAAAGAAGGAGATCCGGCGCGCAATCCAAAGCTCAGATCTCTAAGAAGAACCTCAGGCGTGAATCTCAGATGAAGGAGCTGCAATCAGAGCCCGGGGTTTGGGTAAATGGGAAGTGGATCACGTCAGGAAAAATTGGCGAAGTCGGGTCGGCGATGTGGATCCGTGAAGAGGTTGTCCTGGGGGGGGGGAAGTTGACCAGGGGTCAACATCCCCCATGGACCAATCAGATTAATTCTTTTATTAATTATTTGTAAATTCATTTTAAAATAGTAAATGATTTTATTTCGAAAAATTTTCAAAATGAAAAATGTTTATTATTTTTCAAAGTATTTTTTTTTGTGATTTCTATTTATTTTTGAAAAATAAATTAATGTATATACATAGTATTATATTATATACAGGTATATATATCTATGTATTTTTATTTTTATTTTTAATTGTTTATTTTTGCACAATTATCCCTATTTTATATTTTATTTATTTCCAACATAAAATATGGTATTCAAAATAATTTTTATTTAATTTTTATTATGTATTTACAAGGGTAAAATAAATATGTGTAGGTACATATATACATGTTACATACAAGGGGAAGAGGGAGAATTTATTTTTGTTTTATTTTTATTTTTCTTATTTTTATTTTATTTTTATAAATATATACAAAATATGGGAACCCCATATTTTTTATTATTTTTTTGGGAAATAAAATATATACACTAAGAGGGGGTTTATGTACAAGGCTGAGTTACCCTATCTCTCTCTACTTGTTTTATTTTGCAGTTAGGCCAATGATTGGCCCTCACTTGGGTTCAGGTCACTCAATATTTATTCTAAATATTTCCCTCTTTTTCTTTATTCCTTTATTTTTGTACAAAAACATGCTAATTATAGTTATTTACTTGAAGCATGCATTTTTGCAATTTATTGTATTTACAAGTAATTCCATGGTATTTTGCCGAGATTTCTAGCTAAAATAAAGGTATAAAGAGTGATGAATGGGGATTCATCACCCCCTATACTTTACTTTTGCTATTCCCTTAGCAAACACTTATTTGAAAAAGAAGTGAAAAAGAAAAAGAAAAAGAGAGGAAATCAAGGTTGATTATTAAACTTTCCTTCATTAAATTGAAATATGGAGCTCAGTCAGACCTTTGGATTATTAATTTGTCGGAACATTATTTGGTCTTAAGCTTAAAACTTAACAGCCTCTAAGTTCCACCAATCTATGGTCAAGACTCCTCAGTAAACCAGATCAGAACAAGTCTACATACACAAACTCTAATGACCATGAATCTTTCCTTGTACTGTGTAAGTGATATGTAGCTCCCCACCTCATAAATGACAAAGAAACAACCTCCTTCAACCTGGTAACTCTAATGCCTCGGTCTAGTAACTCTTTCTTCGAGGAGCGGGGTATTCCCTTCTAAGTTCAAGTACAAACCGGCTCAAGAAGAGGGGGAAGAAGAGAATGAACCATGACCAGTGTAGCCATGTATCCTTGGGATCTCTAACTAGTGTAGCTGAGTCTCCCGCTGCAAGCTTCATGAGATGGTCAGGTGTAACATAAGATTTGCTTTATTTGACTATATACACTCTGGTGGGATTATTAAATTTTCAATCCGACCCACCACTTTTTTGGAGTTTTTCTTTCTTTGCACATTTTTTTGACGTGCATATGTACAACATATCTACATGGTGCAAATATATACATAAGGAGTTTTTCCTCTTGAGCCAGTAGACTATCCCTCTTTTTAAGCTTTATTGCAACCCACAACTCCTGCCGTTAGACTTCATAACCACCAGACCAAGTTGAGATGCACTTCCTTCACTATAAGAAGAAGAGAGGTTCCGCTTAGAAGTAGTACCCTCATATGCTACCCCATATCAAAGGAAACTGCCTCCTCACCACCTCATCCGTGGAGAGCTAAGTTTAAAGTGCTGGTGCAAGTAAAGCCATTGTCTCTGAGAGTCATGTGTGTGTTGTTAAGTGCTCTACTTACGCCCATCAAGATGACATATGCTCATAGCCTAGTGGACTCAAAGAATTAAGTCCCAATGGACCTGAAAAGTCTCAATCCTAAGCCCTATAAGGTTCCTCTTATAATTAGGTGGATTAAGGTCTTAACCAAGCTCCATTTGTAAATTTAATTCCAGGTCAGTTTAAATGTCAACTATGATTTGGAAAAGCTGTGCAAGTATTTACAAAGATGCAATTTTACAAATATTTACACATGTACAAAATTTTTGAAAAATGTTTGAAAACATGGATGTATGCATGAATGCGAAATTTTGCAAATTATTTACAAAAAAATTACACAGGGTTTTTGCAAACTTTTTGTTTTCCAAAACATTTTACAAAAATTTTATATTATATACATAATTTTGATATGAAAATATGTACAAACTATTTACACAAATTATTTTTACAATCATTTGTACAAAAATAATTTTTATAAATAAATAGGTATGTGCAAGAAGAATTTTATGTACAAGGGAAATTTTTAAATTTTTATGGATTTTTAGCCATTTTATTTATTAATACACTCACACAGAGTATGAGTTATGGCTAAAGTATATATGAAATATATACGACACCCCCTATACTTAGCTTGAACGATGTCCTCAGAGTGATCAAGAGTGATGAAGAAGACATAACTCGTGCTTAGTATAGGGAAGTGAAAAGGAATGATATATAAAAAGACGAATCAAAGAATAGAATGAAGAGGAATCGATATTTCCCCCTATACTTAGGATCAAGTAATCCTAAGTATAGCAAGCTGTACATGAAGGGAAATCCGAGTGGAAGGATGTACAGGGTCTACCCCCCATACTTAGGGTAAAATAACCCTGAGTATAGGCAGAAAAACAGAGGTAGAAAGAGATGAAGAAGTCAAGTATATACAAGATGGGAGGACATCACTCCCCCTATACTTAAGGTGAAGGAGCCTTAAGTATAGGGAACGGCAGGAGTAATGAAACAGAATGATATGAATAACTCGGTGTTTCCACCCCCTATACTTAGGATGAGGTATATCCTAAGTATAGCAAGGATAATCCTATACGAGACCTGGGGTGAAAACAAATACGACAAAAAGAACGATTAAACCAAGATGAAACACGTATATACAAAAGGGTACAATGTTGAGGTGTCTCTCAATAAGCGCTAGATTTTACGCCCCTAGCTGGGCGCAATGGCTAAGATAAGGCTGTATCAAGGTTCAGGACGACATCTGTAAGGCGAATGCCGTATTTTAGTCGCAGTCTTGGTATGAGAATAGCGACGAAATCAACAATGTAAAGAATTACACCCAGGTAGGCAATCAAGAGGGTGTATGCTACCGGCCAAGGATATGGGAAGATGTGATCGGGATCCGGTAGCAGAAATGAAATCATTGGCTCAGGATCAGACTGGAGTGGAAGTATAGAGCCGAAGAAATCAAACGTGGAGAAGGATGGATCAGTCATGGAATCCTCCACGTCAATCAGTGTCTCGAAGAGGTATGGGAAGTGAAGATCAGGAGCCTCTATAAGGAAACTGATATCCGATGCATATAATGGAGACAAATCAGACAGATCATCGAATATCTCAAGGATCGGCTCATCCTCACGAGGGTCGTCGAGGTGAGGCAACTCAGAATCAGAAGGATTGGATGACTCAGTCTCGTGATCCGCCAGATCGGATACACTCTCAGAAGGTGAAACCGAGTACTCATCATGTGTGGCATTCTCCTGCAGATAACCCTCGGGGAGAAATGCAGGATCATTAGGGAGGATTAGAGGATCAGGATCTATAAGGGCATCTGCGCTGCTGTCAAGCATCCGCTCTGTGCACCAGGTTGTATCATATCTGAAGTCTGGATCTTGACAATATGGAAGCAGGAGATGGTGTTGGTTATCATCGCGGAGGCTGGTAAGGTGACTGCGGCTGATCCTCGCTCTGCGGCAATGCTGGCTGTCATCTGGTCCTCAAAAATTGTATCTATCTCATCAAAGTGGAGGACAACAGGCTCAAATACGGGATTGTCTATGTCTGGCCTCTCAAAGTGGTATCTCATATCGAGCTGTGGTTGCTGAGCTGTGTCAGGGTATCTGTCTGACTCCGAGAAGTGTCTCTGCAGAAAAGAAGCTGAATCATCCGGGGTTGGACTCTGAACTGGCTGGATCGCTGGCTGTAGTAGCTGGGGCTCCTCCGTGTCTTGGAGTATCAGAAGATCTGATATCTAAAAATCGTCAACTGAAAACTCTGGGGCTGACTCGAACTCTAGCTGAAAAACCAACAGGAACTCGAGTGGACTCTGGGTCAGAACCTCCACTATAGAAGTCATCTCCCTTGTACTCTGTGGTGCTGCAGAATCCAAGTCCTCGGGCTGGTGAGTAGAGACTGTATCCTCATGTAGTGCGACACACCCTACTGGTACTGCAACATCCTCATTTGTTGTCCTGACTACGGCATCTCGTGAAGATGGTATCTGTGAAAGTGACCTCGAGATGGCATCCAGTAAGTCAATGTCGGAACTGCGGTGCGAATCGCCACATGAGGTAATTACCAGTGCTAACTGATCCGCGGTCATCCCTCGCATGGAGATCTCAATATGGGCAGTCAGTGAAAGTCCGTACTCGGGAAATCACCTCAAGAGGTCAAGAAACCTTGGCCATGCCTCATGTAGTGGCTCCTGGGGATCTACTGAAAACTCTGTGATCAATAACCACATCATCTCTTCTCTACGTTGGGGAAAGTATCTCTATAGAAACTCGAACCGTAAGTGTCCCCACGTAGTGAGTCTCCTTCCCAATCGTCGGTGCCATCGCAAGGCTCTATCTTGAAGTGTGAATGGGAAGGTCTTCAGCGTCATCTCCTCTGCAGTGATATCTGAATAAATCCATGTCCTGCAAAACTCCTCGAACTCAGACAGGTGAAGATATGGCTCCTCGTGCACCTCCCTTGTAAATGTCGGCAGTCTCTGAATAAGTTCCCAAATCTAGAATGAATGGACCTAATGTAGAAGCTGCCTGAGCTCCCTGTCATATTTGCTCATCCATCAAACTGGCGTAGGAGGCATCTGATACTCGCATCTGCTCTCTCTGATCACAAATGAAGTGCACTCTCAACTCAGCAATGGCATCATCCGAGTCTCGCATCTGCTCAATCTGATCTCCACGAACGTGTAGCGCAACATTCCCAGAAGAATGAAAGGGATGGGAGGAGGGGAACGAGAGGTTGGTCGGGGATCCAACCTCCCTCGAAGGTGTACTGGACTGATGGTCAGAAGATAGAGAAGCCGCAAGAGTCGGCGAGAAGTGAGGGCGGTCCATCATCTAGGGATAGAGGAGAGGAAGAAATAGAAGATTGAAGGGAGGGTGGGATGGAGAAAGATAGATGAATAGATGGAGAAGATAGATGGAAGAAGGCAGAAGGGATCTGGAAACACACAAGATGAGAAAGCAAACCCCCTATTCACCTACTCAACATTGGGCTGAAGACCGTAAGGGAGCGTCCAATTATCTTGTCTATTTTATTTTATGATCAAGTCAGTCTTTTAGAGCGATTACGTGAAGCTGATAGGAATCCAATATTCTCAACAGACTCTCCCGAATAAAAGGTCGGTAGTCAGTCAAGAAATTGGATATGGCTCTAGCCTAGGCTGCGGGTCACTCTCTCGCTCATCCAAACCAAACAAGGAGGGGGTTACTCTCCCCAAGACAGATTTTTAAGTGAAGTGTCTCTTAGGTCAAGTGTGATTTAGCAGTCCCAATTTTATTGTTTTTCTTTTTGTATATTTTTCAAAATTCGTCTAACGAATTTTCCGATTTCCTTTTTATTCCTAAGTCCAAAAACTGGTGGGATAAGACGAAAAAGCCGATGCGCGAGAAATCAATGATGCATGCAGAGTAAGAAATGCGTACCTGACTCCAACAGTCTACATGTAGAGTGATCCGCGCATAAAATAAAGACTGAAATAAAACTACCTATATGATGCACAAGAATCCGGCCCTAGACGAAGCAATTTCTACGTGTAAGCACAGTAGTCGGGTACTCAAGCCTAAGTCCGGAGTCCTATCTTGGGAGCCCCTCGATGTCCGCCACAACGGATCCTGCACACGTTGTATGTGACTCCTCAAGGCACGTGGACTAGAGCCTAAATAATCCGACTTTTTCTTGTGATTTAATTAATTAAGTCCAATTATCGATCTATAGGTACAGACAAATAATTAGGGATTGGGCCTTAATTAATTACATCATAATCAATAAAATCCTAAGCTAGGGCTAAAACCGATAAATTAGATAAGCAGTGAAATAAATGCGGGAAAACAAAATCGGCGAAAAACAGCGGTGAGGTCCCCCAAGCACACCGGTGCTCGACGAAACAGACCCCAATAAGTCACCACAGTCAAAGTCTCTGTCCTTATATTATTACAAATTAATGGTTTGCAGAAAATAAAACTAAGCTAATTCTAATCTAAACCACGGTTATTTCACGACTATTCCGCGGCTCCCGCACTTCGGTTCTCCTCCTCGCGCTCTCCTGCAGCCCCGTAAAGAAGAGAGTCGCCTCCGAATCACGCGGTTGCTTCGGCTTCTGAAAAAGATGCCTCGGTCCTCGGACCCTCGCAAGAAAAATAAACAGAATTTTGTCAGTCCAGAAAAATATGTAAATAAATCAGATAAAAAATATATCTAAAAATATGCACAAAAAGCCGTGAAAAACCGCGAAAAATCTAAAAAGACTACTAAGTTGTGCTCCCCGGCAACGGCGCCATTCTGATGACCAAAAAAATCTTACTATCGGTATAAAGTAAGAAAAATCAGAGTCATTGCGACCCCAATAGCAAGGCTCGATCAATCAAGAAAAATATAGAACCACCAAATCGAAAGATAAAATAATGAAATCAAACAGCGGTCCTCGCTAGTTTATTAACCCGGTATAGCGACCATGGTCGGATTCAAGGAGAACGAGTTGGTCGAATCGGCCTACGAAGTTGTCAAAAAGATATAAAAAAAGAATCAAATATTTTTGGTGGATTTTAAATATTTTTAAATATTTTTATATTTTTTTAATTATATAAGAAAAGATTAGAAAATGTATAAAAGGGAAACTATATCAATTTATTTAAACACTCAAAAATGCTCAAAAAATTCAAATAAAACTTTTTTTGTGTTTTTTATATTTTGAAGTGTTTTTGGTGATTTTATAGGAATTTTATAATTTTTATTTGATTTTCTAAAAATCGAAAAAGGGGAAAACAATGGAGCACTGTGTAGCCAGACTTGAAAGGCCAATCAAAAATATATATTTGGCCTGTAAAAATCTGGAGACAATTTTTATGAGAAATATATACAAAAACTAAGCTACAGAAAAAGAGTTTGCATTTTTGAATTTTATAGAATTTTTAATGATTTTTATAAGATTTTTAGTGTTTTTCAATCATTATGGGTTTTATAAGTCCAAATAAGCCAAAAATTTAACAGAAACTCAAACAAAACAAATAAATCCTAATTTTTTTAGAATTTTTAGAAAAGTTTTTATATTTTTTATTTTCTTTTCCAAATAGTAACAAAAATACGTGTTTTGATTTTAAAAATAGTAAAAAGCAAGGAAAATGTCCCAAAAATTAGGGAAATTTTTACACAGTGGTAGGAGCCACGTATCCAAATTTCACTTGATTTGGAGATTATTTGCTATTTTATCCAACAAATAAAAGAGCTACAGCACATAGGGACCTATTTGCAATAAAACAAAGTTTGGTGAGCTAAACTGTAACACATGCGAAAACCATAGGGTTGAAGGTGTATCACAAATAATCAACACATGTTCAATTGAATCCACACACATGGGTATAACTGCAAATATGGAAACTAAAACTTCATTTCATAACATAGCTAAAACCAAAGCCCATACATGCAAAATGTCCAACATATCACGTGTCGAAGCACGTGTCTCATACAGGCAGGGACTAAAATGTAAATAAAATAACCATATGGTCCCAGATGCAAATATTCCAAAATAAAAACAACGGCGACAAATATTTACAAGACTAATCTATAAATGCAGAAAGAGAAGGGGCCTAAGTGAAATTACCCCCGTTATTCAGATCAACGGTTGAAAAGGGTGCCACGTGGAAATCCAACGTCTGAGATGCGAGGGTACCCCTTCAGCGAGGGACACTCCAGATGAGGTCCACTGGTGATCGAACGGCTGTGAGCCTCTCGCGGATGAATGGACACGATCTGAACTGGGCGAGAGACGCGATCGGACGGCTGTTGAGGCTCCTGGAAGAACTCAACGCCGGCAAGGTTCGCCAGCCCGTGGCGCGCGATGGAGGCCTCCTCAACTGCGACTAGGATAGAGAAATCGAAGCTGGCGATGCTCCGCAGCGAGTCGTGAGCTCAGATTGAGTCGGAGACGTCGGGGGCGCTCCGGCGACGAAGATGGCTCGGAGCTCCTGTGCCTGGACCAGTTGGACCCCCAGATGGGGTCCTTAGACCTTCAAACCTGCACAGAACGGATCCTGGGTTGAGGGCAAAGTGCCTCAACCCGGTGAAAGGCGAAATCGGTGATCGGATGAGGTAGGTTGTGGGTCTCCGGCGATGCGACGGCGGAGGAAACCTAAGATCCTGCTCCAGGGCGAGTCAGGGTGATCGGAGGTGTGTAGAAGGTGTAGAGGAGTCTCGTGAAGATGATGGTCGGGTCGGATGATCAAATGGGTGAACTGATCGGAGTGAATCGGCAGGCGAAGGCCGGCGGCGCAAATTGGGCGAATCGAAAATTACGCTAACCTAAGGGAAATCGGGGGTACCTGATGGACGTAGTTGACAATGCTGGAGGTCAGGAAGCTCCTGGGTTCTTTGCCTTGATGGTTCGTCGAGGCTAGAGGCTCAGCTCGCTCGGTGGCGGAGCACGACGGTGAAGCTCGCCGGATTAGTGGTTGCAGCCCTTCACTCCTCGCTGCGACACTCTCACTCGATAGCTGTTACTCTAGGGAGAAGGATGGAGGTCCTGGGACTGGAAGATGATGGCCAAAGATGGAGTGAAGCGCAGCGGAGGAGAGACCTTATAGTGCGAAGGGTCCGGGAAGATGGGAGTTGGGCACGTACGTCGATGCACGGACCCCTAGAATGGTGGTCGGGCGGAGGTCTCGGATCACCAGGCTACAAATGGAGCCTGGGATTTAGTCGAATGGAAGGCGGATAAGATGGGAAAAATTTTGAGAACTCGGGTCAGAAACCCGATTCGAGAGAAAGGGGTCCGCGGGGGAGAGTTGACCAGGGGTCAACAATCCCCCGTGGACCAATAGGAAAATTCCTTTTATTAATTATTTAGAAATCCATTTAAAAACAACAAATGATTTTATTTCGAAAAATTTCCAAAATGAAAAATGTTTATTTAGTTTCAAAGTATTTTTTAGTGATTTTTATTTATTTTTTTGAAAAATAAATAATGTATTTACATTATATTAATATTATATATATGTATATACACATATGTATTTTTTATTTTTAATTGTTTATTTTTTGCACAATTATTCCAATTTTATATTTTATTTATTTACAACATAAAATTTGGAATAAAAATTATTTTTATTTTATTTTCATGATTTATTTACATTAGTTAAATAAATAGATCTATATACATATGTACATGGTATATATACAAGGTGGAAAATGATTTTTATTATTTTTCTTTTTATGTCGATTTTTTTATTTTTATTTTATATTTATAAATATGTAAAAAATATGAGAAACACCTTTTAATGTTTATTTTGAGGAAAATAAAATTATTTATATACATAAGTTATATACACCATGATTGACCTTATCTCTCTCTACTTGGTTTCTTTTGTGGTCAGGCCCATGATGAGCCTTCCCTTGGGATTAGGTCACTCAATATTTATTCTAAATATTTCCCTCTTTTCTTTTACTTCTTTATTCCTTTATTCCTTTATTTATACACAAAACATGCTAATTATGAATAATTACATGATGCATGTATTTTGATAATTTATGATATTTACAAGCATTTACATGGCATTTTGCCAAGGTTTCTAGCTAAAATAAAGGAATAAAGAGTGATGAATGGGGATTCATCACTCCCCTACCTTCATATGAGGTCGAGCACCATTCCTCGTCACTTCCCTCTCTCTTGATATGCAATAACTCGACCGGAGCGTTGCCCCCGAGTCGCTCTACCCATTGCAGGTGCTTGCTCGCGCAAGGAGTCCCATTTGATAGCCTAGCTGCTCTGGTAGAGCAGCTCCAGGAGGAGCATCACCATCACGTACATGTAACTAATGTCTCCCCCCATCGAAGCCCTCCACCGAACGCGGAGCACTTCCATGACACTACCGGACCACTCAGAGCCTTCATCGGGGCATCAGATCTCAATCCTTGCTCCGTTGAAGTTCATGTGGGTCATGTTCGTCCAGACCCTCGCTTCACCGTTCAATCTATGTTGTCTTTCCATACCTGATCAGAACCATACGCCACACCTTTATCCTAGTGGTTTGATCATACTTGAGGGCTCATTTGACACATACGATCCTGACAAGGCCATAACCATCAGAACTTTTTTAGAGGAATATCAGAGACCCCCCCCCCCCTTCCGCTTCCTCGTATGTGCACCACGTGTCCGCTTGGTATATTTCCTCTTCTGTTCTACATGTTTCCCTAATTCTCTTTAGTTTAGCAAATAATGAAGTTAAATACATTTACAGATTGGACCATATACTTTTTTAATTTGCATTCTAGTCTTGTCGAGTTGGAGTCATGTTGTGTCCATCGTGCTTGTATAGGATATTTGCAACCATTCTCCTGATCTTTTATGCTATTATTGAATGAATGTTATGTTTTAAAATTTGCATTTATGCCCCTATGAGTATGGATCAGATGTGGCGCATGCTTGGCTTGGATTAATTGTAAATTTCACCCTTGTGCTTTTATGTCAAGTTATTGTTTGGTCCAGAAAGATAAAATCTTTGCATCTGGTCCCTGTGGATTGTATTTAACTCCTTGTCTTTTATTGATTCTAATAAATATTAAATTGATCGTAAAAATTACCTGTTACTGAGAGCTCTTGCTAGGGTGCAATATTTGTGGTAATTTTCGTGGGTAAATTAGCTTGTATTTTATATTATTAAAAATTGAAACCCCATCAAAAAGTGCCATGTCTAAGTTGTAAAATCATAAAAATTCCAAAAGTGTCTTAAAAATACCATAAAAATTTCTTCAGATATCTTTTATTGTGCTTTTACTCCACTATCAATTTGGCTTGAAAAAACTTTATAAAAACTCTAAAAATCACAAAACAGCCAAACACTTATAAAATCATATAAAATCAAAGAAAAATCCAAAAATATGTTTTCAATTCCTATTTGTAGATTTTTACTTTTATTTATCATAAAATTATCATCGAACTTTTTAGCATTTTAGATATTTTTAATTTGCAAATTAGTCTTGGTTATACATTGTTTGATAGTTTTAGCACTATTTGATTTTTAAAAATTTACAAAAACATCTGAACAATCTACAAAAATAACCAAAAACACTTTAAATCTGGTAAAACCCAGAAATATTTTCCTTGTAATTTTCTATTCATTTTTTACTATTTTGAAAAACAAAAATATATTGTTGTGTGTGTCTTGTGTGAATTTTGCTTGTTTATATTTTATTTCGAAAATCTAAAAAATGGAAAATTAAAAACCACTAAAAAATATTTTGTTAAAGATTTGACTACTTAGTTTTTAAATCGTGTTCCTTGTGTTCGACCATGTTAGCTATACAAGGTAAATAGAAATAGTAGGTTGCTTACGTTGATTGCTTTATTTTCTTTAGTGGTTATTTTTTCTGGTTGACTGATCGGATTGATCGAGGACAACGGTATTTCTTATTTTTCCACCTTAGTCTATCTAGATTTTTGCTCATAAGAATGGCGGTGTTGCTGGGGAATACGACTTAGTAATCAGATTTTATTTTTTATTATTTTTGTTTCTACTTATTATACTATTTTCTGACATCTATTTGTTTCGCTTGTTATGCGAGGAACAGCTCGAGGGACGATTCGGTTCGTTGTTAGAGGAGCCTGCATCTGAGGAGAAAAAGTGGAGAGAAAGTAGTTATAGTTGATAGATAGGTTATTTTTGCAAAAACTCCCATTTATTGTAATAATTAGACTCTTGAGACATTATTTGGATACAGACTATTCCAGGTCTGTTCCATCGAGTACCGATGTACTCGGGGGACCTCATCATAGTTTTTCACTAATTTTTACCGTTTATTTCTATTTGATTCTAAAGGATTTGGCCCTTAGATTTAGGACTTATACCTGATTGTGCTCGTAATTAGTTAGGTCCCAACACATAATTGATTATCTGTTCCTATATATTGTAATTGGACATGGCTAAAATGAATCTAGAAAGTTAGCTTGATTAGATACGAGATCATGCGCCATTAAAAGTCACATACAACGCTAGCACGACCCACTATGGCGAGCACCGAATGTATCCAAAGATCAAATACAGGTATTTTATTTGATTATATAGCTATTGTTCTTCACATAATAGAAGTTTCTCATCTAAGGACGATTTCCTCATGCATCATATAGTAGTTTAATTTCAGTCTTTATTTTATGTCTGGATCACCCTGCACATAGAGTGCTGGAGTAAGGTATGGATTTCTATCTCTGCATGCATCATTGTATCAGTGACAAAATTAACAATCGAACTTTCACAGTCATCAGCTCGTGCTATGTAGGTGAATTAGAGGTTTGATTTCTCATCTTATTTGCATCTTAGATCAACTCTTCATAAATCCCCACATCACCATGATGAGAAGGAGGTCCCTTAGGCTGCCTTTGGTAGCACCGCTTTCCAGCACTCCTATCAGTTCATCTATGGCAGCTTCAGAGAGCTCGTACATGCTCTCTGAACTCGAATACGACTCCACCTTGTTTCCCCTCAGCCACCCTTATCCCACTCCTGAGGTACCAGAGCAGAGGTCAGCACAATTATATGTTCATTTGACAGCACCTGAGCTATAGTCTTTTGCCTTTGTAGAGACCCGCGATTTGACCAACAGCGAGGGATGCACAGATGAGAAGCCACAAGGATAAGCGTTTGTACTAGACCATGTTGCCATCAACAACACATTGCTTGCTTCCTGGAGACTATGTAGCATCAGATTCGAGACCATGAAGCTTTCATGGTGGAGGTGAGGAGAGAGCTCACGCAGATGCAAGCAAGGTGAGAGCAGCCATAGAGACTAGCCAATGGATAGATTCCTAAAGCTAAGGGAGGAGATAAACACTAGGATGAGCCATAGGAGCCAGTCAGACCAGCACGGACGATGAGACAGTTGCACAACCCTAGTGCAACCCTCACCCATAGTTGGATCCAGCTGCTAGAGATCCTAGGCAACTTTGAGCTTCGCGCTCAAACCATTCAGCTTCTGCCCAAGTTCCATGGGCTAGCCACTTAGGAGTCACACCTCCATCTGCATGAGTTCAAGATGATATGCAGCATTATCCATGACAGATTTGTGGATGAGGACATTATCATGTCGATTTCCTTCCCATTCTCCTTTGTTGACCAGACAGCCAATTGGCTGAAGCACTTGAGGAAGGTAGTCACAATCTGGGAGAAGCTCTGGATCGATTACTTGAACAAATACGATCCACTCGGTCGGACCAATGCAGTACGATCCATGATCAGCAACTTCACCATGATCCCAAACAAGCAGTTCCATTAGGCTTTGGATCGATTTAGAGAGCTCATTGACCGGTGTTCACACCATAAGATATCCAAGCCCAACCTTGTTCAGAGCTTTTTCTGTGTGCTGGCATCGAAGCTACATGGCTAGTGAATGCCTCTCTGGAGGGTCCTATTTCGTAAAGGATGAAGATCAGGTCTGTCCATCTATAAGGATATGGTGGAGAACTATATAGTGATGTCTCAGACCCACGTATATACTCAGGGGAAGGCTCTCCCAAGGCGGTATCATATCAAAGGATTGCATGTGTAGATGCTGATCTTTCCACTTCTTCGTGAGCAGCAGCACTTGCCGAGTCTTCAGTTGCCTACACAGGCATCATCAGTCAGAAGTTGGTCCGAATCAAGATTATTGAGAAGAAGCAGAGCCAAGGAATGGAGAAGCTCAACAAGCTTGATGAGCTTGCCCAGACCTTGAGTGACCTGAAGACTCAGATCGTGTGTCTCCAGGAGGGACAAATGGCTTCTCAGCCTTGTCTCAAGTCATGGGCCGATCTAGGGAGCAACTCCATCCACCCATCAGCCTCATACTGACAGGTTCACCACATCTAGGCAGAGCCAGTCCAGCATCTCCAGCACTACCAATAGACACCACCATCTCCAGACACTCAGATGGTGGTCTACTAGTCGGATCAGCCTCTGGCAGCCCTTCCCCCACCACATCTTTAGCAACATGATCCATTGATGTAAATCAACGGGATATGGTACTCCTAGTACCAACCCCAACTCGAGATTCATCATGACCATCCTAACTTTTGATGGTCCACTGGAGGTACCTCTTCCCAACACCAGCCCCGAGCTCAGGCATGGCAGAGTAGCCAGGCTCAATAGCCCCAACACTCCCACCAGTACCAGCAGTAGGGTCCTCGTCCCCACTATAAGGGAGAACAATGGAGGCTACCACATCAGCACCGGCAGTACTCCCATCCTCCTCCTCACTACCAGCAGCAGCAACCTCAGCTTCATTTCCAGAGAGGCAACCCGTTTGGTTCTCATGCACCATTCTATGAGAACCCAGCACTTGATGATATCGACCACATGCTCTCTAATCAGCAAGCCTTCTTCCGGTGGGAAAGGATAAGTTCTGGTAGAAGATGAGGGAGATAATAAAGGGCAAGGCTGCCATACTCGCTATATTGAACCCAATCCAAACAATCTGAAGAGAAAATCTGAGCAGAAACAGTTTACAGAGACCATCACTCCTAGTTATATTTTGGATGAAACTTCTTCCCATGTATTTGATGTTAATTTTATGGCACATAGGAGAGGTAGGAAGCCATCTGGCGATGACTCATCTGAGCAACATCTAGATGTGGATTCCAGGGTGCCAGATGAGGATGGAAGTGATTTTGATACCTCTTAGGATGGTGATGACAGTGGTGTTGAAGCCACCAAGGATGTTGATCCAAACGATGGTACTAAGGACGTCATAGTTCCAGTTGCAGATGGTGGTGTTGATGCCACCAACATACCAGTTGCTAGGTTAGAGTACGGTGATGATGCTGTTAGTTCGGACATAGTCAGCGGTATTGATGCCACCCAGTTACCTTCTATTGTGTTGCCTTGTTTTATACTTGAGGATGGTTATAGAAAACCCAAAAAATGGAAAAACAAAAGGCAAAAATATGAATAAAAAAAGGTTTTTGTATCTCCCGTGAGTCCATCTATGTTGCATGATGATCTTTGTATGTATTCTAGCTTATTGCATGTACAGGAACCTATTCTTGACCCTCATCTCTATGGAGAGGGTCCCTTCATCCCCTTCCCTCAAGCACTCCTCTTAGGAAATGGGACAAAAAAAGAAAATCCCAAAAAGAGACACCAGATAGAATTTAGTGAGTTGATGATAGATAGATTCTAGATATAGCTAACTCTACAGGGGCACTAGAGCACATCCCCCTCTTTTAGAAAAATTTGAGAGAGAAGACCACCATCCGTAGGAATAAGAGGAACCGTAATGTAGAAATCCATGTGCTTACTCGTGCCACTTGCTTTGCTATTCAGATTCGATTGCCAGCCAAGAGACCTGATGCAGGAGCTCCCTATGTCAAATGCCACATCCATGAGTAGTATTTCGATCGAACCCTATTAGATAGCGACTCTTCGATTAACCTTCCCGCCTAGCTGCCTTACTCAATCGATTTGAGTTTGGCCTTCTTAGACAAAGAAGGGCAGCACTTCAATTTGTTGATGGATCTGTCAAGAGGCCGAAGGGGTTGCTGAAGGATGTTGTTGTCACAATTAAGTGCCTGAAATTCCTTGTGGACTTTGTTGTACTGGACATGGATATCCCTGAATATGTGACCGATACCCCCATCATTTTAGGATGAACTTTCTTGACCGCGGCCAAGGCAGTGTCCAATCATGATAGCAGGAAGGTATACTTTCACATCGAAGGTGAAAGCGTACAAATAGAGATGATCGAGGAGACCGGAGCCAGAGATTTAGCATGCTCAAAGAAGATGACCGAGTCAGAGCAGATGACAGATGTAGAGCTAGACGTCCACCAAGACTGTGATTTTGTGATCACAGATGATGAAGCGGTTTGGGCAGATTCAGCAGCACGAGCTCTCAACTGACCTTCAGACATTATATACTTACATATGATAGTTGATGAGAGTTTGGAGAGCATACGCATGGTATAGGACACCTTATGGGTTGCTGATCGTGGGCAGGATAGTGAGGCCAATTTTGTTTCTTGTGATCCGGATTCAGATCCCTCAGATACAGATAGTGATTTTGATTGGTAGGATTTTGATGACTATTTCTAGTACCTTTTGCCTAAAGAGCTGACAGCTAGGGTGAAGAGCGAGCCAAGACAGTTGACAAATATACTAGCAGTGTCGTATTTATCAGATTCACCACTACAGCGAAAGTTCTCACATACAAATCTGGTATCCTTCACGCAATCATTTCAGAGGACAGATTTGCCATCTCCCACTTGTCCAAAATTGAAGACCTTGTCATAGAGCATGAAGTTCAGATTCCTTGCAAGTGAGCCAGATATGTTCCAAGTAATTATCTCAGCAAATTTGACTGAAGACCAAGAATCTCATTTTATGGAGGTTTTTGAAAGAAACCACAAGGCAATTGTATGGAGTGTAGCAGATCTTTAGGAGGTAAGTCTAACCCTATGCTCCCACCACATTTATCTTGAAGAGGATGCCAAGCCATCGTGTGAGTTTCCAGCGAAGGCTGAACATGAATCTTTGATATGTAGTCATGAAGGAAATATCGAAGTGGTGGAACGTTGATTTTATCTACCCCATCTCCGACTTCAAGTGGGTAGTACATTGCTTGTGGTACACAAGAAGACGGGTATCACCAATCGTGAGCGAGTCTAGAGAGGAGATAGCTCCTTGGGTACCCACTTCTTGGAGGGTCTGTGTGGACTATAAATGATGAATCAGGCCACCAAGAAGGATCATTTCCCGCTACCATTTATTTATCAGATTATCGAGAGGCTGGATGGGAAGAGTCATTATTATTTTCTTGATGTGTACTTGGGGTACAGTCAAGTGGCCATAGCGTCCGAAGACCAGGAGAAAATGACAATCACGTGTCTATTTGGGGCTTATGCTTTTAGACGAATGCCCTTTGGTTTATGTAATGCCCCGGCTACAATCCAAAGATGCATGCTTTCCATCTTCTCAAACATGGTGGGTGACTATTTAGAGGTCTTCATGTATGACTTTTCGATCTATGATGATGTGTTTGATGATTGTCTTGAGTGCCTAGACAGAGTACTTCAATGTTGCATTGAGGTCAACCTTGTACTATCTTGGGAGAAGAGTCATTTAATTATGACTCAGGGGACGGTCGTTGGCCATATCATCTCCAACAAGGGCATGGAGGTCGATCCGCTAAGGTGGATATCATCAAGAAACTCAATCCATTGTCCAATTTGTGATATTTGCGGTCTTTTCTGGGCATGTCGTTTTCTACCGATGGTTCATATAGGACTTCAGTCGTATTGCCTGACTGTGCACTGATTTGCTGAAAACAGACATCGAGTTCATTATAGATGATAAGTGTCTGGCATCATTTGATACTTTCAAAGGATTAGTTGTTCAAGCTCATGTCCTTCAGTCACCCGATTGGTTTTTCCCATTTGAGATCATGACGGATGCTTCTGACTTTTTCATAGTGGTTGTAATAGGATAGAGGAGGGATGGATTGTCGTTTTCCATTCCCCATTCTAGTTGGACTTTGGACGCTGCTCATCGAAATTACACTGTAATTGAGAAACAGATGCTAGCCGTATTATTTTCTTTGGATAAGTTCATATCTTACATTCTTGGATCTAGAGTGGCCATATACATAGATCACACCACCATCCGGTACCTTATGGCTAATAAGGATGCCAAAGCCAAATTGACCAGATGGATCCGTCTAATCCAGGAGTTTGACATAGAGATTAAGCATAAGCTCGGAGTCAAGAATGTGGTGACGGATAACCTCTCTCACTTAGAGAACCTTGAGGATTCTAATTAGATTGAACCTATTACAAAGGCATTCCCAGACGAGGCGATTCTTACTATCACCTCGCTTCCATGGTACGCTGACATTGTGAACTATATTGTCGCCAAGAAAGTTCCACAAGGTTGGCTAAGTATAAGGGGGTGTCGTATATATTCTATATATACTTTAGCCATAACTCGTAATTTGAGTACTTTGTGTGTAAATAATATGATTAAAAACCACCAAATAATATGGCTAAAAATCACAAAATTTTTAAAATTTTTCTTGTGCATAAATGTTTGTAAACTCTCTTGTAAAATATTTTTGTAAAATTTGTTTGTAAAAATTCTTTGTAAAAATTATTTTTGTACAAACCTTTGTAAACATGTTTTCATTGTAAAATTTTTGTAAATACTTATGTACCAAATTATGTTTATAGTACAAAATTTTTGAAAATGCTTGAAAAATAAATGTTTGCAATTTTTTTTAAATATTTATAAAAAGATTTTGCAAAGTTTTTCCTTTCATGCATTTAAAAACTTCATAAAAATTTGCATATTTGAAAATTTTTTCACAAAAAGAGTTTTATACATTCTTGCTTGCATATTCTTCTGAATCATGGTTGACATTTAAACTAGTCTGGAATTAATTTGAAAAATGGAGCTTGGTTAAGACCTTAATCCACTTAAATTTAGAGGAACCTTATAGGATTTGGGGTTAAGATTTTTCATGTCCATAGTTACTTAATTCTTTGAGTCCACTAGGCTATGTTCACATGTCATCTTGATGAGCCTAAGTAGAATAGTTAACAATGCCCGCATGACTCTTAGAAACAATAGCTTGACTTGGACACACACCTTACACGTAGCTCAACACGGATGAGGTGGTGAGGAGGAAAAATTCTTTGGCTTGGGGTAGCATACAAGAGTAGTACTGTCAGCTGAAACCTCTCGTATTCCTCTTGGGAGGGATGTGCTCCTCAACCTGGTCTAGTGGCATTGAGGTCTAAAGACAAGAGTCTATGGGTTGCAATAATGCTTCAAAAGAGGGATAGTCTACTGGCTCAAGAAGAAAATCTCCTTATGTATATGTTGCACCGTGTAGATTTGGTATACATATGCACATAAAAAATGTGCAAAATCAAGAAAAATTCCAAAAAAGGGACAAATTCTGATTGAAAATAAAATGCTTATCAGAGTATATATGGTGAATAAAGCAAAAAGCTTATGTATTCCACCTTCTCATCTCATGGAAGCTTGCATATAGAAAATTAGCTACACTGGTTAAGCTCCAAGGGATACGTGACTACACTGGTCACAGTCCATTCTCTCTTTCCCCCTCTTCTTGAGTTGGTTGTACTTGAACTTAGAAGGGAATACCCCGCTCCTCGAGGAAAGAACTGCTAGATTGGGGGACTTCGCACCTGGAAGAAAGCGCGAGGTGGAAAAAAGATTGCACATTGACTTTTATTGAGGGACGTTGTTTCTTTGCCATTTCTAAGGTGGGGAGCTACATATCACTTATACATTACAAAGACAGATTCATAGTCAATAGAGTTTGTATATGTAGACTTGTTCTGACCTGGTTGTTAAGAAGTCTTGACCATAAAACTGTGGAACTTGAAGCTATGAAGTCTTAAACCTACTTCCCAATAAGATTCTGCCAAACTAATAATCCAAATGTCTGATTGAGATCCATACTCCAATGACCTTGGTTCTTTTTCTTTTCTTCTCTTCTTGTTTTCACTTCTTTTTCAGATAAGTGTTCGCTAAGTGACTAGCAAAGGTAAAATATAGGGGGATAATGAATCTATGATTCTCATTCTTTATTCTTTTATTTCAACTCTTTATTTTAGAAAAACCATCTATAAATACTTGTAAATATAATAAATTAACCGTGTGCATGCCTTTGTTAATATTGCATAATTAACACCTATTTTTCCAAAATAAAAGAACAAAGAGAAAAGAAAAAGAAGGATGTATTTAGAATAAATAAAGAGCAACCCAAACCCCACGAGAAGGTCAAGTCTTGACCTGATTACAAAAAGAATAAGTAGAGAGAGATAATGGTACATTATGTACTGTACATATCACCTATACTTGAACTATTTATTTATTGATATCTTTACACACTTGTATATATTTCTAAAAATAATATAAAAATAAATAAAAATCAGAAAAATAAAAATAAAAATCAAATAAACAATTCCTTGAACAAAAGACTCATGTATATAATACCATAACTATTATTCTATAACCTTATTCATTTATAAAAATCAAATAAAATCATTTTGTATTCCTAAAATTATTACGAAAATGAATAAAATATAAAATATTTTTTTTTGCAAAAATAATAAAATAAAATTATTTGTACATAATACATAGGTATATTATACATATATATAATAGTATATATTCTATATACCTTATTTTATTTTTCATAAAAATAATTATAAACAACAGAAAAATAGCCTATATATTAATAAATATTTTTTATTTGGTATAATTTTTAATTTAAAATCATCTACTATTTTAAATTCAAATTTATTTCAATTTTATAAATCTTGGAATCTCATTGGTCCACGTGGGATCGTTCACCTCGGTCAACATCCCCTTCCAATCGGGTTAGGTTTGGACATGTTTTGTCTGAGATTTTTCTCCATTTTCTTGCGCCTTAGTCCGACCTCCATTTGCCTCGATTCCACCGCCCGACTGCTCTCCTAGGATCCGTTATCCTTGCGGATACCTAGGTGCAACCGGATCTTCCTAGGGTTTCTCTCCATCTCTCGATTCTTCTGGACCTTGAGCCACTCTTATAAAGCTTCTCATCCACCTCATGCGCTCAGTAGCTTATCCCTCGCATCACCATACCCTGCTACCTACCTTCAGTGGAGTGACAGCCACTGGTGGAGTAGCTTAGAATCTTCCAGAGATGCCTAGAGGCTTGTACCTCGTAACGCGGCTGGAGCTCCGTCGCGTAAAGCCTCACAACCTACCACAACTCGGTTGAGGCTACAATCCAGTTCTCCATCTTCGCCTGGATCTTCTAAGCTCGTTCGTGTCCTCAAGTAGCGTCCTTATCTCCTGAATTTTGATTCCACTTTGATTTTCCATTTCGATCACCATCATAGCACCCATGCTCTGATTAGCTGGTCGGAGCTCCGTCACACCTATCTAGCTGCACAGATTCACTCCTCGACTCGCCTCGCAACTTCCTATGCAACCTCCCCACCTTAGGCTCGCCCATCGTAGCGAGATTAAAGATTAGACCTCCCTCCCCCGCCTTCGTTGGAGGTCGAGCACCATTCATCCTTGCTTCTATATCTCTCTCTATGCAATAAACCTGACCGGAGCATTGCCCTCGAGTCACTCTACCCATTGCAGGTGATAGCTCGCGCAAGGAGTCCCCTTTCATAGCCCAATTGCTTCAACAGAGCAGCTCCAAGAGGAGCTTCACCGTCACGCACATCCGACCGTTGTCTCCTCTGTCGGAGCCCTCCCCCAGATGCAGAGAACATCCATGACACTATCGTACCACTTTATGAATCTATGATTCATCATCTTTATTCTATCATTCTGGCCTTAAAAATCGTAGTAAATGCGTGTAGATAGCGTTAATTCATGCATTTTATCATCCATGCATATTTGTGTAAATATTGTATAAAATACGGTTTTTAAAGCCAAAATTATAGAATAAAGAAAAGAAAAAGAATAAAATATTGTAAATATTTTATGACCCGAAATCCCGAGACCTAGGCATCTCGATGACTAGGTCGACAAGGAATAAAGTAGGGGGAGATAAGGGCTAAAATACAATGAAAACTCCTTCATTCTTTATTCATTTTGGGACCTATTTTTGGTTCCAATTTTTATACCTCAAATAAAGAAACTTTATACATGAAAGTTGTATATAATTTCATATATAAAAATACAAAATTTATTTCATACAAAAATAATGTACAGACAAAAAAGATATGATCTGAATAAGATTCCAGAACTCCAACTTCCCAGACCCGTATCTTGTAAATAAAAACTCGAAATGTGTCAAACTCATCTTTAATTGTATAATTTAAAATAAGCTATTTAATGGTGGTGGTTTCGCATTTGGCGGAGCTACGGTTTGAAAGTTGAGTTTTGGACCCCTATTGTATACTTGTACCGATTAAAATAGTCATTTTATTATTTACTCATTATTGTTATAATTTTATATTTTTAGAATTTTGTAAATATTATTTATAATATATATGTGTATTAAAATAAGAATAAAAATTCAAAGAAAACTCAAAATAAAAAACTTGTATATAAAATACATAGGTATTATACCTATAAATATACCTACATAAACTATATTTTTATTTTATTAAGTGTACAAAACACTTCAGAAAAATAAAATAAAAATATATTTAAGTGTATAAAAGTATTTTATAAATTTATAAAATAATAAATATAAATAAATTAATTAAAAACATAAAATAAAAATAAAATATTCAAATATATAGATGTATATACCTATAAAGGTTAGCTTACATTTTTATACTTCCTAAAAATAATTAAAATTCGTAATAAAATAATTTATAAAATAATAAACATTTTTTATTTTATAATCAAAATTTAATTAATTCATTTTCTATTTTTAAATGAATTTATAAGTACTTTTCCAAGGTTTTTTCTGGTTGGTCCACGTGGACCAACCAGATCTCTTCCTTGGTTGACCTCGGTCAACTCTCTGACCGAGGTCTGGCTTTTGTCAGAACTGGTTTTTTCTTGGGTTTCTCCTAATTTTGGAGGCCACGTCTTGCATGTTTTCATGACGAGGTCTTCTTCACTTTTCCTCCTCGCGGATTGAGCATACACGCCCAGTGATTATATTGGTCTTTGGACCCGCGATTCGCCCAATAATCTTCGATCTTTGAGCCACCACGACCACTCTTTCAAAATCGACCCCTGTCACTTCCTCTACCCTTTGAACCCCATTTTGACCAAGCTAGAGCCTCTCGAGCCTTGTTCAGGGCCGGAGGCGTGACAGACCTCCTCTAGCAGCTTGCGGAGTGCTCCGGTGACGTCGAGTGGTCGGCTCCACCCCATCTCCGGCGTATGCCGTGAGGTACCTATCTCGCCCTTTTCTGGGCTTGAGGTTTGTTGTTTTTATTCATTTTTCTTGCTTTATTATCTTCCCCTTAGCGTCAGGATCCATTTTCCCGTTCGCTTACGATTATCACTCAGTTACTCTTCACGCTGCCCCTCATCGGAGCTTGCTCCGGCGAGTTCCATTTCGACCGTTATCTTCAGTCCACCTTTTCGCCACTCGCAGGTCGCGGCATTTTGCCCGTGGCCCTATTGACTTGCTGCAGGTGTTTCTGGAGCTAAAAGGGCATCTGGGGGCGAGTTTTGGATCTCGCTGGAACACCTGGAGCTCGTCCTCGACCTCGGAGTTGCGGGTCAGCTCCAGTGGACGCCGACCACTTTTGACGCCCCAGACAAGTTGTCGACTCCTGCAGGAACCGCACCAGCCCGTTTTGGAGCGCCAAACGCCGCGGAGGAGGCACTGCGAGGCCTGAGAAGTTCGCCCACCTCGGCGTTCTACTTTATTCCTTTATTCTTCGTCAGCATCTTTCCATCGTTCGATCAAGGGCATTCTTGGATCAGAGCAGCAGCCGTCAGATCGTGCGCGCCCATCAGCCGTTGGATTATCAGAGCAGCTTCTAATCAAGGCTGCACAGTCCCAAGGGGTATCGTGAGACGTGGGGCTACCACGTGGATTAGTGAAGCGTGCGGCACCGTTTGATCTACGCCAGCTGACGGTATTTTGCGATTACACCCTTGGCATTTTTGTATTTTATTTTAAAAACTAAAACTTTCATCTGCTGTTTAAACTTTTGAAAATATTGCGCAACAGCCCCTGGCTTTTTGTAATATCACCATTTAGTCCCCGCCAGGTCATGTGCTACGCGCACGTGACTTGGTGATTTTGTAGGACACCCCCGGTCTTGTTTGCATATTTATCTTTCGTACTTAAACTTTCATGTGTAGTTATATAATTCTGACATAACTGCATTTAAGTGTTTTGGATAATTGCGAGTTTGTCCCTGACAGGCGCGCGTGCCACGCACGTGCATCTTAGGGGTTTTTGAACCTATGCCCTTGCGTGTTTTGTGATTGTTCTTTATCCTTGAAAGTTGATTACAGTATATATTTTGTGAGAATATTGTTATTGTGCCCATCATAATTTGCCAGATTTACATTTAATGCCCTTTGCATGCATGTAGTTTTCTGTTGCTTCCTCTATTTATTGCATGCATCTAGAAAAGCCTAAAAATCCACAAAAAATCACACTAAGTTCCTGTGCATTGCATATTCGTGCATATTTTTATTTTGCATAATATTGCATTTTATTATTTATAAAAACTCAAAAACTCCCCATGTTCAGCTCTGTTTGCATTATAAAATCCATAAAAAATATCAAAAACATCTCTATAAATTCCTAAAAAAATATATTTTTTCATATTTTAGTGTGTTTTAGTTTCAGACCAAAAATCATTAAAAAATCTATAAAGAAAACTCCAAAAATTATAAAATCTAAAAACCTTCATACAATCTTAAAAATCCATAAATAAATCCTAAAATATAAACTCTATTTCCAAATTTTCTCTATTTTATTGTCTTTCATTTAAAAGTAATTTGGGAAAATTTTGTTACTGTTTACTATTTTTCATTCACATTTTAATTTCGACCAGCAATTTTATTCACTGTTTTTAGTATTTTTGACTTCAAAAATACCAAAAGAAATTAGGAAAAATCTAGAAAATCACAAAAACATTAGAAAAATTTAAAAAGCCTAAAATATTTTATTTCCTAAATTGTTGTGCATTTTTATATATTTTTATAAATACTTCATTCCTCCTCTTTCTTACTTTGTATATATTCTATATATTGAAAAAGAAAATATAAAAAATATATAAAATAAAAAAGAAAATATAAAATCAGAAAATTAAAAATTAAAATACAAAATATATAAAATTAAAAATAAATAAAAAATATAAAATTAAAAACCCACAACAAATTTGCATATTTGTAGACATTTAATCACATCACACTTTTGCACTTGCTTGATCTATCTGCCTTTCTCCCTGAGTTCGACCTCTACATACTTACAACTATACATCTTTCACGTAGAGTTATAATAAATTATAACTCGGCCACATTACTTTCATTGCTTGAATTATTTGTTGTGGGTTAATTGTTGTTCGAAGATCCGATTTCCTGCGGGTCGCCTCAGCGACACTGTAATCCCGCCTTGTGTGGATTACTCTAGACCCGCAGAATTTCTCGCTTCAACAAATGGCGCCGTTGCCGGGGAGCAACAACGCGTAGTTCGGGTTTTGCTTTGTAATTGTGATACTTGTCTATATTTGTGCCTTCTTTATTTGCTCATTTATTTGATATCATTGCTTGACTTTGTCTAATCATTCTTCCTTGAGGACTTTGAGCGAGGAACCGCGGATCGAGGGAGGCGCTCTACCCTAGGCGCCTGTGCACCCATGTGAAGGCGGCAGGAGACTTCTGACCAAGCATCAAAGGAGGCAGGGAAGGGCTTGAGAAGACAGTCATATTTTTTAGCATTTTTTTGTAGTATTTTGTAATTAAGTGAGAGAGAGATTTCCATATTTGTAATAATACAGGTACTCAGGACTGGACATTCGGACCCAATTCCAAGTGATTGTTCACTTGGGGGCTCACCGCGGCTTTTTACGGTTTTCATCGCATTTTTTCCCTTTGTTTTCCGATTTTATTTTCTTTATTTTATGTGATTGAGCCTCTAGATTTAGGAGTTGCTTGTCGATAGTATTAGGTCCAAACACATTAATCACCATTGCATGTACCTATAGTGCCGTTTGGACTTAGTCAAATTAAATTGCTTCTCACTTAGTCTCGGAACCACCGTGCCGGGAGGGGTCGTATACAGTGCGTGCAGGATCCATTGTGGTGGACACCGATCAGCCCCTAAGACCGGACACTTCGGTTCTATTCTAAGCCATCAGCATTGGTTCTTGACATTAATAGCAGCTTCTCACCCTAGGGCGATTTCATCAGCTTGCATTTGCATATAGTTTAGGTTTCAATTCTGCTGAGCATCTTTGCAATGTAGAGTTGCTGGAGGCAAGGTGAGCATTTACGCTTTAGCATTCATCGTCGTTTGCTGCTTGCATTGCTTTCGACTCTCCCTCTGATTTTGATCACCTAGGTGCTTAAAGGAATTGATTCCCCGATAGGCTCGTGCATTCTCATTAAAATCCAAAAAGTGATAACCAATAAAATTGGGTCTGCTAACATTACTCGACCCTAAAATCAACCAAAAAGGAAATTCTTCTCTTGGGGCGTGTAATCCCCTCATTGTCTTCGTTTTACCATTTGCTCGCGCACACACTAAGGTTAGTGCCCAAATCCTATTCAGCCCCCTAAGTGTTTGTGCAATTTTGACTTCTCACCTAACGCTAAAACAGAAAAGATAAAAAGACTGCATTTTACAGTCTCTACCGAGTTGAGTAGGTGAATTGAGGGTATGTCTTTTGTGAGTTTGCTTGTGCTTGCTTGTGTGTATTCTAGATCGCCTATGCGCATTTGCGCCTTCGTCGTCACTCTCTTGACTTGACCTTCATGCTCTCCCGATCATTTTCTCTTGCTTCGAGATGACCGACTGGAGCGTATTTATCTGAATTTTGCGGATCCCTCGTTCACTCCAGCCGATCCATCTCCTTTTTTCCAAGAGGACTTCGCTCTTGATTTTTGTACATATCTGACCAACCCACTATTTCAGGATTCGGACTTTGACTTTCACCAATCATTTCCACACCGTCACCCTCACATTTCGACAACCCGCTCTTCCTTGAGTATCCTGATCCGGAATGTGATTTTTGTCCACACCCACCGCCCACATTCGACCACACCCGATCCTGAGATTTTGGAGTCACTTTCATGATATCCACACTTGAGACCTTGAATCAGATGATGGATCATATGAACTCGAGGATGAGTGTTATAGTTAACATAAATAAGATCCAGAACGTAGCTCCATTCTTTGAGGATTTGGATTCACTTGAAGATTATCATGAGAGCTTGCAATCGCCCAAAATACAAAAAAATGAGAAAAAAAACACAAAAAGATTTCGGGAGGCACATGATTGAGTCAAACTGTGAGGAGAGTGCCCATCTGTCAGACTTTTTGACCACACAACCTTTCACACCCAGTCCCACCTTTGACCGCGAAGATGCCGCTGTACAGACTGCTCTTGGCATGCCTCGTGTATATGCAGATTCCAACTTTCTCCATTGTAATGGAGGAGGTTCAAAAATTTAAAAAAATTATTGACTGAACCCGAAGTGGTGGCCACTATTCATGAGATCATCCGTACCCCACTTTAACAGGCCATGACTGATTTATCTACTCATCTTCCCAAGAAGAGAAAGCAGAGGAGCAGATCTGAGCGTCATATTTTGACCATGGCCACTGCCCACGCCATCACACACGTCCCATTCATAGGAAGAGGAACACTGCCACACCTTTCATTAGTTGTACCATCTCGATCACACATGTGATTACACTCTCCTAGATGGTGGTGCTTCTATTAGTATATTACCCTTTGATGAACGTGAAATCTACCTCTTTAATAATCGATAATTGTAGTATAGGAGGCGGATTTCGGTCGTCAAAATACCACAAGCTTTGAATGTTGTGGAATATTTTTACTTGGCAAGTGTACCAAGGTCAGAACACAGGGAATGGAGATTTTTAGTTGCACGGTCTTGAATCAATTTAAATAATCAATAAATGTTTGATTAATTTCTACGTTGGAAAAATGAAGAGGCAAATTGACGATGTGATGCTAAAAAGCACAAAGAAAGATATTAAGCGCAGGATCTGTGATGAGAATTTTAATCCAAATAAATTAATCAGTTCTGTCAAAAATAGTCACAGATCGAATAAATGCATGTAAGATTCCAAATAAGCCTGCAATCAAAGATAGTTCTCAATTGATCTCAACATTCTCTCTGATTCAATTCTCAAATAATTCGAGTTCAATCACATTATTTATTGTCAATGAGTCGAGTCCACTGCAAAGGTTAGATCCTCAAAAATATCTAGAATAGTATAAAGTGATCAAGTAATTTTCAGGTCCTTGCACTTAATCTCCTGCAAATAACGCCAATGATCTTCTTAGTTAAGAAAGGCACAAATAAGTCAAGACAAAACCCGCATATGACAATAGAGATCCTCAGATAATAATTATTGATAAGAAAACCTCAGATCTATCCACAAACTCTATCAAATGATAGAACATGTAATAAGATTCAAAACGACATATTGTGTGTTAAGAACTGAGTTCATATGGGAAAGTTACACAATAAACAACTTTCAGGGACTAAAATGTAATAAAAGATGAAGTTATCCTCTCAATTGGATCCCTAGAAGGACTTATCTTTGAATATCAAAATCCGGAGGTCCTTGTATGATATTAGCCCCCATGTGGTGACGCTTCTGGGCTCGAGATGTGATGACGGAAGATGCTTCAACTGTGTCGATCAAAGGGGCGGCACTACAGTGCTCCATGTAATTGATTGGTATCCATAAATTATGCAGCTTCTGGTTTTCCATTCCTTTTCCCTCAATGTTCTGCAAATTAAAATTATCTCGATTCCTCGAGAATCGGGTCAGGTTGAGTGTGGAACATGTCGTAATCTCAAACAGGAAAAAAATGGATGCAGTGATACTTGATTCACGATATTAACATGCATATGTTTCCTGTATCTGCTTCATAAGTGAGAATGATTCAAGGGTTGGAAATGTACATGAAATTGGTGTTGACTTTATTTATGCAATGAACACACAAATCTCTAGAAACATTCAGATCCAAGTGAATACAGATTGCAACAGATACCCCATAATAGCATCCTATGTCAATCTCAACGTGTAAAACAATAATTAGCCCTTTTAAACTTATGTTTTCAATGTCCAGTACAAGGTCTGAGGATGTTGTGTCCCATAATTCAAATTCACAGTAATATATCTAAAAACAACAATAGAAAGATCAGTAGATTACTCCAGTTATTATGCACGATTGAATAGCAGAGACTAAACAGAACATATAAATTTTGGCATTACTGCTCAACACTCAAAAGCTCACTTGGATATCAATCCTTATTAACGTCAATGGCATGAATACATGATTTATATACGCCTATCTTGTGATAAGTCTCCACTCACGTGAGGATATAGGAATCCAATAAGGATTTTAACTTAAATCTCAACTCCACATATCCTGATTTAACTAAAATATTTTAATAGTTATGCAGCAGATTCTAGCCACAAGTTAAAGATATTTCCCAAGAGATTTAAAGTTTTGAATTAGATATAGATAGAATAGTAGATTTGCATCAACTTAAAGCACATGTTCCACATATTTTAACGCATCAGGATTTCCATTTCAGCCATAGAAAATAACATCATTTCCTCACCTTAAGTTACCCTTCTGAATGGCAGAGATTGAAATGCTCCTGTTAGTGGTTCCAGGGATTGACTGCCCTCCCGTTATACCTGCAAGTAATTAGACAGAAGGGCACCTTCGAGCTCCAAGCTCAAAGGTCTGATCACTAAGAAAGGAAGGGGGAATGGGTAGCTCCGATGTGAGCGGATGGAGGGAGCTATGGCTCCGACCACGGATTGTGGTCAGAGGGGAAGATCGTGTCTGGATAGAATAGAAGCGGAGAGACCAAGGTGTGAAGGTGACAATCGAAGATCGGGTGGTGCACGTTTGGATTAAGTGACAGGAAACGATGGAAGAAATGGGAAGACTACAGTAGCAGAGAAATAAAAGGGTGAAAGTAAAGAAAGAATAACAAATAGGGATGAGGAAGAAGAAATCGGGGTTTACCTAGGGATAGAGTGAATGAATGCCTGGGAATGGAGTGAATGATGCTCGACTCCGATCGTTGCTCGAAGGTTCGGCCAACCTGAGCTCAACGGCTGCACGGAGCAGCTGCAGCAAGGTCAGGGGAGACCTTGCATCTCGCCACAAAAGAGGAGGTCGCCGACGTCTACGAGGAGCCGACTCCACATCTGTCACAAGTGGGAGCTCTGATCTAGACTTCCTCTTTCCCAAAGGGCGGATGATTTGGAGGAGTATGGAGATGGGGATTAAATAGGGAGCCCGTTGTAATAGCGGGTGAGGTGGCGTGCGCAGCTGGCCTTGTAACGGCCGGAGGGGGTGGAGGCGTTGCAAGGAGGAAGAGGGTCAGGCGGTTATGGAAGTGGAAGGAACGACAATGGGGGGGATGGAGGCTGGTAACGGCTGGAGGTAGGGGAAGCCCCGGTCACGTGCTGGGCGCGTGACCTGGGGGATTGATGGGGGTGCCACGTGGCACGCTCAAGGGCTGTCACGTGGCACCAAAAAAATTCAGATTTTTGGAGGGGAAAAAGAGATAGAAGATGATCTGGGATTGAAAAATGTTCTTCATGAAAGTTGTTCGCCTTGTCAAGATCTACAACTTTCATGAAGGGCCCAGGAGCAAAAGAGGTCATCTGTGAGAAGTGGTATTTTTGGTGACTCTCCATGTGTATAGAAAACCGAATTTTTGAGATTTTGTATTTTTTGGTGGTTTTAAAGGGGATAAAAATTAGATAAAAATACAAGAAAATTAATTACACATTAATCTAATTTTTTTGGATTTTTAATGGATAATAAATTAGGAAAATAAAATAAAAGTAAGAAACACACGACTTTTGTACAGACCGACAACGGACACTTGAACTTGGTCAGTTTCTTTGATTTTAGTTTTGATCTGGATTTGGATTTTTATGTTTCTTATTAAAACTTTCATCAAAGGACACAAATGAAAAAGAAATAAAATTAAAAGGGTTAGTTAAGCACATAAAAACTCAGGTCAAAAATAACAAAAAGTTAAAATGCGCAAAAGAGGCCCAAAACCAGACTTTCACATATGAGCTCCGAATTTTACGAAATTGATCTTGTTTTGAAGGGATTTGAAAATGGAGTACTTTAAAAGTGAGTAGACCAAAATCGGACACTGTATGTGGGAGATATGCTCATTTTAGTCTGTCAGATGTGAAATTTGACTTTGGGATTATTTGACACTTATTGGGGTTAGTAATTTTTTGTATTTTTTTATTTAATAAGGTTAATAATATCTACACAATGGAACTGGTTTTGAGTCAATCGGGGTTAAGATGAATTAATTAAAAAATAGGAGAAGTTAACGGCTTTTTGGGCTAATTTACACTTGGGATTTTTAATGCAATTTGGCATGATGAAATGCAGATATTATTTACACATGTATGATGGCTAATAATGCTCTATTAATGATTACTTACAAGTGAATGAAGGGAAAACGAGCCTAAATGATTGATTTTAGTATGATGAATACGAGATTCATCATACCCCTATACTTAGACCATGCTCGTCCCCGAGCATGAATGAATGACTTAGTTGAATATATCCCTGACTGTGCATGTGAATTTTCAAGGCTTAATTTAGAGAGGACCCTTAATTTGAGTGATCCTAAAATTCTGGGCTCAACCAAGCTTTAATCAAAAGGAATCCAACTTCTCTAATTTTTAGACTCTCTGTTTGTACATATAATATAATGATATGATTCTTAGTGTACTGCATTCATGAGAGTCAAGTCGAGACATCACCTAAAGTTCCAATCCAAGAGACTCTCCTCTAGACCTAATCGTCAACACTAGGGAATAAGTATATTCTTGCTTCAGTCAACTGTCTCATTAGTTTGTCAGACTTGAAAGTGTATATGGACGGCCAGTTGATGGAGGGCATAGGATTGTGTCTAATTTTCTCTCCCTCACTTTGGAACAAGGCGTCTCTCGAGTGCCTTATTACTCAACACAAGTATATTTTATTGTGTTGATCAATGTGTCCGTCAAGAGAATTTGGAGTCGTCTGCACTTGTTTTTCTGGGAGTACACCGGGGTGTGTCTCTTTTGAGTATCTAAGATACCTTCGACACCCAGACTTGTAGCATTTACGATGCAGAGCCCTTTTTTGGTGTCAGCCCGACTCCTTGGTCCTAATTAGCGCTTGGCCCAAGTGGACACTTTGAAAATGTTTGGGAGCGCTCGCCATTGGTGGAAGCTCATTTAGAATTTGACTTGGATAATAGAGCTTTTCTTTGACATTTCATTGCTTTTCTGTTGTTGGTTAGCTCCACTGCTTTTACCAAAAGTTGGCGCACACTGATCAACAAATTTCATTAAGTTTCATCACACCCTGGCACTTAGGTCAATATCAAAAAGATAACATATGAATCTTGTTCACATACTGGCGAGGGTTTCGCTGACACTCAGGTTTTCTGCAGCCTTCATTAACTTTATCCCATCCTCGAATATCATCAGATCGGATCTAAACTCAAATCTCTAGTCCTAGTTCCTCAAGTGATATCTCAACTCATCTCATCAATCATGCAGTTGTGAGAGTGATTGTGCTGATCATATTCTTTTTGAAGGTAGAGATGAAGAGTGCAATATAGCGCTCAAATCTTTCAATTAAGGAAGTGTGGATTATTAAGTTCAAAACCCTAATGACTAAGGTAGGTTAATTCAGAATCTCAAGATCTCAGAAATCAAGTGTCCTCAAAAATCCTCAAGCCTTGAGTGATGGTGAATGTGTCAGGAATATATCGACTAAGGAATGCATGAAATGCTTGATGAAATGCAAGACCATGAGTGATGATTTTTTTTGATGCAAAAGTTTTTTTTGGTGTTTTGTTTTTTTTTGTTTTTTTGAAAACAAGTACTATACACACTACTTGTATCCATCCCCGATGTTAGATAAAAAATATTAAAGTACGAGCTATGGATAAAGTAGATAAAATATATACAAACACACCCCCTATACTTAGCTTGTGCTATGTCCTCATGGCACAAAGTGAAATGTAGACATAGCTCGTACGAAGTATAGATGGGTTAAAAACAAAGGAGGAGAAGCGATGTAAAAACAATGGTAGCGGTCCCCCTATACTTAGGCTCAGGTCAGCCTAAGTATAATCGGATAATTACAGATGGGGAACCGGGTAGATTTGCAGATGTACAAGATCAAGGAGGTTTGCGACGGACCTTCTTGCGGGAGTGCGGAGGGAGATAATATGGAGATGTAGGGGGCGATGATGAAGAAGACCAGCCATCGTCGGAGTCGTCCTCAGGAGAATAGTAGTTGTCTGCAGAGGATCTCCAACTTTTGTCAATCAGAGGTAAGTGCCCTTGGATCAGAGATGTACCTATTGCACTTGTCTGATGAACCACATCAGGACCGGACGAGGACTCTTCAGAAATCACCTGGTGTCTAAGGTCAAAGGTGACTTTCTTGGTCGGTTTGTTTCCTTGAGAAGTATTGGGAGGAAGTTGGACAGTCTTCATCTCCCGGTCTTGAGTAACCGATGTGGCATTCGTGAGTTCCTCATCAGATGAATCCCCGTAAAAGTCGACCAATTCTTGAAGGGTCATGCACTGCTTTGGTCGAGGGAGAGTGTTCCTGCAGATCTTGTGGTTTATGGCTGGGGGTGTTGATGTCACTTCTGGATTATCGTGAATTTTGGTGACATCGGATGTTTTCGAAGTCGGTTCCTTATATGGTTCAAGTATCTCATGAATTACTGCCGACTCGAAGATTGGTCCATTCAGATAATCGTGACGTTCCTCAATAATATGGTCCAATTCTTCATAAGCTCCAGAATCTTGATTTTTCCTAGGAGCAGTAATAAGGTGGTGAGAATCTGAAGTTTGTCCAACAGTCAGTCCCTTAGGCAACTCTCCTAGGGTTTGTATTAGTGTGTCATATGGAGATGTCTGATAATGTGAAATATTTATCTCCTGATCATAACTGTTGGTTTCAAATTGGTTTTCCTCAGAGCAGGATGTGTCATTGGGGTCATGTTCATTGTGGTCCAAGTTCGGGAACTTGATTTCCTGAGTCTCGTAATCGACGATCGCCTTAGCGGAGGCTAAGAACGGCTTTCCTAAAATAATAGGAGACTCAGACATCCTTCCGGGGTGCTTAATGATAAGGAAAATAAAGTCCACCTTATGTTCTTTACCTCGGAAATTTACGATGACAGAAACGATCCCCCGTGGTCTTTTGATAGATCGATCAGGTAATTGAACGATCACCCTAGTCTTTTTGAGTTGTCCGAATTTAAGTTGATTAGAAACGGACTTCGGGAGGATGTTTAATGTGGAGTCATCGTCTAACAGAACATGAGTGAATATAGAATCCTCAATTTCACATGTGACCCGAGTCAATCGCTTGACTTTGCGGCTTTTGAGTTTATGATTCATCACCAAAGAACTAGCCATAGATATGACATGATATTCAGTCCTTGATCGTTTCTTGCCCATCTTATTGGGGTTCAGTTGACTCTTCACAAATCTCTTAAGATCGGGCACATATTCTATGGCTTTGATCAATGGAAGTTCTAAGATCAGACTCTTGCAAAATGCTTCCATTTCAGAATTGTCCGATTTTTTTGAATTTTCAAAATTTTCAATTTTTTTGGTATTTTCTGTAATATGGTCAGTCGGGGGGTCAGAGGTCAGTGGTTGTGTCTGATTGTGATGATCCAGTGGTTCGCATGGTGGTGGCCTCACTTCTTCTGAATTTTGCATTGACTGGATGAGATCATATATTCTCATAGTTAAAGTGTCTGCTCTATTATTAATCCGAGCAATCTCATCCTCAAATATCTCATGACTAGTGATTGAATAATCAGTCTCCATGTGTCGTGATTCTGGCATGTAACCTCGAGGAGAGTATTGATTGTTCATATGCATATGGTTTGGTCATGAGTTGAATTTCCTTGAGCTCGGTTTTCTCGTTGATTGTCGAAGGAAAATTGACTATACTCAAGAGGATAGTCATCTTTAGTAGGGGATGGCTCCATAGGTTGTGAGATCATAGTAACCGGAAATCGTGTTCTATTGTCAGTATCGGTCACTCTATTGTTCATCCTCGATTCTGTTCTCTCTCTCTTGTCCATAAGATTGTCAGAATGTGAGAGAGGGCTAGTCCAAGAAGAAGTGTGGTCATAGGCTGGGATGTATGGGTGGGAAGAGAATGATGGCTGCAAAGGAACCTGATTTGAAGAGCACTGAGGAGTGTGAGAAGAAGAATATCGGGACATGGTAGAGAATGATGGGGAAAGAAGACCACTGTACCGACATCTTGTCAAGAGGGATGGAATGATTAGCGAACCTCGATTTGCTTGCAATTGCAAGGTCTTTTACGCACACAAATCAAACACAAAACAAACACGTTGATTCACCCACTCAACACTGGTGAAGGCACGTTAGGGTTCGACCGCTTATCTTTTCAATTTTAGTTTAATGACAAAACAATCTTGCAAATTAAGCGGAGCTGTTAGGTACTGAAATATTTCTCAAACACTGTCCCGAGTTCATACAACTAGTTGCATCTACTCTCAGCCAGTACAGGTAGAAGTACGGACTGTTTAAACGGCTACCCGTGTTGCTTAAGGACGGTGCCTTTCGCGGTGTCCTCTAAACCACCCACTCTGCTAAGGGAAGTCGGCCCGTAAAACGGCTACCCGAGACCCTCACTGAAAAGTAGCTAATTGTTTTTAAAAACAGTAGTCTTTGTGAAATTTCTCAATTTTGGCTCTATCCTAAGTGTGCGATCTGGTCCTTACAAACAATGAGTGGGTTTCCCTCAACACAGGTTAATTTTAGGTCAGTTTATTTACAGTCACCTTGATTAACAGTCTCGGTTTTAAATTTAGGTTATCACTGAAGTTTATATGAGCACAGAAATTCACGCCTAACGAACAGTCCCAATTCCTTTAACTCCTAAGTTTCAAAACTTGAGGAAGGAAACCAAAAACGCCGATGCAAACGTAAATCAATGATGCATGCTTAAGAAGAAGACTTACAGTGAATCCTCGCGTTCTTCATGCAGGATGCAAGACAAGGAAATTAAATTACATTAAATGATATGCGCAGGTGAAAAACGCCCTAAACAGATAGTTCTATTAGCGGGAAGAATTGATTTAAATTTTTGGCTAATGTTGAACAATCTATAGTGCGTATAGTTAGTGAATGTGTGGCCTAAGAATTACGAGCACAATCAAATAATTCTAATCTAGCGTATGTGCTCCTAAATTCTACGTCACGCCACAGAGAGTCCAGTCCTGAATTATTACAAGGGTACAAAGAGAGGGACCCTAGGAATATTGCAGAAAATTAAATCTATGCTAAGCTCTCTCTCACAAAAATTAAAAATCAATCTTCCTCACAGATCCTTGATTAATATCCAAAGTTGGGCTCCCAGTAGTCTGCGAAGAGAGAATTTGTGGTTAGTAGCAGAAGTAAGAGAGAGATGCAAAATAAAATGCAGAAAGAGAAAAAAATGACACAAAAATTAACCTCACAAAAAGCAATTACAAAAATGATTCAAAACCCTAAAAATTCGACGTTCCCCGGCAACGGCGCCATTTGATGAACGCGAAATCTACCTCTTTAATAATCGATAATTGTAGTATAGGAGGCGGATTTCGGTCGTCAAAATACCACAAGCTTTGAATGTTGTGGAATATTTTTACTTGGTAAGTGTACCAAGGTCGAACACAGGGAACGGAGATTTTTAGTTGCGCGGTCTTGAATCAATTTAAATAATCAATAAATGTTTGATTAATTTCTATGTTGGAAAAATGAAGAGGCAAATTGATGATGTGATGCTAAAAAGCACAAAGAAAGATATTAAGCGCAGGATATGTGATGAGAATTTTAATCCAAATAAATTGATCAGTTCTGTCAAAAATAGTCACAGATCGAATAAATGCAGGTAAGATTCCAAATAAGCCTCCAATCAAAAATAGTTCTCAATTGATCTCAACATTCTCTCTGATTCAATTCTCAAATAATTCGAGTTCAATCACACTATTTATTGTCAAATGAGTCGAGTCCACTGCAAAGGTTAGATCCTCAAAAATATCTAGAATAGTATAAAGTGATCAAGTAATTTTTAGGTCCTTGCACTTAATCTCCTGCAAATAATGTCAATGATCTTCTTAGTTAAGAAAGGCACAAATAAGTCAAGACAAAACCCGCATATGACAATAGAGATCCTCATATAATAATTATTGATAAGACAACCTCAGATCTATCGACAAACTCTGTCAAATGATAGAACATGGAATAAGATTCAAAACGACATATTGTGTGTTAAGAACTGAGTTCATATGGGAAAGATACACAATAAACAACTTTCAGGGACTAAAATGTAATAAAAGATGAAGTTATCTTCTCAATTGGATCCCTAGAAGGACTTATCTTTGAATATCAAAATCCGGAGGTCCTTGTATGATATTAGCCCTCATGTGGTGACGCTTCTGGGCTCGAGATGTGACAACGGAAGATGCTTCAACTGTGTCGATCAAAGGGGCGGCACTACAGTGCTCCATGTAATTGATTGGTATCCATAAGTTATGCAGCTTTTGGTTTTCCATTCATTTTCCCTCAATGTTCTGCAAATTAAAATTACCTCGATTCCTCGAGAATCGGGTCAGGTTGAGTGTGGAACATGTCATAATCTCAAACAAAAAAAATGGATGCAATGATACTTGATTCACGATATTAACATGCATATGTTTCCTGTATATGCTTCATAAGTGAGAATGATTCAAGGGTTGGAAATGTACATGAAATTGGTGTTGACTTTATTTATGCAATGAACACACAAATCTCTAGAAACATTCAGATCCAAGTGAATACAGATTGCAACAGATACCCCATAATAGCATCCTATGTCAATCTCAACGTGTAAAACAATAATTAGCCCTTTTAAACTTATGTTTTCAATGTCCAGTACAAGGTCTGAGGATGTTGTGTCCCATAATTCAAATTCACAGTAATATATCTAATAACAACAATAGAAAGATCAGTAGATTACTCCAGTTATTATGCACGATTGAATAGCTGAGACTAAACAGAACATATAAATTTTGGCATTACTGCTCAACACTCAAAAGCTCACTTGGATATCAATCCTTATTAACGTCAATGGCATGAATACATGATTTATATACGCCTATCTTGTGATAAGTCTCCACTCACGTGAGGATATAGGAATCCAATAAGGATTTTAACTTAAATCTCAACTCCACATATCCTGATTTAACTAAAATATTTTAATAGTTATGCAGCAGATTCTAGCCACAAGTTAAAGATATTTCCCAAGAGATTTAAAGTTTTGAATTAGATATAGATAGAATAGTAGATTTGCATCAACTTAAAGCACATGTTCCACGGATTTTAACGCATCAGGATTTCCATTTCAGCCATAGAAAATAACATCATTTCCTCACCTTAAGTTACCCTTCTGAATGGCAGAGATTGAAATGCTCCAGTCAGTGGTTCCAGGGATTGACTGCCCTCTCGTTATACCTGCAAGTAATTAGACAGAAGGGCACCTTCGAGTTCCAAGCTCAAAGGTCTGATCACTAAGAAAGGAAGGGGGAATGGGTAGCTCCGATGTGAGCGGATGGAGGGAGCTATGGCTCCGACCACGGATTGTGGTCAGAGGGGAAGATCGTGTCTGGATAGAATAGAAGCGGAGAGACCAAGGTGTGAAGGTGACAATCGAAGATCGGGTGGTGCACGTTTGGATTAAGTGACAGGAAACGACGGAAGAAATGGGAAGACTACAGTATCAGAGAAATAAAAGGGTGAAAGTAAAGAAAGAATAACAAATAGGGATGAGGAAGAAGAAATCGGGGTTTACCTAGGGATAGAGTGAATGAATGCCTGGGAATGGAGTGAATGATGCTCGACTCCGATCGTTGCTCGAAGGTTCGGCCAACCTGAGCTCAACGGCTGCAAGGAGCAGCTGCAGCAAGGTCAGGGGAGACCTTGGATCTCGCCACAAAAGAGGAGGTCGCCGACGTCTACGAGGAGCCGACTCCACATCTGTCACAGGTGGGAGCTCTGAGCTAGGCTTCCTCTTTCCCAAAGGGCGGATGATTTGGAGGAGTATGGAGATGGGGATTAAATAGGGAGCTCGTTGTAATAGCGGGTGAGGTGGCGTGCGCAGCTGGCCTTGTAACGGCCTGAGGGGGCGGAGGCGTTGCAAGGAGGAAGAGGGTCAGGCGGTTATGGAAGTGGAAGTAACGGCAAGGGGGGGACGGAGGCTGGTAACGGCTGGAGGTAGGGGAAGCCCCGGTCACGTGCTGGGCACGTGACCTGGGGGATTGATGGGGGTGCCACGTGGCACGCCCAAGGGCTGCCACGTGGCACCAAAAAATTTTCAGATTTTTGGAGGGAAAAAGAGATAGAAGATTATCTCGGATCGAAAAATGTTCTTCATGAAAGTTGTTCGCCTTGTCGACATCTACAACTTTCATGAAGGGCCCGGGATCAAAAGAGGTCATCTGTGAGAAGTGGTATTTTTGGTGGCTCTCCATGTGTATAGAAAACCGAATTTTTGGGATTTTGTAATTTTTGGTGGTTTTAAAGGGGATAAAAATTAGATAAAAAATACGATAAAACACAAGAAAAGTAATTACACATTAATCTAATTTTTTTTGGATTTTTAATGGATAAAAAATTAGGAAAATAAAATAAAAGTAAGAAACACACGACTTTTGTACAGACCGACAACGGACACTTGAACTTGGTCAGTTTCTTTGATTTTAGTTTGATCTGGATTTGGATTTTTACATTTCTTATTAAAACTTTCATCAAAGGACACAAATGAAAAAGAAATAAAATTAAAAGAGTTAATTAAGCACATAAAAACTCAGGTCAAAAATAGCAAAAAGTTAAAATGCGCAAAAGAGGCCCAAAACCCAACTTTCGCATATGAGCTCCGAATTTTACGAAATCTTGTTTTGAAGGGATTTGAAAATGGAGTACTTTAAAAGTGAGTAGACCAAAATCGGACACTGTATGTGGGAGATATGCTCATTTTAGTCTGTCAGATGTGAAATTTGACTTTGGGATTATTTGACACTTATTGGGGTTAGTAATTTTTTGTATTTTTTTATTTAATAAGGTTAGTAATATCTACACAATGGAGTTGGTTTTGGATCAATCGGGGTTAGGATTAATTAATTAAAAATAGTAGAAGTTAGCGGCTTTTTGGGCTAATTTACACTTGGGATTTTTAATGCAATTTATGCATGATGAAATACAGATATTATTTACACATGTATGATGGCTAATAATGCTCTATTAATGATTAGTTACAAGTGCATGAAGGGAAACCGAGCCTAAATGATTGATTTTAGCATGATGAATACGAGATTCATCACCCTTCTCGTTGGTACAGTCTCTTCACTTAGGGCCTCTCAAGAAGACTAGGATGATAGTTCAATTTGCTGATGGATCTATCAAGAGGCCAAAGGGTATCCTTGAAAATGTCGTCATCTCGATTCAGGGCACGAGCTACCATGTTGACTTTGTTGTGTTGCCCTTGGAGACCTATACAGGGGAGCACTCTCCAATCATCCTGGGACGACCATTCCTCGCCTCTGCGAGGGTCGTTATTGATTATGGATCAGGAGAGATTTGCTTCCGTCCTGTTGACGAAAGCGAAATGTAGATCACCGCACCCATAGTTGACCAGAGACCTGCACCTGATGTGACTTCACCTATCTTGGTTGACCCTGAGGACCATGAACTTGATGAGACTGTCAGAGAATTTTGTTGCTTATTGGATTTCACTGAGACCCAAGAATTCCTCTCCAAGGAGGAAGAATTGGAAAGCATGGACCTCAGAGTTCCTTCTTCTGGGACTTGGCGTTGTGTTGATGACATCCGCATGATTTACACGATTAATACCATTGAGCGGAGGGCAGATTTAGAAACTAGACAGGACGGACATGACTCGACTACTTTCACTGATGAGTTTGCTCCTGTTCATTTAGATTCGAATGAGACAAGGGCCGAAGTTGATTTGATTGCTTTTATTCGGGAATTCAGTCCTTTTGATGAGAAAGATGATCCGGTTGAGATTATTGAGGATGAACAGAGTTCGACTACTTCCACTGATGAGTTCGCTCCTTTTGGTTTTGACTGGATGAGACCTCGCAGGACGACACGGATTACACTTCTTCTGATGATGATGAGTTCGTCCCATTTCACTTTGATACTAGCGAGACTCCCAAGGCCGGACCTAGTCATACATCTTCCACTACCCCATCTATGCCTTTACACTCTAGGACCACTGAGGACCATCACCCTATTGACCCTGATCGGTTTGCGTCATCTGAGGACTCCGATGTCGACCTGCACCATACTAGATCTATTCCTCAGCGGTCCCGCAAGAAGGTTCGCTTTCAACCTTCTTAATCCCGTGTATATCCACCTCTTTTGTACATTCTCATTTGTTTACCTTTGTCTCTCTCTCGTATTGCTCATCCACCCATTCTCGTGTTTGCCTTGCTTAGGACGTACTTTGTCCTAAGTATAGGGGGCGGATGAGCCGAGTGTTCATTCGTCGTTCCATCTTATCACTCCTGTTGTTGCCTATACTTAGGGCTTCTTTTACTCTAAGTATAGGGGAGTGATGTGTACATCCGTCTCTATCTGTATCCATCTTCAGATCTCTTTTCTTCTTTTCTTCTTTTCCTCTTCTATCTACTGTATCTACTAAAAAGATGCTGCCTCTTTGTGTCAGTCTTCTATACTTAGGACGTACTTTGTCCTAAGTATAGGGGGTGTGCATGATGAATACCCATTCATCACTCTTTATTCTTATATTTTAGCTACAAAAACCTTTGCAAATACATGTAGATATATGTAAATATCAATAATTACCAAAAGCATGCATTGTGTAAAAACCTATAATTAGCATGTTTTTGTGCAAAAATAAAAGAATAAAGATTAAAAAGAAAAAGAGGGAAATATTTAGAATAAATATTGAGCAACCTAATCCAAGGGAGGGCTCAGCATGGGCCTGACCGCATAAAAGCCACAGTAGAGGGAGATAGGAGCTCATGTGTAAATATTTATGTAAATAAATAAAATTATATTTTCCTCAACCAAAAATATTCTTGTAAATATTTGTACATATTTGGAAAAGATAAAAACAAAATAAAAATTTGAAAATCAAAAAGACCAAAAATCTCCTTCCACCATGTATATAGACCATGCTTCTACATGTATTTAACCTTGTAAATAAATTTATTTATTTTCAAAACTTTTTGTAAATATTTTATGTTGTAAATAAAATAAATAAAAAGAAACAAAACAAAACAAAAAAATCAAATAAAAATATCAAAAGCTAAAATTACAAAAATATATTGTACATATGCCATGAATATAGTTGTACATAACTATTTATTTCACCTATGTATATAAATAATAAAAATAAAATAAAAATATCCTTTTATTCCTCATTTTATTTTATAAATAAATAAAATATAAAAAAGGGATAAAAATGTATAAAATAACTAATTAAAAATCAAAAATTAAAAAAACCCCACACTGTACAAATACCTATGTATAGCTATACTATGTAAATACCCTATTTTATTTCCAAAAATTAATTAAAAATCACCAAAAAATAGAAAAAAATAAAAGAAAAATATTTCATGTTGAAAGTTTTTGCTGATTCGGCCCCTAGCTAGGTGTATTTGTCACCTCAAGATCTTGCCACGTGGCCTGATTTCATTGGGCCCTGGGGATGTTGACCGCCCGGTCAACTGACCCCCCCAGAACCATTCTTCGCGGATTCGAGCGCCGGACTTTCTTCTCGGATTTATACCCGCTCGACCCGATTGCCTAACACCTAAACCCCGGCTCCGTTTGACACCTCCCACATCCGACATCCTCGCCGGGCATCGACATCGGGATCCGCGCGCCACCGTGACCCTACCCGATCAGCCCTAGTCGGGTCTACACTCATATATATTCTGAGCTCCGCCGCTCGATTCCTCCATCTTTGGCTCTCCACCCTTCATCCCGTGACCTCCACTGCATCCCTTGAGGTGACAGCTCTCGATTGCCCGTGTCGCAGCGAGGAGGGGGTGGTCGGACCACTGATCCGGCGACATTGCGCCGCCGTGCTCCGCCCAGTGCAGGAGCCCGAGCCTCAGGACTTGACGACCTTCGAGGCCACGACCGGGAGCTACCTCAGCTCTAGCCTAGTCTACCACGCCACCCAGGTAACCTTCTAGCTTTCCCATTTCGTCTAATTTCTAGTTAGCCCCAAATCGTAGCTCCGTCGCGTTCCGTCGATTCCGGCTATCTCGCATACTCTTTCGATCATCGGAACCCACAGTCACCTTCGCCATCCCTCCGCGCACCTTCTCCATACACCCATTCAACCCAGCTCGCACAGGAGCTGAGCTTCGAGCTCCACCGTCCGTCGCTTCGCCAGAGCTTGCTCATCCCGACGCACCGACCACCTCCACACCTCCTAACCGGGTCGAGGCATTTTGCCCTCGACCCGTGAAGCTTTTGAGCTATCTTGCAGGTCCAGAGGAGGCCATCTGAGGCTTCCCTACATCCAGGCCAGAAGCTTCCCTCCGCCGACCTCGCCGGAGCCCCTCCAGGGCTCGGCTGGGCCATCGGAGGCCACCAACAGCTGCGGAGCTTCATCGCCAACCTTCTCCGATCTTCAGAGGCAGCTGAGGAGGACCACAGAACGCGCACGAGGCCGGCGAAACTCGCCGGCCACCTGTTCTTCGAGGGTCCTCGACCACCGTCCGATTACCCTCAGTGCTCCACTTTCCATCGAGACCATCCATCCATCGAGGAGCAGCCACCGTCCGATCATTTCGAGGGTTGATCGGGACCGTTAGAGCAGAGAGGGAGGCGCCATCCACCAGCACCCGTCATATCTTCCACGTGGCCCCCTCTGAGACGTCGATCGGCCCACGTGCGGAAGGAGAGAGAGACGCCAGCGTCCAGGACCGTCAGATCAGCCACGCGTCCATCATCCAGCCGTCGACGTAATAAAGGGGTAATTTACCGTAGGCCCCCTCTTAGTTTATGTTTTTAGATTTAGTCCTGTAAATATTGTGTGTCTTTTATTTACGTTGGGATATTTGCACTTGGAACCTGGTACTCTTGTTTATTTGCATTTATGCCCCTGTGAGTGTCTGTCACGTGCTTCGCCACGTGCTTTGTTTGGTATATTTGCAACATTAGCCCTGTAGTTCTGGTTGTTCATAAATGAATGAAATATTTTCAGTAATTGCATTTATGCCCCTGTGAGTGTTTTATTTGCACATGTGCGTCTTTTAGTGGGATATTTGCATAACAGCCCCTGGACTTTTTGGTACGAGTTACCAAAAGGTCCTCGGACTTGTTTTTCTTACATATAGGTCCCTGAGTGCCCCAGGCACGCGCCTCGCGTGTGATTTCTTGGGTATTTTGCACCAGGACCCCCAGAACTTCGGGTATTTGCACTTTGGTCCTTGTGCACAGTGCCCCCTTGTCATTTTTGAATAAAATATCAAATCACCTCCAAATCCAACGAAAATTTCACACATGGCTCCTGCCATGGTGTAGGATTTTTGTAGATTTTTGAGGACATTTCTGATCCTATTTGCTATTTTTAAAAATTCAAAAACATCTATTTTTGGCACTGTTCAGTTTGAAAAATCACAAAAAATATAAAAACTCCCCTAAAAATTCTATAAAAATTAGGTACTGTTTAGTTAGTGTTCCTTGATTTTCTAGCCAATTTTGGCTATTTTTCATCACTAAAAACCCATAAAAACTTAAAAACCCTCAAAAACTCATAAAAATTCTAATAAATACATTAAAAACCCAAAAACAATAATTTTGGTACTCAAATTTTCCTTATTTTCTCTATTTTACAGGAAAATTACCTCCAGGCCCCTTTGAGGTCCTTGGATATTTTATCTAGGGACTTTAGGCTTGGCTGGACAGTACCCCTTGGTTTTCTTACTGTTTGATTTTTAGAAAATAAAATACACATCAGAAAAATCCCAAAAATTCACCAAAAACATAAAAAACATAACAAACACAAAAATCTTTTTATCTGAATTTTTGCTTGGTTTCTGATGCATTAAATAATTGTTGAAGTGTGATTGCTTTTAGTCTTTCTCATTTTCTTCACATATTAAAAATCCAAAAAAATTTAAAAACAATTAAAAACCACTAAAAATGTTTTCCCTTTTTCTCTGATTCTTCGACTACTTCGTAGGCTTTTTAGCCAATCCATGCTCCTTGTGTTCGACCCTGGGTGCTATACCAGGTAAATCTCATAGCAGGACCGCTATTTGAGTGTTTTGATTGATCTTTGATTTATTTAGTGGTTCATTTTTCTTGATTGACACATTCTGAGTGGCTGAGGTCGCAACGACCTATTTTTATGTACCTTCTACCTCTGTCGCTCGGGTTTTTGTGTCATCAGAATGGCGCCGTTGCCGGGGAGCACGGCTTAGTAGTCGTTTTTAGCTTTTTCCGCGGCCTTTGATTTTCGCGGCTTTTTGTATAGACTTGTTGAATATATATATTTCTCTCATATTTCTGACAATAATTTTGGACTGACCACTTTTCTCTCTGTTTCTTGCGAGGGCCCGAGGAGCGAGGGCGGCATTCCTAGGAGCGCCGGTGCACCCGAGCGAAGCGGAGGCGGCTCGTTTCTTCATCGAGCAGCAGGAGAGAGCGAGAGAGAGAGTTGAGTGGGTGAGGTTAGCTTAGGACAGTTGATTATTATTTTTGTAATAATACAGGTACACTCAGAGACTTGAACTGTTGTGGACTTGACTTAGCGGGTCTGTTTCGCCGAGCACCGGTGTGCTCGGGGGACCCTTAGGAGATTTTCGCGGTTTTTGACGCGGCTTTCTTCTACTTTTTTACTGCCTTTCCGGTGTTTACGCGGTTTTTGCTCGAGCCCCTAGACTTAGGAATTTCTGGTGCTTGTGACGTAATTAGTAGGATCCCCACACCTAATTGCTTATCTGTTCCCATAGAACGTAATTGGACCTACTAATAATAAATAATAAAAATAACTTAGTCGCTTTCCTGAGAGCCTACGCGCCGCGAGCCTGCCCCGTCAAGCGCTACTCCTGAACTCGACCTGTCGAGAAGAGGAGGGGTGGGTCTAGACCGGACTCTTTGGATCGAGGGCGAGTGACTGAGTTAGACGGTTCTGCGCTAGAAATTGCTCATCTAGGACTCGGTTTTTTTTCCGTTGCATCATTTAGGTAGTTTATTTCCTGTCTTTAAATTCTGCGCGGATCACTTGCATGTAGAGTGCTGGAGACAAGGTACGCATTTCTATCTCAGCATGCATCATTGATTTCTCGCGCATCGGCTTTTTCGTCTTCTCCCCCCTGTTTTCGGATTAAATAATCAGGAGAACCGAAAAATTCGTTAGGCCTTTTGTTTGATATCTGAAAAATATTAAAAAGAAAAACAATAAAATCGGGACTGCTAATCATACTTGATCTTAAAAACCGCTCACCCTAAAAACTTTGTCTTGGGGAGAGCAACCCCCTCATTGTCTAGTTTGGATGCGCGAGAGAGTGACCCGCACCCTAGGTAGAGACTCCCGGTGCTAGACCCGACTGATTACCGACTTTTCCGTGCGGGCCAGTCGGTTGGGATAGCATCGGATATCCTAACAGGTCACGTAAGCGCTCTGATATTTTGTGTGTTCACCAAAATAAAATAGACAAGATAATTTGACCGAACTTTCACGGTCTTCAGCTCGCGTTGCGTTGGTGAACCGGGGGTTTGTTTTTTATCATAGTTGATTCCAGATCTCATCCGCCTTACTCGCCAGATCAAGATGATGGGTAGACGGTCTCTTAGGCAGCCTCTGGCTGCACCTCTTTCGGGCACGTCTACCCGATCATCTAGGTTGGCCCGTGAGAGCCCAGACCAGCTCTCCGAGCCCGAGTACGATTCCGCCCTGTTCCCCCTCGACCCCCTTTCTTTCGGTACTGAGAGACATGAGCCTGAGGAGAGATTAGCAGATTTGACAGCACCTGAGTTGGGCTCATTTGATTTTGCAGACGTCGCTATGGCCGCCAGATCAGACGATTACCCCGGAGGTCCACAGGGAGATCAGCATGTTGTATTTGACCAGGGGGCGATCAACTCCACCCTGATCGCATCACTAGAGACAGTTCAGCAGCAGTTACGCGATCAGGGGGCATTCATGATAGAGATGAGGCGAGAGTTGGAGAGGCTCAGAGCAGAGCGAGGTTCAGAGCAGAGCGAGCCTGAGGAGATGCCTGATGCAGAGGCCGCAGCCGCAGCAGCAGCAGCAGCCGCCGCCGCCGCAGCGGCAGCCGCCGTGGCAGGAGGACCACCACAGCCGATGCTGGCGTTACACAACCCCGGATCTACTCTGATGCATCACTGGGTGGTAGTGCCAGCGATCGTGGGGGACTTCAAGTTCCCCCCGAACACCTTGCAGTTACTGCCCCGTTTCCACGGACTAGCCACTGAGGAGCCCCACCTCCACCTCCAGGAGTTCTTGATGATCTGCAGCACTGTCCACGATCGCCACGTGGACCAGGACACGATCCGGATGATAGCCTTCCCTTTTTCACTGGCAGATAGAGCAGCCACCTGGCTGAAGCATTTAGGGAAGTTTGTCTACACTTGGGAGCAGCTCCGCACCGAGTACTTGAAAAAGTACTATCCACTCGGGCGGACGAATGCAGCGAGGGCCCTGATCAGCAACTTCTCCATGTTCCCCAACAAGCAGTTCCACGAGGCTTGGGAGAGGTTTCGAGAGCTCCTAGACAGATGCCCGCACCACGACATATCCAAGCCGAACCTAGTTCAGAGCTTTTTCAGCGGGTTGACGCCAGAGCTTCAGGGTCCGGTGAACGCTTCTTGCGGCGGGTCCTACTTTGCCAAGGACCACGATCAGGTCTGGGCCATCTACGAGGAGATGTCCGAGAACTACATGGTGATGTCTCAGACCAGATTGTATACTCAGAGACCCCAGCCACAGCAGCCAGGACCCGTGCAGTACCAGCGGATAGCACGGGTAGATGCAGGTCCATCCAGTTCGTCCGCAGTCGCAGCAGCACAGGCAGAGTCATCCGCTGCGGACATGGGTATCATCAGCGAGAAGTTGGACCGCATGGAGCTGATAGAGAAGAAGCAGTGCCAGAGCATCACTCAGATGGAACAGATGGCACAGGTTCTGAGCGACATGAAGACCCAGCTCATGTGTCTCCAGGAGACACAGACGGCTTCACAGCCCCGTCTTCTGTCGCGAGGCGATGCCGGCAGCAGCAGCAGCTCGTCCCAGTGCTCCAGCTCTTCACAGCAGCCTAGACAGGTTCACCTTGTACAGGCGGAGCCGTACCAGCAGCCGCAGCCCACCTATCAGTCACCACCATCTCCAGAGATGCAGATGGTGGTCTACCAGCCGGATCAGCCTCTGGCAGTACTGCCGCCAGACCCCTTCGATGCAGAGCCGTTGATGGATGTCAACGGGATTTGGTATGACCGCCCCCAGCCTGGGATCCGACGAGACCATCCCGGATTCAGGTGGGGGAGTGGTGGTGCCCAGCCCCAGCAGCAGCCGTCAGGACAGGGAGGGCAGTACTCCCAGCAGAGAGACCAGCACCAGTCGCAGCCGCAGCACCCAGCACCCCAGCAGCACCAGCCATCATCCTACGGTCCTCGTCCCTATCAGCAGCAGGGACAGTCGTGGAGGCGTGAGCAGCAGGCTCACCCGATTCAGCAGCAGCACCCGTCCTCATATCCCTCTTACCAGCACCATCAGCAGCAGATCCAGCAGCCTCACCCACAGAGAGGCTACCCGTCGGGCTCCCACGAGAGCCCCGCTTTGGATGACATTGCCCGCCTCCTCACGGACCAGCAGGCCACATTCAGACGGGAGATGGATGAGTTCCGCCAGGAGATGCGGGACTTGGTGAGAGGGAAGGCCGCCATACCAGCCCAGATCGAGCCGAATCCAAACAACCTTAAGAGGAAATCTGAGCAGGTAGTACATCCTGAGTTAGCCACTCCTAGTGACCCATTTGATGATACATCTTCGGATCTATTTGATGCTGATTTTGTCACGCTTAGGAGCGGTAGGACCCCAGCAGGCGGTGGCGCCTCATCTGAGCTTCACCACGAGGACACTCCAGAGGCGCCACATGAGGAGGAGGAGAGCGGTACTGAGGTCGCTCCAGATGATGATGGTGGCACTGATGCCACCAAGGATGCTGATCCCACCGGCGGTACTGAGGCCGCCACTTCACCAGTTCGAGGAGGTGGTACTGACGCCACCAGTAGAGCCGAGCCAGCCCGCGGTACTGATGCCGCGAGACGTCTACTACCAGCAGCAGCAGTAGAGCTAGCCAGTGGTGGTACTGAGGCCACCGGTGTTTATACAGATAGAGATGTTGTCTTTCCTCGCATTCCTGTATCTCAGAACTCTGTTTTGAATAAAGGAAAAGGTTTACTTTCTTCTGGTCCCACTGTGGTGCATGATGTATGTGTGGATCCGGTCCTTGGACCGTCTAGACCTTTTCCTAGTCCTTCATCTGAGAAGGACCCTGTGATCCCCTTCCCTAGAGCCCTTCAGATGGGGAAGGGGAAGAAAAAAAATGACCCAAAAAAGAGAGAGCTTGAGGAGTTCAGCCAGAGCATGATCGATCGATTCCACATCCAGCTGACCCTCCAGGAGGCTTTGCAGCACATCCCCCTTCTCCAGCGTTCTTTGAGAGACAGGACTACAGTCAGGAGGAGGAGGAGGAACCACACTTCCGAGATCCATGTGCTGACGAAAGCCACGTGTTTTGCGATCCAGACCCGACTGCCAGCCAAGAGGCCAGATTCAGGGGCCCCGTATGTCAGATGCCAGATCAGTGAGCAGAGGTTCGACCGTACTCTATTAGATAACGGATCGTCGATCAACCTTCTTCCGGCAGCCCTTCTCGACCGCTTCGAGTTGGGCACTCTTCAACAGAGCAGGACAGTCCTTCAGTTCGCTGATCGATCTGTCAAGAGGCCGAAGGGGTTATTACGAGACGTTATCGTCACGATTCAGGGCCTGAAATTCCCCGTGGACTTCGTAGTGTTGGACATGGAGATCCCTGAGTCAGTGGCCGATACCCCCATCATCCTTGGTCGTCCGTTCTTGGCCACAGCCAAGGCGGTGACCGATCATGATAGCGGGAAGGTGTACTTTCGCGTCGAGGGCGAGAGTATACAAATAGATACGGTCGAGGACTACAGAGCTAGAGATAGAGCCCGCTCAGATGCGAGTACCGATTCAGAGCAGCTGACAGACGCAGAGCCAGACGTCCACCAGGATTGTGATTTTGTGATCACAGACGATGAGGCAGCTTGGGCAGATCCTGCAGCACAGACCATCCTCTCATATTCAGATACAGCTGATGCCGAGATGATAGCAGAGGAGAGTCTGGAGAGCACAACCCTGGTTCAGGATACCACAGAGGCAGCAGAGCTGGTCCTTGATCGCGATACGATGTTCAGTGATGGTGGTGCTGAAGCCACCTTGTCTTCAGGTGGTACTGATGCCACCGCGGTTGATACAGATCCCTCGGATTCAGAGTCTGATTGGGCCGATTGCTATGATCAGATGCCAGACTTGAGTCCATCTGAGCCTATAGATGAGGAGGAGGCAGATGCAGAGCCGAGTAGAGACAGTGCAGTTGAGCAGCCTTCTCCCGATCCAGTTTGCGAGAGTACTCTTTCACTTTCCCAGGCAGATTTGGCAGACTTAGCAGCTTTCACTCAGTTTCTTCCGCAGCCAGATTTGCCGGCACCCAGCATTCCAGAGCGAAAGCCGCTCCCTACTTCGCTGAAGTATCGATTCCTTGCGGGCGATCCAGAGATGTACCCAGTCATCATCTCCGCCGAGTTGACTGGAGAGCAAGAATCCCGTCTGATGGGGGTTCTTGAAAAGAACCGCAAGGCGATCGGATGGAGCGTAGCGGATCTCCATGGGATTAGTCCAGCAGTGTGCTCCCACCATATCTATCTCGAGGAGGGGGCGAAGCCGTCGCGTGAGTTCCAGCGGCGACTGAACCCCAACCTGAGAGAGGTCGTGATGAAAGAAATATCAAAATGGTGGAGTGCAGATTTTATTTATCCCATTTCCGACTCCAAGTGGGTCAGCCCCTTGCATGTGGTGCCCAAGAAGACGGGCATCACGACTGTGATCAGTGAGTCGGGAGAGGAGATCGCTACACGAGTACCCACCTCTTGGAGGGTTTGTGTTGACTACAGGAGACTCAACCAAGCCACCAAGAAGGACCATTTCCCCCTACCTTTTATTGACCAGATCATTGAGAGACTGGCAGGGAAGAGCCATTATTGCTTCCTGGATGGGTACTCGGGCTACAACCAAGTGGCCATCGCTCCTGAGGATCAGGAGAAGACCACCTTTACCTGTCCCTTCAGCACATATGCTTTTCGACGCATGCCATTTGGGCTATGCAATGCCCCTGCGACTTTTCAGAGGTGCATGCTGTCGATCTTTTCGGACATGGTAGGGGAGTGTTTGGAGGTCTTCATGGACGATTTCTCGGTCTACGACGACGGATTCGATTCTTGTCTTGACTGCCTAGACCGGGTACTCCAGCGATGTATCGAGTTTCATTTGGTTCTATCATGGGAGAAGAGTCACTTCATGGTGACTCAAGGGACGGTGCTTGGCCACATCATCTCCAACAGGGGCATGGAGGTTGATCCGGCCAAGGTTGATGTCATTAGAAAACTCACACCGCCGTCCAATTTGAGGCAGCTACGGTCATTCCTGGGGCACGTTGGATTTTATAGGAGGTTCATTCAGGATTTCAGCAAGATTGCCCGACCGTTGACTGACCTCTTGACGAAAGACACCGAGTTCCTTGTCGATGACAAGTGTCTCTCGTCCTTTGCGACTCTCCAGCAGCATGTTATTGAGGCTCCTGTTCTCCAGCCGCCTGATTGGTCTCTCCCATTCGAGATCATGACGGACGCCTCCGATTTTGCCGTGGGGGCAGTGCTGGGACAGAGGAGGGATGGAGTTCCATTTGCCATACACTACGCTAGCCGCACATTGGATTCTGCCCAGCGGAATTATACGGTCACAGAGAAGGAGATGCTAGCTGTAGTGTTTGCCCTAGATAAGTTCAGATCGTATATCATTGGATCTAGAGTGACTTTGTTTACAGATCACACCGCCATCAGGTACCTCATGGCAAAGAAGGATGCCAAGGCCAGACTGACTAGATGGATCCTTCTACTCCAGGAGTTCGACATTGAGATTAAGGATAAGCCTGGAGTCAAGAATGTGGTGGCGGATCATCTTTCCCGACTAGAGCAGCCTGAGGATTCTGAGCAGATTGATCCCATTCGAGATACCTTCCCAGATGAGGCAATCCTTGCTATCGCCTCACTCCCGTGGTATGCCGATATTGTGAACTTTCTCGTTGCAGGGAAAGTCCCACAAGATTGGCCCAGGCAGAGACTTGAGACCTTCCTTGCGAGGGCCAAGTCCTACCACTGGGAGGATCCCATCCTTTACCACGAAGGAGGGGATAGCGTCTGGCGTCGGTGTATTCCTCAGGAGGAACACCATAGCGTCCTCACTTACTGCCACAAGTTTGAGGCAGGAGGACATCATTCTGGGAGGAGAACGGCACAGAAAGTGCTCCAATCCGGCTTGTGGTGGCCTACCGTCTTCAAGGACTCTGATGAGTTCGTGAAGAGGTGTACTGACTGTCAGAGGATGGGCACTTGTGGACAGCGTGATATGATGCCGATGCAGCCCATTCACTTCTGTGAGGTTTTTGACGTATGGGGCATCGATTTCATGGGTCCATTCCCTAAGAGTCAGGGATTTGAGTACATTCTGTTGGCCGTTGATTATGTTAGTCGTTGGGTTGAGGCTATCCCCGCCCGAGCCGCTGATGCGAGGACAGTTTGCAGATTTTTGAGGAAACATATCATCACGCGGTTCGGGGTTCCACGAGTTCTTATTTCTGATGGGGGGTCTCATTTCATCAACGACCAGGTAAAGGCCCTTGCTAGCGAGTTCAGCATAGACCATCGTGTTGCCACACCTTACCATCCACAGACGAATGGTCTAGCTGAGGTGTCGAATAGGGAGATCAAGACTATTTTGCAGAAAGTCGTCCGCCCTGACCGAAAGGATTGGTCACAGCTTTTGGACTCGGTCTTGTGGGCATATCGGACGTCTTTCAAGACTCCATTGGGCACATCTCCCTTTCGCCTCGTTTATGGCAAGCCGTGCCATCTACCTGTTGAGCTGAGGCACAAGTCACTTTGGGCAGTCACAGATATTCTTATGGATCCAGATGGTATGGGAGACCAGAGGAGGGCAGAGTTAGCTGCCCTCGAAGAGCTTAGAGATGCAGCTTTCTCAAGCAGCCTACATTATAAGGAGAAAGTCAAGGAGTGGCATGATTCTCATATCAGCCACAAGCATTTTGAGATTGGACAGAGAGTATGGCTGTTTGATGCGAGGCTTAGACTATTTCCAGGGAAGCTACAGAGCAAATGGAAGGGACCTTATCTGGTTAGAAAGATACACGACAACGGTAGCATCGACATATCTGAGTTGTCTTCTGAGAGCACCTTTCGAGTGAACGGCCAGCGGCTCAAGCCATTTCTATATCATGAGCCGCGGGACATTATTGTTGCCCCTATTCATTTTGCGTGAGATGTAGTCTCTTGACTCACATCTTTTGCATCTCACGCCTGATTTTCACTGTTCCTCCGCCTTGTATAGATCCAGTTGTCCATATCATTCTATTCTTTAGTCCCACATCCCTTTTCTCATCTTATGATTATGCTATACTTAGGGTGTACTTTACCCTAAGTATAGGGGGGATGTCGGACCTGCGGGTATTCTTTTCATTCGTTCTGCTCTTGTTTTGCTGCCTATACTTAGGGATATTTCACCCTAAGTATAGGGGGGGCAGATTCTGTATCTTCTTCACTCGGATTTCCCTTCATGTATAGCTTTCTATACTTAGGATTAGTTAATCCTAAGTATAGGGGGAAACCACCGAGTTCCTTTCATTCTATTCATTTATTCGTTCATGTACTTAGCCATTCCTTTTCACTTCCCTTTTACTAAGCACGAGTTATGTCTTCTTCATCGCTCTTGATCACTCTGAGGACATCGTTCGAGCTAAGTATAGGGGGGGTGTGTATATATTTCATATATACTTTAGCCATAACCCGTACTTTGTGTGAGTGTGTTAATAAATAAAATGGCTAAAAATCACAAAAATTTAAAAATTTTCATGTACATAAACTTCTTTTATATGCACATACATAGCTAGTGTACAAAGTATTTTTGAAAAAATGATTTCAAAAATCTTTGGTGTAAAGTTTGTGTAAATATTTTTTGTATCAAAATTATGTATATAGTACAAAATTTTTCCAAAATGTTTTGAAAAATCAAAAGTTTGCAAAAATCTTTTGTAAATGCTTGTAAATGTTTGTAAATATCTTTTTGCAAAACTTGCACCTCATGCATCATCCATTCATGATTTCAAAACATTTTTCAAAAATTTTGCATGATTGTAAAATATTTGTAAATAGCATCTTGTGTACATATATGTATATGGTTTTTCCTGGATGAGAGTTGACATTTAAACTAAGCCTGGAATTAAATTGAGAAATGGAGCTTGAAAAAGATCTTAATCCACTTAACTTTAAGAGGAACCTTATAGGACTTAGGGTTAAGGCTTTTCAGGTCCATAAGGACTTAATTCTTTGAGTCCACTAGGCTATGAGCATATGTCATCTTGATGAGCCTAAGTAGAGCACTTAACAACACACGCATGACTCTTGAGACAATGGCTTGACTTGCACCTGCACTTTACACATGGCTCTCCACGGATGAGGTGGTGAGGAGGCAGTTTCCTTTGGCTTGGGGTAGCATATGAGGGTAGTACTTCTAGACGGAACCTCTCTTCTTCTTCTAGTGAAGGAAGTGCGCCTCAACTTGGTCTAGTGGTGATGAAGGCTAAAGACAGAAGCTGTGGGTTGCAATAAAGCTTCAAAAGAGGGATAGTCTACTGGCTCAAGAGGAAATTTCTTGTATATATGCTGCACCATGTAGATATGCTGTATAGAAGTCCTTGAAAAAAAATGCAAAGAGAACTCCAAAAAAGTGGTGGGTCAGATTGAAAATTTAATAACCCCACCGGAGTGTATATAGTCAAATAAAGCAAAGCTTATGGTATCCATGTACATCTCATGAAGCTTGCAGCGGGAGACTTAGCTACACTGGCTAAGCTTCCAAAACTCTATACTTCTTCCCCCTCTTCTTGAGCCGGTTGCACTTGAACTTAGAAGGGAATACCCCGCTTCTCGAGGAAAGAGTTGCTAGACCGAGGCATTAGAGTTACCAGGTTGAGGGAGGTTGTTTCTTTGTTACTTCTGAGGTGGGGAGCCATATATCACTTACACAGCATGGAAAGATTCATGGTCATTAGAGTTTGTGTATGTAGACTTGTTCTGATCTGGTTTATTGAGAAGTCTTGTCCATAGATTGGTGGAACTTAGAGGCTGTTGGGTCTTAAGCTTAAGTCTAAATAAGGTTCCGACACATTAATAATCCAAAGATCTGATCAAGCTCCATATCCTAATTTAATGAAGGAAAGTTTAATAATTCAACCTTGATCCATGTACATCCTCTTTTTCTTTTTCTTTTTCTTTTTCTTTCTTTTTCACTTCTTTTTCAAATAAGTGTTTGCTAAGGGACTAGCAAAGTTAAGTATAGGGGGGTGATGAATACCCATTCATCACTCTTTATTCTTATATTTTAGCTACAAAAACCTTTGCAAATACATGTAGATATATGTAAATATCAATAATAACCAAAAGCATGCATTGTGTAAAAACCTATAATTAGCATGTTTTTGTGCAAAAAGAAAGAATAAAGATAAAAATGAAAAAGAGGGAAATATTTAGAATAAATATTGAGCAACCTAATCCAAGGGAGGGCTCAGCATGGGCCTGACCGCATAAAAGCCACAGTAGAGGGAGATAGGAGCTCATGTGTAAATATTTATGTAAATAAATAAAATTATATTTTCCTCAACCAAAAATATTCTTGTAAATATTTGTACATATTTGGAAAGGATAAAAACAAAATAAAAATTTGAAAATCAAAAAGACCAAAAATCTCCTTCCACCATGTATATAGACCATGCTTCTACATGTATTTAACCTTGTAAATAAATTTATTTATTTTCAAAACTTTTTGTAAATATTTTATGTTGTAAATAAAATAAATAAAAAGAAACAAAACAAAACAAAAAAATCAAATAAAAATATCAAAAGCTAAAATTACAAAAATATATTGTACATATGCCATGAATATAGTTGTACATAACTATTTATTTCACCTATGTATATAAATAATAAAAATAAAATAAAAATATCCTTTTATTCCTCATTTTATTCTATAAATAAATAAAATATAAAAAAGGGATAAAAATGTATAAAAATAACTAATTAAAAATCAAAAATTAAAAAAACCCCATACTGTACAAATACCTGTGTATAGCTATACTATGTAAATACCCTATTTTATTTCCAAAAATTAATTAAAAATCACCAAAAAATAGAAAAAATAAAAGAAAAATATTTCATGTTGAAATTTTTTGCTGATTCAGCCCCTAGCTAGGTGTATTTGTCACCTCAAGATCTTGCCACGTGGCCTGATTTCATTGGGCCCTGAGGATGTTGACCGCCCGGTCAACTGACCCCCCCAGAACCATTCTTCGCGGATTCGAGCGCCGGACTTTCTTCTCAGATTTATACCCGCTCGACCCGATTGCCTAACACCTAAACCCCGGCTCCGTTTGACACCTCCCACATCCGACATCCTCACCGGGCATCGACATCGGGATCCGCGCGCCACCGTGACCCTACCCGATCAGCCCTAGTCGGGTCTACACTCATATATATTCTGAGCTCCGCCGCTCGATTCCGCCATCTTTGGCTCTCCACCCTTCATCTCGTGACCTCCACTGCATCCCTTGAGGTGACAGCTCTCGATTGCCCGTGTCGCAGCTAGGAGGGCGTGGCCGGACCACTGATCCGGCGACATTGCGCCGCCGTGCTCCGCCCAGTGCAGGAGCCCGAGCCTCAGGACTTGACGACCTTCGAGGCCACGACCGGGAGCTACCTCAGCTCCAGCCTAGTCTACCACGCCACCCAGGTAACCTTCTAGCTTTCCCATTTCGTCTAATTTCTAGTTAGCCCCAAATCGTAGCTCTGTCGCGTTCCGTCGATTCCGGCTATCTCGCATACTCTTTCGATCATCGGAACCCACAGTCACCTTCGCCATCCCTCCGCGCACCTTCTCCATACACCCATTCAACCGAGCTCGCACAGGAGCTGAGCTTCGAGCTCCACCGTCCGTCGCTTCGCCGGAGCTTGCTCATCCCGACGCACCGACCACCTCCACACCTCCTAACCGGGTCGAGGCATTTTGCCCTCGACCCGCGAAGCTTTTGAGCTATCTTGCAGGTCCAGAGGAGGCCATCTGAGGCTTCCCTACATCCAGGCCAGAAGCTTCCCTCCGCCGACCTCGCCGGAGCCCCTACAGGGCTCGGCTGGGCCATCGAAGGCCACCAACAGCTGCGGAGCTTCATCGCCAACCTTCTCCGATCTTCAGAGGCAGCTGAGGAGGACCACAGAACGCGCACGAGGCCGGCGAAACTCGCCGGCCACCTTTTCTTCGAGGGTCCTCGACCACCGTCCGATTACCCTCAGTGCTCCAGTTTCCATCGAGACCATCCATCCATCGAGGAGCAGCCACCGTCCGATCATTTCGAGGGTTGATCGGGACCGTTAGAGCAGAGAGGGAGGCGCCATCCACCAGCACCCGTCAGATCTTCCACGTGGCCCCCTCTGAGATGTCGATCGGCCCACGTGCGGAAGGAGAGAGAGACGCCAGCGTCCAGGACCGTCAGATCAGCCACGCGTCCATCATCCAGCCGTCGACGTAATAAAGGGGTAATTTACCGTAGGCCCCCTCTTAGTTTATGTTTTTAGATTTAGTCCTGTAAATATTGTGTGTCTTTTATTTACGTTGGGATATTTGCACTTGGAACCTGGTACTCTTGTTTATTTGCATTTATGCCCCTGTGAGTGTCTGTCACGTGCTTCGCCACGTGCTTTGTTTGGTATATTTGCAACATTAGCCCTGTAGTTCTGGTTGTTCATAAATGAATGAAATATTTTCAGTAATTGCATTTATGCCCCTGTGAGTGTTTTATTTGCACATGTGCGTCTTTTAGTGGGATATTTGCATAACAGCCCCTGGACTTTTTGGTACGAGTTACCAAAAGGTCCTCGGACTTGTTTTTCTTACATATAGGTCCCTGAGTGCCCCAGGCACGCGCCTCGCGCGTGATTTCTTGGGTATTTTGCACCAGGACCCCCAGAACTTCGGGTATTTGCACTTTGGTCCTTGTGCACAGTGCCCCCTTGTCATTTTTGAATAAAATATCAAATCACCTCCAAATCCAACGAAAATTTCACACATGGCTCCTGCCATGGTGTAGGATTTTTGTAGATTTTTGAGGACATTTCTGATCCTATTTGCTATTTTTAAAAATTCAAAAACATCTATTTTTGGCACTGTTCAGTTTGAAAAATCACAAAAAAATATAAAAACTCCCCTAAAAATTCTATAAAAATTAGGTACTGTTTAGTTAGTGTTCCTTGATTTTCTAGCCAATTTTGGCTATTTTTCATCACTAAAAACCCATAAAAACTTAAAAACTCTCAAAAACTCATAAAAATTCTAATAAATACATTAAAAACCCAAAAACAATAATTTTGGTACTCAAATTTTCCTTATTTTCTCTATTTTACAGGAAAATTACCTCCAGGCCCCTTTGAGGTCCTTGGATATTTTATCTAGGGACTTTAGGCTTGGCTGGACAGTACCCCTTGGTTTTCTTACTGTTTGATTTTTAGAAAATAAAATACACATCAGAAAAATCCCAAAAATTCACCAAAAACATAAAAAACATAACAAACACAAAAATCTTTTTATCTGAATTTTTGCTTGGTTTCTGATGCATTAAATAATTGTTGAAGTGTGATTGCTTTTAGTCTTTCTCATTTTCTTCACATATTAAAAATCCAAAAAAAAATTTAAAAACAATTAAAAACCACTAAAAATGTTTTCCCTTTTTCTCTGATTCTTCGACTACTTCGTAGGCTTTTTACCCAATCCGTGCTCCTTGTGTTCGACCCTGGGTGCTATACCAGGTAAATCTCATAGCAGGACCGCTATTTGAGTGTTTTGATTGATCTTTGATTTATTTAGTGGTTCATTTTTCTTGATTGACACATTCTGAGTGGCTGAGGTCGCAACGACCTATTTTTCTGTACCTTCTACCTCTGTCGCTCGGGTTTTTGTGTCATCAGTGCACCCCGAGTTGATTCTATTCTTTGATCCTCTCCACTGTCTCCTCTTCTTCTCTATACTTAGGGATATCTTACCCTAAGTATAGGGGGAGATAGTCTGAGTACGATCTGTTCATTCCCACCCTTGACCCTCCCTACTTTGTGTACAGTCTACTATACTTAGGATTATTTGATCCTAAGTATAGGGGGGACGGTCAACTTCTCATTCGTTCATTCATTCCTTTATTTATTTTATTCTTTAGGTTTTCCTATACTTAGTACGAGTTATATCTTCTCTTTTCTCTCTGATCTATGAGGACATAGCTCAAGCTAAGCATAGGAGGGTCATATATACTACGTATATACTTTAGCCATAACTCGTACTTTCGTATTTTCTTAATAAAATGGCTAATAATTCTTTAAAAATTCATCAAAAACCGTAATAAAAAGATGTTATCATTCCTCAAATTCTTTGTCTACTTATTGATTAATAAATCAGGTGGAAATGTTTTTTGCAAAATGTTTGAAAAATAGTTTGAAAATCTTTGTGAAAATCTTTTGAAAACTATTTGGAAAACGTTTTGTTACATGTTTTCAACCTTTGTAAAAACATTTTTGTTTGTAAAGTTGATTTTCTTTTTGTGAAATAAAATATTTGAAAAATGATTTGCAAATGGTTTGAAAAAGTGGTTGCAAAAATATTTTGAAAAATCTGTCTATATTGTTTGAAAAACCTTTGAAAAAATGATTTTCAAATGTGTGTACAAGTTTGTAAAATTATTTGTAAAAAATATTTTGGACTATAGTTTTCAAAAATTGTTTGAAGAAAAAACATTTTCAAATAAGTTTGAGGAATATATACATCACACCTAAAATTCTTTATCTATATGTATAAAATTGATCACTTACCCTGTAAATTCTTGTAAATATAAGAAGCACTCCCGTGTAAATATTTGTACCTAGTTTTTAGCCAAAAATCTTTGTTTTCAAAAAATCCCAAAAACATTTGCAAAACTAAAACCCAAAAACATTTGAAAAATCTTTTTGAAAATCACAAAAAAAATGCATATGCATCATCTTTTCAAAAACCCATAAAAAGTTCAAAATCTTTGAAAATTGCATCACAAAAATATTTTTTGCATAGCATTTGCATTTTTCGAATTGAGTTTGATAGTTGAACGAGTCTAAGTAAAATTCGAAGATTGGAGTTTGGTTGGACCTTAAAATCTACATAATTAACAGGAACCTTATAGGAGCTGGGATTGAGGTACATCAGGTCTAGTTGACTTAATTCTTTGAGGATCGCGGGACTTGGTTCAATGGATTCTTGACTGCCTAAGTAGAGTATTTCGGAGCACACGCACGACTCTTGTTGATAATGACCTAACTTGGACAGTTCACCTTTGACATGTCTCAACTCAGTTGGAGTGGTGAGGAGGTTGGATTTGCCGGTATATGAGACGCACACAGGTGGAAACACTTGTCCTCGTCTAGGGAGGGAAGTGCACCCCAACTCGTCCAGTGATGATGCGTTTCGAGGATAGGAGATCGTGGGTTGCAATAACGCTTGAAAAGAGGGATAGTCTACTGGCTCAAGAGGAATATAGTATTTCAAAAAAAAATTGCAATAAGCAAAAACTCTAAAAAAGTGGACAGGCCAGTACAAAAATAAAAATGCCTGCCGGAGTGTACATACGTGTAAAGTCAAATAAGCAAGCTTGAGCTTCAAAGGCAAATTATGTGAGCCCGCAGCTGGATGACTTGACTACACTGGTCTTGCATCCTAGGATAGGTAGATACACTGGCTACCATCTATTCTTCTCTTCACCCCCTCCTCGTGAGTTGGTTTCCACTTGAACTTAGAAGGGAATACCCCGCTCCTTGAGGAATGAGTTGTTGGATTGGGGAATCATTGGGTTGTCATATTGGAGAAGTCAGTCTCTTTGTCATTTCAGTTGGGAAGAGCCACCATCACTTACATTGCACGAGTCAGATTCATAGTCATAAGGGTTTGCGTATGAGTTGAAATATTTCTGACCTTGCTATTGAGGAGACTTGAGCAGAGTTTTGGGATTCGAAGGCTGTTGGATTTCAAGTCTGGTTCTCATTAAGGTTCCGCCCGCACTAAAATTCCAAAGGACCGACTTAAGCTCCAAAACTTTGATTTTATGAAGACAAGTTTGATTGTTTAACTTAATCCAATTTTTTTTCTTTTTCTTTTCTTTATTTTTCTTTTCTGCACTTATTGCATAAGTGTTTGCTAGGGACTAGCAAAGGCAAGTACAGAGGGATGATGAATCTACGTTTCATCATCTTTATTCTATCATTTTGGCCTTAAAAACCCTAGTAAATGCATGTAAATAGAGTTAATTCATGCATTTTATCATCCATGCATATTTTTGTAAATATTGTATAAAATGCGGTTTTTAAAGCCAAAATTATGTAATGAAGAAAAGAAAATAAAAAGAATAAAATATTGTAAATATTTTATGATCCGAAACTCCGAGACCTAGGCATCTCGATGACTAGGTCGACAAGGAATAAAGTAGAGGGAGATAAGGGCTAAAATACAATGAAAACTCCTTTATTCTTTATTCATTTTGGGACCTATTTTTGGTTCCACTTTTTATACCTCAAATAAAGACACTTTGTACATGAAAGTTGTAGACAATTTGATATAGAAAAACATAAAATTTATTTCATACAAAAATAATGTACAGACAAAAAAGATATGATCTGAATAAGATTCCAGAACTCTAACTTCCCAGACTCGTATCTTGTAAATAAAAAATCGAAATGTGTAAAACTCACTTTAATTGTATATAATTTAAAATAATCTATTTAATGGCGGTAGTTTCGCATTTGGCGGAGCTACGGTTTTAAAGTTGAGTTTTGGACCCCTATTGTATACTTGTACCGATTAAAATAATCATTTTATTATTTATTCATTATTTTTATAAATTTATATTTTTATAATTTTGTAAATATTATTTATAATATATATGTGTATTAAAATAAGAATAAAAACTCAAAGAAAACTCAAAATAAAATACTTGTATATAAAATACATCGGTATTATACCTATAAATAAACCTACATAAACTATACTTTTATTTTATTAAGTGTACAAAACACTTCAAAAAAATAAAGCAAAAATATATTTAAGTGTATAAAAGTATTTTATAATTTTATAAAATAATAAATATAAATAAATAAATTAAAAACACAAAGTAAAAATAAAATATTCAAATATATAGATGTATATACCTATAAAGGGTATAAAAGGTAACTTACATTTTTATACTTCTTAAAAATAATTAAAATTCATAATAAAATAATTTATAAAATAATAAACATTTTTTATTTTATAAACAAAATTTAATTAATTCGTTTTCTATTTTTAAATGAATTTATAAATATTTTTCCAAGGTTTTTTCCGGTTGGTCCACGTGGACCAACCAGATCTCTTCCTTGGTTGACCTCGGCCAACTCTCTGACCGAGGTCTGGCTTTTGTCAGAACTGGTTTTTTCTTGGTTTTCACCTAATTTTGGAGGCCACGTCTTGCATGTTTTCATGACGAGGTCTTCTTCACTTTTCCTCCTCGCGGATTGAGCATACATGCCCAGTGATTATATTGGTCTTTGGACCCACGATTCGCCCAATAATCTTCGATCTTTGAGCCACCACGACCACTCTTTCAAAACCGACCCCTGTCACTTCCTCTGCCCTTTGAAGCCCATTTTGACCAAGCTAGAGCCTCTCGAGCCTTGTTCAGGACCGGAGGCGTGACAGGCCTCCTCCAGCAGCATGCGGAGCGCTCCGGTGACGTCGAGTGGTCGGCTCCACCCCATCTCCGGCGTATGCCGTGAGGTACCTATCTCGCCCTTTTCTGGGCTTGAGGTTTGTTGTTTTTATTCATTTTTCTTGCTTTATTATATTTCCCTTAGCATCAGGATCCATTTCCCCGTTAATTTTCGATTATCACTCAGTTACTCTCCACGCTACCCCTCGCCGGAGCTTGCTCCGGCGAGTTCCATTTCCACCGTTATCTTCAGTCCACCTTTTCGCCACTCGCAGGTCATGACATTTCGCCCGTGGCCCTATTGACTTGCTGCAGATGTTTCTGGAGCTAAAAGGGCATCTGGGGGCGAGTTTTGGATCTCGCCGGACCACCTGGAGCTTGTCCTCGACCTCGGAGTCGCGGGTCAACACCAGTGGACGCCTTTGACACCCCAGACGATTTGTCGACACCTGCAGGAACCGGACCAGCCCATTTTAGAGCCCCAAACGCCGCGGAGGAGGCGCTGTGAGTCCTGAGAAGTTTGCCCACCGCGACGTTCTTCTCTGTTCTTCATCAACATCTATCCATCGTTCAACCAAGGGCGTTCTTGGATCAGAGCAGCAACCGTCAGATCGTGCGCGCCCATCAGCCGTTGGATTATCAGAGCAGCTTCTAATCAAGGCCGCACAGTCCCAAGGGGTATCGTGAGACGTGGGGCTGCCAGGTGGAAAAGTGAAGCGCGCAGCATCGTCTGATATGCGCCAGCTGAGGGTATTTTGCGATTACACCCTTGGCATTTTTGTATTTTATATTAAAAACTAAAACTTTCATCTGTTGTTTAAAATTTTGAAAATATTGCACAACAGCCCCTGGCTTTTTGTAATATCACCATTTAGTCCCCGCCTGGTCACGTGTTATGCGCACATGACTTGGTGATTTTGTAGGACACCCCCGGGCTTGTTTGCATATTTATCTTTCGTAACTTTCATGTGCAGTTATATAATTCTGGCATAATTGCATTTAAGTCCTCAGTGTTTTGGATAATTGCGAGTTCCCCCTAACAGGTGCGCGTGCCACGCACATGCATCTTAGGGATTTTTGTACCTATGCCCTTGCGCGTTTTGTGATTGATCTTTAGTCCTTGAAAGTTGATTAAATTATATATTTTTGTGAGAATATTGCTATTGTGCCCCTCATACTTTGCCAGATTTACATTAATGCCCTGGCCTGCATGTAGTTTCTTGTTGCTTCCTCTATTTATTGCATGCATCTAGAAAAGCCTAAAAAATCCACAAAAATAACATTAAGTTCCTGTTGCATTGAATATTCACGGCATATTTTTATTTTGCATAATTATTGCATTTTATTTTTTATAAAAAAATCAAAAACTCCATTTTCAGCATTGTTTGCATTATAAAATCCATAAAAAATATAAAAACATCTCAGAATATTCCCAAAAATATATATTTTGCATTTTTTAGTGTGTTTTAGATTCAGAACAAAAATCATTAAAAAATATAAAAGAAAACTCCTAAAAATTATAAAACTCTAAAAACCTTCATAAAATCTTAGAAATCCATAAAAAATCCTAAAAATATAAACTTTGTTTCCAAATTTTCTCTATTTTATTGTCTTTCATTTAAAATTAATTTGGGAAAATTTTGTTACTGTTTACTATTTTTCATTCCCATTTTAATTTCGGCCAGCAATTTTATTCACTATTATTAGTATTTTTTACTTTAAAAATACCAAAAAAATTAGGAAAAATCTAGAAAAATCATAAAAATATTAGGAAAATATAAAATGCCTAAAAATATTTTATTTCCTAATTTTTGTGCATTTTTATCTATTTTTATAAATACTTCATTCCTCCTCTTTCTTACTTTGTATATATTCTATATATTGAAAAAGAAATTATAAAAAAATATAAAATATAAAAAGAAAATATAAAATGAGAAATTTAAAAATCAAAATATAAAAATATAAAATATAAAATTAAATAAAAATATAGAATTAAAAACCCACAAAAAATTTGCATATTTGTAGACATTTAATCACATCACACTTTTGCACTTGCTTGATCTATCCTGCCTTGCTCCCTGAGTTCGACCTCTACATACTTACACCTATACATCTTTCATGTAGAGTTATAATAAATTTTAACTCTGCACATTTACTTTCATTGCTTGATTTATGTGTTGTGGGTTAATTGTTGTTTGAAGATCTGATTTCCTGCGGGTCGCCTCAGCGACACTGTGATCCCGCTAGGTGTGGATTACTCTAAACCCGTAGAATTTCTCGCTTCAACACCACTCAAAGACGTCATCGGAGCATCTCAATCCTTGCTCCCTTGAAGTTCGTCTGGGTCGTGTTCGTCCAGACCCTCTCTTCACCATTCGATTTGGGTAGATTTCTTGATCCAATCAGAATCATACGCCATGCCTTCATCGTAACGGTCTGATCAGATCCTGGGGTCTCACCTGACACACATGTTCCAGACAAGGCCAAAACGTTAGATTTTTTGAGAGGAATATCAGAGCCACCCACCTCCGCCTCCTCGTGCGTGCACCACATGTCTGCTAGTTATATTTCCTTTTTCTGTCTTGCATGTTTCCCTATTTTTCTTTAGTCCATTAAATAAAGTATCTAGTTAAAGACATTTACAACTTAGATCGTATACTCTTTAATTTGCATTCTAGTCCTATCGAATTGGAGTCATGTGTGTCCACACGTGCTTGTCTAGGATAATTGCAACCTTTCTCCTGCACTTTTATGTTGTTATTGAATGAATGACATTTTTTGAAATTTGCATTTCTGTCCCTATGAGTATGGATCATATGTGATGCATGCTTGGCTTGGATTAATTGTAGATTTGACCCCTATGCCTTTTATGTCGTGTTATTGTTTGATCTAGAATGATAAAATCTTTGCATTTGGATCCTTGCGAACTGTATTTAACTCATTGTTTCTATTGATTGAAATAAATATTAAACTAATTCTAAAAAATATTGATAGCTCTTACCTAGGCTGCATTATTTGGGGTAATATTCGTGGGTTAATTTGCTTGCATTTTATATTACTAAAAATTGAAAACCCCCATGAAGTGTCCTCTCTAAGCTGCTAAAATAATAAAAATTTGAAAAATATCTTAAAAATTCCACAAAAAAATTTTTGGGTATCTTTTATTGTGTTTTAACTCCAATATCAATTTGGTTTGAAAAATCTTTTAAAAAATCGTAAAAAAAACTTATAAAAATCATATAAAATCAAAGGAAAATGAAAAAAAATGTGTTTTCAGTTCCTATTTGTAGATTTTTACTTCTATTTTATCATAAAATTCCCATCTAGGACTTTTGGACATTTTAGATATTTTTAATTTACAAATTAGTCATGGATGTGCACTTTTTATTAGTTTTAGCACTATTTGATTTTCAAAATTCACAAAAACATCTGAAAAATCTACAAAAATTACCAAAAATACGTTAAAACCAAAGAAACCCAAAAATATTTTCTTTGTAATTTTCTTATCATTTTTTACTATCTTGAAAAATACAAAAAGAGTGTTGTGTGTGTCTTGTGTGAATTTTGCTTGTTTATATTTTATTCCAAAAAAATGAAAATTTTAAAACCACTAAAAAATATTTTCTTAGATATTTGACTACTTAGTTTTTAAATCATGTTCCTTGTATTTGACCCTGGTAGCTATACTAGGTAAATAAAAATAGCATACCGCTTAAATTGATTTCTTTATTTTCTTTAGTGGTTATTTTCTTCTGGTTACGTGATCGGATTAATTGAGGACAACGACATTTCTTATTTTTCCACCTCAGTCGATCCAGGTTTTTGCTCATCAGCCAACATGGAGAACTATCATGTCTTTGAGCAAGTTCCTCATGGTTGAACTAGGAGTAGTAATGACGGGCTGAAGTCATATTTAAGGAGATATCATTGGGAGGAGCCATTCTTTTTCTTCGAATGACCAGATTGTATCTGGAGAAGGTGTATTCCTCAGGAGGAATACATGACTGTCCTTAGATATTTTCATTCATTAAAAGCTGGAGGACACCGTTGGGGAAAAAGAACCGTCACAAGGTACTCCAATATGGGCTTTATTGGCCGACCTTGTTTTGAGTTGCTATGGATTTTGTATAGTCATATCCTATTTGTTAAAGTATGGGAGGGACAGTTCGTTATAGAGATTGAGATGCCTATGCAACGATTAATTTTTTACGATGTCTTTGACGTATGGGGCATGGATTTCATGGGTCCCTTTCCCAACAATAATGGATTTAAGTACATCTTCTTAGCGGTTGTCTATCTTTTAAGGTGGGTGGAGGATATCCCAACCTAAGCCATAGACATTAGATCTGTTTCTAAGTTTATTAAGGATCTTATCGTTCCAAGGTTCGAGGTACCTAATTTTTTATTTCAGATGGAGGTAGCTACTTTGTGAAAAGAGAGATGAAATCTTTGGCTAAGGACTATAAGTTTGAGTATAGAGTTATTAGTCCTTACACCCACAGTCAAATGACATGACAGAGGTTTCAAATAGGAAGGTAAAAAGTATTGTACAAGGATTAGTCTGACCTGATAGGAAGAATTGGCCCCATATATTGGACCAAGTTCTTTGGGCCTATAGGACGATCTACAAATCTCTATTTGGTACTTCACCTTTTATAATGATTTATGATAAGCCACGCCATTTGCCTGATGAGTTACTTCGCAAATTTGAGTGGAAAATAAGAAAATCAATTAGAGTTGTTTCCTAGGGAAACTTTATAGAGATTTGAACCTCAACGAGCCAACAGAATTCCGAAATCAGGCATATGATAATAGCTTGATCTTTAAGGACAAAGTGAAGAAGTATCATGATCTGAAAAATATGGTTGTTTAACGCCAAGTTCAAGATCTTCCATAGAAATTAAGTCTAAATGGAGGGGTCCCTATATAGTGAAGGAAGTACACAATAATGGAATGGTAGATGTTGATCTCATAGATGGTGTACCTTCTTTCCTAGTCAACGACAATTGTTGAAGCACTTTCAGATATTCTTCACTTCATGACGATTGAGTCCCTTGCAGATATTTCAGATCAAGCATGAAGATGTGGCTTGAAGATTCACATCTGACAAATTTAGCATCTTAGAGATTCATCTATTCTTTTACTGACTATTGATCTATTCTTTTAGGGTTTAGTTTTGTCCCTTTAAGCTTTTTATTCCTAACTTAGGCTATTTAGAGCCTAAGGGGGAAGCTCAACCCTTGTCCTGTATATTCTCATAGATCATCTTTCGTCATCTCCTCGGTCCTTCTTTCTTCATTCCATTCGTTATACTTCAGCTATTCATCCTAAGTATGGGGGGAAGATAGATTCCTTGTAATTCTTTGATGATCAATTTCAAGTACCCATTTCTATGTCCTGCAGCCCTACATTAGGCTATTTTAAGCCTAAGTATATGGGGGTGTGATCGATTTCCCATCCCCATCTTATCTCTCCTCTTTATTCTTAGTACAAGCTATGTCTTTCATTCCACTTTGTACCATGATGATAGAGCACAAGCTAAGTATAAGAGGGTATGTGTGTGTATTGCATATATACTTTTATTCATAGCTCGTACTTTCACATGTTTTGTATATTTATTATGGGCTATGGGTATGGGGATTAGAAAATATATGTAAAATTATTTTATAAAATATTTAGAAAATTTTATATCTATTTTACATGGTATAGACAAATATTTTACATATTATGTTGACATTATAACACATTCTTTTTATATATATTGACAAAAATTTTAATGTATATTAATATTATTAAAAATACCTTACTCTATTTTCTTAAGAGAGATTCAATTTTACGAACGGTTGCCTTTGGTGTAAAAGTTACTGTTTTGACTGTTGGAGTTTTTAGGCTATATAAGGTTGCCTAGTATTAAGCCCTTGTAGAATAAAGCATGGAAGATAATTTGGATGTGAACTCTATATTTATGAAGATCAAGTTGATAAAGAGTTTTTTAAAAAGAGTGATGCTTATTGAGGAAGATAATATGCTGCTGTAAAATTTGGATACAGAGGAGACCACGCCTTTTCTTGAGTATATCCAAAGGCATGAACATCATGTCTCTAAGTTAGGACATCCATGCATATCCATCATTTTGCTTTTTTAGACAAACCCATAGATCTATTGAAGAAATTAAGGGCTTGATATGTTTTCCCTTCATTTTAGTGAACTTTAAGCCTTCTCATATTGTTATGGATATTACTTTCGATGAAAAATAACATCATTCGAAGTGCTTCATTCTTCAAGTCAATGAAGATCTTTCTTATTATGATTCTGAGGCTTACTCTATGAGGATGAAGAAAGTGATGCATAAGGCTCCCTATAACTTTAAACCTTGTTGATTCAAGTCTAATGCTTGAGGTTGAGAATCTAGAGTTTGATAGTGTTGTGTTGGTATCCATGTGGTGTTATTGTTATGTTTATCAGTTCTTTTGTGTTGTGTTCTATTGGTAGTGTGAAGGAACATGTTCTTTTGTTTTTATTAATAAAATTATTTAAATAAAATCTCTAACTCATTAACATGCTAATATTTAATTGGTGTTTTCCTAATACTTTCACATTTCATAACAATGCCATGTTGAGATTTATACCACTTAGTTTATGAGGTCCAGAAATTTAGAGTTAATATGTCTTAATCATTAAGATCCTAGACTTAATAATTCATACTTCCCTAGTTAGAAAGATTTGTGTGCACTATTGCATGCTTAATCTTATCCTCAAAGAATATGACTAACACTCACATGCACAACTGCATTCATGATGAGATGAGAGGAGGTCATTTGAGGTATTGGGATTTGTGATTTGACTTTGGACCTGATCTTATGATGCTCGAGTATGTGATAACCAGTATGAGAACATGATTCTTATACTAACCTCTTAATATTGACCTAAGTACTAGAATGTGATAAAATTAAATTTAAATGTTGATCAGTATGCACCAATTCTTAGTAAATGTAATGGATCTAGCCAAAAGGAAAAGAAAATGAAGATAAAAGCTCATACATTATAAAGTCAAACAAAGAGCTTACACTAGTGGCGAGCACTCCCAAACTTTTAAGTGCCCACTTGGACCAAAATCTTAGTATTTTTATGAGTCGGACTAGTACCCAAAAAGGACTCTGCATCGTATAGTGATACAAGTATGGGTGTCGAAGGTATCTTAGATACTCAAAAGAGACACACCCCAATGCATTCCCAGAAAAATAAGCATAGACGACTCAACCTCTTTTGACGGACACGATGATTAATAACAAAAATATAAGTGTTGAGTAATGTGGCATTCAAAAGAAACTTTGTTCCAATGAGAGGGAGAGAAGAAAGGGCATACATCCTAATTCATCCACTTTCTGACCTTCCATCTGCATTCTTTAAGTCTGATAAACTAATGAATTGGTGAATTGAAGCAATAATAGATTTAATCTCTAGTGTTGAGGATTAGTTCCTTAAGATAATATCTTGGATCGGAATTTCGAGTGACATCTTGACTCTACTCTTATAAATGCAGTCAAACACATAAAGTCATACTTCTTATATATTTGTATTATTAATGAGTCTGATGATTGAAGAAGTTGAATTCCTCTTGATTAAGACATAATTAAGCCTAGAGTTTTAGGATCTCTAAAAGAAAGTGTTCTGGATTGATTAAGCCTTGTCGCTTCATATGCACATGTCAGGGAATTCACTAACTCATTAACTCGTTCCTTATTTATTAGCTCAAGGACGATCTTCGCTTACGTATAAGGGGTGATAAATCTCATATTTATCAATTTCATTTAATATTAAATAACAATAATTAACAATTAAATTTAGTTAAGAGTTAATGTATTATAAATAACCAACTCTAATCGACACTAAGAAATTAATCTATTATTGTGTTATTATTTTATGTATTTATTATTCATTTATTAAAAATCAAATAAAAATTAGATTAATAATGTTTATATATATAATTTAACATAATCTATAAGATAAAAATCTAAAAAAAATAAACAATAAGAGAAGAAAATAAAAATAAGTAACTTTATTATTTCAAATCACATGCAAAAATATTTCTATGTATATTTAATGTTTTCTATCTTTTTGTTCTACATGAAAATTGTAGGCCTCATCGATATATATAACTCTCATATTGAACACTTTTTCTAATTCTTCCTCTAATTATTTCTTTTTTATTTTATTTGAAAATTTTCATCTACTAATTATCTCATTGGGCCATAAGGTGCATTCCATTTCAACCTCATAGCTCGCCTCTTTACTTCCCTCCGCCTACAATGGGGATCGTCTGATCATTTGATCAGACGTCCATGATTCATGCTAACTAACCGCTTCGGTAGTCACTTGATCATTTAATCAAGCGACCTTGATTAATCTGGCTCATCCCCATCTAGTCAATCTGATCTCCATTGACCGTAAGGTCGTTGTCAACTTCCAATCCTCATCATTAAAAGAGTACAAGCATGGCCAACCTCCCAACTTCCATGTATTTCTTTAACCTCTGCTCAATGCCCTTCCACCAACTTACACCTTCGTTGCCATCCTCCAACTTCTTTCCTTCATGCCAACCACCTAAGTCCTTAAGCCTCAACTCATAGCTCAACTGGTGGTGGTTGGAACCATACCTAGGACCAACTTCTGCCAACTTCTTCCTATGCATATACCCCATCTCCACCGCTCGCAACTGTCATCCGCCCTCTGTGTGAGCATTTGCTGAGCCCTAGCCTTCTCCTAGCGACAGTGAGGATGAATGCTTAGAGCAAAGATAGAGAAATTTTTCGGAGATATCCAAGGTTTAAACACCTTGATACAACCATTTTTATAGTTGTTTGAGCTCAGTTCTACAGCCCAGAACTTGAAGCGACGATTCACAAAGCTCTCAAGCTTGTAACATGCCTTGATTCATTTTCCATTCCATCATATTCTTCATTCATCAACTCCTAGTAAATTCTCAATCCGTATTTCCTTATGTTTTCTTCCTATTTTCTAATGTTATTCCATTCCATTCTTTCTCATCTCAGCCTTTGTATACCATCGCAGTTAATCCACTTCTCCATAGTTGTGATCATCCCTACTATTTCTTCTTCCTACAAGGAACAAGCAACCACTTAGGGTTCAACTCCATCACCTCTAGGAACCCTCGTTACGTCTTATCTTTATCTGAAAAGACTCCTATTTGGAATTGATCTGGAGCTAACTCATAGACGAGGCTCGAGGTTCTTCATTGATCAGAATTTTCACTAAGCTCCAATCTCAAATATTAACTCTGACTATCCTTCACCGCCATGAAGTTCCAGACCATGGTAACTCTTTAATATGTCTTCTGCACCTTCGTAGGGGTCTAGAGAAACTTCAACAACCTTCAGCGGCACCAGAGGAACATGGAGTAGCAGAAACTTCGTCACTGGAGCTCCACCCATCTTCCACTGTCAAAGGTAGAGATGGAATAACTCAAGAAGTAACAACCCTCCGATTAGACCGATTTGGACGTGATCCAACGACTCCCATTACACCACGACATCAGCCAAAGCAGTCTTCAACCCATGTGGTTTGGTGCACCCAAACAAGTCCCGAAGCACAAGGGAGCTACACTTGGCCCGAGCCATGGGCCTTTCGAGCATGAGCAGTCAGGTGTTTTTCACACATGATGTGGGATATTTGCAATGCTGTCCTGCCTAGTCTTCAAAATACAAATAAACCTCTCATGTGTCGGATAATTATATTTCTCCGAGCAGTTTTCTGTGATTACATTTCAATTCAACTTGGACCTTTTTGTGAACAAATAAAGTTCTTTTTATTGCAGTTATGTTCCTGTGTTGTAGATCAAATAACTCGTGATCCTTTTATCCAAATTTAATGGAACCAGACTTATTTTTGAGCTTATTTTATGTTCTTTATGGTAGTGTATTTTATTTATCGATTCCCGCATCAAAATTAAGATAACATAATTTATCTCTTCAGCCTTGTCATTAAATTGAAATTGAATTTTTTGTCTTTGATTGATACAATGATACCATGATTCTCGTGAAGTTTTAATTAGTTTCACAAGTGATTTAATCATATAATCATTATTGAGTGTTTGTGCATTCGTTGTATATTGCATTTTGTAATATATTTTGTTCATGTAATATAGCTACATAAAATGTTTTGAAATTCCATGCATTATTTGTGTGTTGCATTCACTTGACCTAAATCACTAAGAAATTGCTTAAATAGATATTTAACTCCTAGATTAAATTAATTAATTATCCGTATCCCTTGTATTCGATCTGAACTTGTCCAGATATAGATTAAAGACAAATCCTCTTCATGGAGATCATTTGACTTGGTTCTATCAATCGGTAATCGGTCATACTATAATAGTAATTAATTAACACTACCAATTAGCTATTCATTATACAATTTGTGTGGCCTAAATTAACCCACAATGGTAGTTAGGTTAGTGACATGAATACCAGTAGGAATCTACGTGTAAACTAAAGTCAGTATCTAAAGTTCTACATATAACTCAGAATTATGGATGGCTCGACATTTAATTGTGAAATTATAGAAGATTAAAGATATAAAAATCTCATTTCTTGCAATGATATTTTTATGAATAGACTTTATCTTTGTCTCGTAAAAACACAAGATAAAAATTCGTTATTTTTTAAACTACTATACGGATAAAATTCATTTCATTAAGGGTTTGTTTGGTTACCGATTACCCAGGGTTGACGCATTGTACCCCTTGCATTCCTGTGTTGGAAATTCATCACAAATCAAGGTGACATTACATCACATTCTTTATTCCAACCTTCTCTCAATACTCATAACCACCCGAACAACTACTATTCATAGAAGGATACTCCAATCCACCTCATCCTGGTTGCAAGGTTGGGCAAAATTGGGGTTGGCCAACCCGAGGTACTCCTCCTTCCAACCCTTCCAATCCTCCTCACAGTTTACTATTCACAGGGGTAACCCAACCCAACCCTGCAACCAAACGGAGCCTACAAACCGTTCATAACTTCATATAGTCCGACTGATGATTACTTGCTAACCAGTGTGTCATGTAAGTTATGAGCACACAAAATGGAATGTCCATCTTGAAAACTTATATTCTCGAACTATTTTTTTGAGATTTTTACACCCATAACCCTGAGTAGTTTCACAATAACATTCATAACCCTACATAATCACGAATTACACGAGAAACCCCGAGTAATGCTTAACTCTTACATGACATAACCCTATGTTATGTTCCGTTTGGGATGCCCGACGATTTCCTTTAAAAAAGACCAAAATACTCTAGATATTCATTCTTATTTGCAAAACCTGCCCCCTTCCATCCCTCTTCCCTGATTTGACCAACCACTACTTCCGCGATCGACAGTGACGACTTCTCCCAGCCTCCCACCCCCCACCCTCCGCCGAGCACGACCCCTCTAACCAGCTCCCCGTCGAGAACCCCGCCTGCCGACAACCAATCTGCAATCATCCACCATCCCCGACCGACCTCAAGCCCCCTCTCGTACGACCGAACCCCCGATGACGATGACCTACAGATGCAAACCCCCCGACCTCACCTGCAGAATCCCCCGCCCCCCACCCCACCCGCGACCTGCAAACCCCACCGCCCCCCACGGCCCTCACCTGCAGATGCCCCGCGAGAGAGCCGCGTCTCCCCCTCCCCGCGATGACCTACCCCCCTGCAGATGACCTGCAAACCCCGCTGCCCCCCACGGCCCGCACCTGCAGATGCCATTCAACCCTGCTGCCCCCCACTTGTCTCCAGGACTTGACAAGCCTCTCCTAGAGCTGTTAAGTGTGTGTTTGTGGGCTACTCGAGGACATAGAAAGGATATCGTTGCTATGACCCCATCCATGAAAAGTACTATGTGAGTGTTGATGTTACATTCTTTGAACCAGTTATGTGCTTCTCCCCTTCAGGTGACAGATTAGTTTCCTCTACATCCACGGATACTAATGTCTATGTGCCCCTACCTCCAAGGCTGGGTCAATGTGAGTCCACTACACCACCACCACCACCACCACCACCTCCCATTCCCTAAGTTCTACACAAGGCGGTCAGGGCCTGCTCAAGCTACACGTCAACCATCCAGCACGCCTCAGGTATGTTCTGATGTTATCACTAATGATGGGTTAGATAATGCATCAGTGCAGGACCCTTTGCTACAGGAGGTGGATCCACCAGTCAGCACAGTGATAGACGATCTTGATCGTCCTATTGCTCATAGGAAGCAGAAAAGACAATGTGCATCATATCCTCTTGCGTCTCAAGTGTCGTTTCATCGTCTCACTGGTGATTTCCAGATATTTGCAGCAGTTGTCCTACCCCCACCTGCAGATGCTCCCGGCAGAGCCAACTCCCCCCCCCCCCAAAACCCTGTCGCCCCCCACGGCCCGCACCTGCAGATGCCCCGCGACAGAGCCGCGTCCCGCCCCGTGATGACCAGAGCCTACCCCCACCTGCAGATGTCTCCCAGCAGAGCTAACTCCCCCCCCCCTCCCCCCCCCCACCCAAACGTCGTCGCCCCCACGGCCCGCACCTGCAGTGCCCCGCGACAGAGCCGCGTCCCTCCCCGCGATGACCAGATGCAGATGTCTCCGGTAGAGCCAAGCCCCCCGCGATGACCTGCAGGAGGAGGGAGCAACAACGCTGTGCATGCTAGAAGATGTGGAATATTTTTTTATTTAGATTAATCTCAACCGTAAGATCGTTCATCGGTTAAATTAACTCAATCATCTGGTTGAGTTAATGAGGTAAAGTAACGGAAGGTTACAGATGTAAGACGGTACACTTATTCAGGGTCATGCGCGTAATTCGTGATTATACAAGATTATGAATGTTATTGCGAGAGTACTTAGGGTTATGAGTGTAAAAATCCTTATTTTTTTGTTTGCGACTAAGTCGAGGGTCACAGCTGTAGAAAACCTTATCAACATGTGGGACAACCGAAGGATTCTAGATCTAAATATCTGGCATTACTTTTCTGGAGATCCAATAGTGATTATATTAAATTGAGTCAACCGTATACAGTTGTTTGTCTTTTGGTGCGCAAACTGCGGTATGGAATGCGAACCAATCCTTTTTCCTCCTCTACCTTAGATTCGGTTAGCAGCTCCTCTGCCTGCTGTTACCTTCATATATTTTTCCCGCAAAATAAGTATGAGAAATCCAACCACATAGATTGACAGCACTAATATCGTTCTATACCTCTATAAAATCTATATACATATGTTAAAGGTGGGTTTTCCCCCATTCTGCTGACACGCGGAAGAGTGTGGTGAAAGCTTTGAAGATGGCTCTCAATGCAGTTTCTCTCTTTTTCCCTATCTTCTTCTCTCTCTACCCACGATCTCTCCCTATCTATATAAAATCTTGCCTCTGCCTTTTTCTCACCATTTTCTCTTAAGAGAGAGAGATGAGTCCTCTCTCTCTCTCCACTTAATGAGACACACACGATCTCTCTCTCCTCTCTGTTTCTTCTCTCTCATCCCACTCTCTCTTTCTCTCTCCACTTAATGCACCCATCTCTCTCTCCTCTTTCTCTCTCTCTCTTCATTTTCCCCTCTCTCTCAAATACAGCACATGCTATCTCTCTCCACTCAATGACCCACACACGATCTCTCTCCTGTTCATTTCTCCTCTCTATTTGTCCTCTCTCTCTTTCTCAAATGCACATATCTTTCTCTCATTTTTTCTCTCTCATCACACCATCCATATACATGTATATTTTAACAAAATGATTTTCATAAGAAACTTTAGAAGATATTTTCAACTCCATATTTAGAAATTTAAAAATTCAATTATGATATATGAGAAAGTAAAAAGAATATATTTTAGGTATAAAATCATGAGGTTATTTTTTAAATGGTAAGGGTGGTTATCATATTTGGTTGCATATTTAAATATGTGTGTATAATAATTTATATAAATATTAAACTATGGTCATTAACATAGCATATACATATATGGATAAATACTATCATGCATGAAAAACGACATGATACACATACATATTGCAATAGATTGAAGTCATAATACTGATATATATTAGAATATTAACAAAGTAAATTAATATTATTATATTTTTTATTTTATATTATTATTATATTCCTTATGCTATAAATATTTCATGTTTAGATATATTTTTGACATTTAAGCTTACAAATTAATTTTGATAGAGAAATTAATTTATAAAAATTTTAATTTATCGAAAGTATTAAAATAGAGATATAATATATGCATTTGGGGTTGAATTTTAATCTATACTTATTATCTATTGAAGTTTGTGATATTTTTGAAAATATCATGAACTTCGGTAGATAATAAGAGAAAGTGATATAAGATAAAAAAATATCACATCTCAATTATTTTTCCCAATAAAGTATATCTATACAAGATATATAATTCTTTTCATACTCTAACACACGTGTTTTTATATTTGTATAAATTTTCATTTTAAATTTTTTTTATATTGTCCTATATCTAATATACCTATTTTAAAGATGGGTTACCCAACTTAATCTACAACACGACACATGATGCCTCCATTGAGCAGTATTCTCCTCAACTCCCCTCTCGACGCTCTCTCTCCCTCACTCTTGGATCACATGCACGCCATCTCCTCCTTCTCCTCCTTTCATCCTACAATTTTATCCGATGAGATCATCGCCGATGTTCAAGCAACAACCACATCGCCCACAGCCCCCCCAGTCACCATTGGCCAAGGCCATCACCATCGAAGCTCCGCCGAGCTCCAATGAACATATCTATTTTATTTGTTTCCATGTCAGATTCAATCTCTTTCCTCTTCCCTTGAGTTTCCGTCCAAAAGCACTCTATTTATCACGATCCGACTTCTGATCACCTCATCTTTATCGAACTACCTCTATGCATTTCTTTTAATTTGAATGTCTATTATTGGATACAATTACATATTAAATATTATAGTAGGCATATATTAATTGAAATATAGGCTATTTTAAAAGACTTTCTACTAATAAATTGTATAAATTCATTGTAAATCTTTTATAAAGCATTTAAGATTTTAAGTAAATATTAAATTACTTCTTTTCATATTAAACCAATTTTTTAAATATATTTTTATACATTTATAAGAAAACTATAAAACTTAATAGTTTATTTCACATCGGACCAACCAAATTTCATTCCGCCGCGTAGCGCGGGTAACATCTTAGTTTTGTTAAAAACGGAGATTTGTAGATATCTTATCTTAAAGGCCAAACATATAGTCAATTTCCAGGTGGTTTTTAAAGTTTTGTGGATGCCGTCTTTTTTTACCAGTAAGATAAATAGCTACAAATCTCTCTTTTGAACGCAACTTAATAGGTTTATAGAAAAATATTAACACATTCAATATATGCGGTTGGATTTCTTATACATATTTTGCAAAATAAATAAATAAAAAATAAAACAGCAGACCCTGTATACAAACAGCAGAGGTTTTATTTGTGTTCTTAGAAGAGGGAGCGGATCCTCTGCTGTGCAGCGGGGATCTGCTGCAACCCGGGAGTGTATCCGATCGAGCGGTTCGCACGAAATCAACGGTTTTGTGGATCCTTATTGTGCGAATCGTTCGATCTCGATCGAGCGGCTCGGGTACACTCTCGGTTGCAGCAGATCCCTGCTGCTCAGTAGAGGATCCGCTTCCCTTAGAAGAACCAAAACATATCAGATCGTAACAAAGGGAACAAATCCAACGACGGAGATTAATTCCAACGCTAGGTTTTATTCAATGTTGATGATAAACATATAATTCACCGTTACGTCCCTTGAGCATCCTTACAAACTATCCACTACGCACAAGCAGGGGGTATATTCTGTTCTCCCCAGAAGAAGTTGTGCCTATCGACCTTAGTCTTCACCTTCACTAACCTGTCAAAGTTGCCCTTAAAGTACCGCCTCCCCCACTCTGCACTGCTCCCACAGCTTCCCTCCACGTTCGTCCCCAGGTCGATGTCCCTGTAGTTGAGAAACGCCCCTCTGGGGTTCGTGGAGACATAGGGAGCCATGAACGCATAGAGCTCCCTCATCCAATCCAAATGCCTATTGGCCACAGCAGCGTCCGTCTCCTTCCATTTCAGGTAGTACTGCATGGAGTACAAGGTCCCCTTCCCATGTGGGAATGGGGTCGCACTCTTAGATACCCTCTCCAGCCTCCCACCGAAGGGCTCCATTATCAGACCTACAGGCTCGCCAACTGACCTCAGCAGGAACTTCCATATCTTCTCCCATCCCTTCTCCCCGATGGGCTTCGGCACGTAGTCGGATTTGACCTTGACGGATCCATTGAACAGCGGCGTCCTGTCCAGTAATGCCTCCGTCGGGCGGTCCGGGATACCACCGATGTACTTGACAGCGTCGATCCAGCTGAGCTCCATGAGGTCCGATTCCTTAACCCCCATCTCGGGGAAGACCTTGTCAATGTAAGCAAGTAGCTCACCCTTCACTCCAAGGAACAAGGCCTGGAAAAAAACACCAAGTTTTCTACCACCATCATTGGTCAACACCACCGCCACGTTTCTTATCCACAAATCTTCGGTTACTTTGCTACTAATCCGCTCCCACTTTCTCAGAATCCTGGTTACGTTCTGATCGATGGTTCTCCAGAACCCGAACGCAGTGACCCGGGGAGGAACGGCAACCAACTTTAGCTTGTAAGACAGAACGATGCCGAAGCTCGCCACGCCGCCACCTCTTATTGCCCAGAAGACGTCCTCACCCATCGCTGACCTGTCCATCACGTTCCCCTCGGCGTCCACAAGCACGGCATCGACGACGTGTTCGGCCGCGATGCCGTACTTACGCATCAGTGTACCGATCCCGCCGCCGCCCACGTACCCGCCGAGGCCGACTGTAGGGCATGTTCCTCCGGGGAATGTGTAGTTTGGGGTCTCCCTGTCGAGGTGATAGTACAGCTCCCCAAGAGTCGCACCGGCGCCGACCCATGCTGTTTTGCTCGCCAGGTCCACCGTAATGCCGTGGAAGTTGCGGATGTCGACTAGCACGAATGGGTCGTTTCTGGAGAAGGAGGTGAATGAGAGGCCGTCGAAGTCGTGGCCACCGCTGCGTGTACGTATCCGGAGGCCGTGCTTACGAGCGCACAGCACGGAAGCGCGGACTTGGGAAGGGGTTGTGGGTGTTAGGATGAGGAGGGGCTTGTGGGTGGCTGTGGAGTAGATGGTCCTCATACTTTGCGAATTGGAGAGGAGAATGGTGTTGTAGGAGGTGGTGTTTCTGGAGAATAGGATTTGGGCTCCGTTCTTGTTTCTGCTGCTGTGGAAGCAGTGGACGAAGCTCTCAAAAGCATAGCAGGTGATCGGAGACGAGGAGAGGAGTAAGATCGTGAGAATGAGGAGAGCTGTCGGGAGAACTTGCGGTGCCATCGTTTGGTTGGTCACCAATGCTACAGGGACTTGTGTATGTCTTGTAGTGGGACGGAAATAGAATCTGGGTTCAGGTTTCCTCATATTTTAAATAAAATTGGAAAACTTATAAATATGTTTTTTTAAGGGATTTTTCCACCTATAACCTTGAGTAATTCTGCAATAACAATCATAACCCTGCATAATCATGAATTACATGAGAAACTTTAGATAGTCACTCCGTCTCACACTCATAACCCTCTGTTAGTTTAATAAGTTAACGCAACCATATAATTGAGTTAATCTAACTCACCTTCAATCCAACGGTCAAGAAATTGACAAATTAACAAAAAATACTCCTCTCCGTTCAACCTCCATCCACTTTCCTCAGCTCACATCCCTCCCCCTCCATTCATCTCAACCTCCCCCTTCCGACCTCTCCCCTTTCCTTTGTCGTTGACCAACTATCTCCCCCCCAACGTCCCTACCGCACGTTTAGGAGCAGCGAGCCAGAGGAGCAACAGACTTCAAGCAGTTTCTCGTGTCGGTCGGGTGTGGGGAGGGGGATGGGGGAGGGGGTGGGGTTTCCAGGTGGAGCTTCCGGCTTCGAGTAGGAGGGGAGGACACTACAAGAAATTGGACCTAAGGTAACGAATAATTTGAATATTCGTTGCTATATCTTCCGATGTTAAAGATATAACAACTAATATTATTCGTTACCAAATGATCTTTGTATTTGTACTTAACAACGAATATCATATTCATTGTTAAAGGTCCATACAACGACGATTTTTTCGTTTGAATTATTCGTTGAAATTCACGCTAATCGTTGCCATATTTAGCAACGATTTGAAGAAAATGACAACGAATAATCGTTGTTATATGATTCGTTGCGAGGTATATAGCAATGAATACCATTATTCGTTGCGAATTCAAAGAAGTAAGGCATGAATAATATTCGTTGTTATATATTTAACTACGGAAGATATGACAACAATATTAAATTATTCGTTGCCTTAGGTCAATTTTCTTGTAGTGGGAGCAGCGTGGGGCGGCGGGCTTCGAGCAGGTCGAGGAGAAGTTGGGCGCGGGCAGCCAGGGGGCTTCAAGGAGGAACTGGGGGGAGGCGCAGGGCTCACATGGGGGGGGGGGGGGGGGGGGGAGTGAGCTCGAGGAGGAGCTGGGGGTGGCACTGGGGGGGCTTTCGACGAGGAGCACGAGTGGGGGTCCTTTGAGGAAGCTTGGACGACGACGGGGCTTCGAGGAGAGCGGCACCGGTGGGTTTTCGACCGGAGCTCGAAGGCTTTAAGGAGTCGGTGGGGTTTCGATGCGGAGCTCGGGGGCTTTGAGGAGTCAGCGGTGAGGGGAGGGTCCTTCGAGGACAGCCGACGCGGTAGGGGGGGGGGATCTTCTTCGACGAGAGGGGAGCTCGAGCATAGCGGCTTCGGTGGAGCAGCTCGACATGGTGGGCATGGGGAACGATGGCGGAGCAGGAGCTCGCAGAGGGGGACGGGGGAACGATGGCGGAGCACGGGAGGGGGGTTCGAGTTGGCGGAGCAGGAGGGTGCGGGCAGCCGGCATCGACTGGGGGTGGGGGGCAAAGGGGAACGATGGCAGCTTATTGCAAATGAGAATGAGGTTTGGGGACAGTTTTGTCTTTTTTAATGGAAACCGTCAAATATAACGGGTATCCCAAACGGAATTTAACACGGGGTTATGTCATGTAAGATTTAAGCATTACTCGAGGTTTCTCATGTAATTCATGATTATGCAAGGTTATGATTGTTATTGCAAAATTACTCAGAGTTATGGGTGTAAAAATCTCTTTTTTAAATCAAGATAATTACATTTCAACTCCTATGTCCATAAACATGTGACCATTGTATAATTATTCCCTCTTCCATACTTGCCCTCCATCGTTTGTCTTGCTTCACACCATCGTTAGTCTCGCTTCGCAAGCTAACTATACTTGGACTAGTGTGGTCATATCAAATATGTCCACATCTTTTAACAATATTATGGGAGGGTAGGTAGGAAGAAAATCCTCTACTCTAACTAGAGTTACAGTAAACGTGATGTAATTCTCTTTAATTTTTTTTACAATTTTGATTCAAAATCCAACCTTATATATTGAATATTAGATTAAAACTCTATCTATTCTCTTAATTTCGTTAAAATCCGAGCTTCTTTATTATCTTAACTTAATGGTTTATATTCAGGTCTTTTTTAAATGGATTTTAAGTTGCTTATATCTTGACCAAATGTTTAATCATTAATATAACATAGCAAATAAGCTTGAATTTTTGAGTAAAATTTGGAGGATATGAAGAGCATTAATATAAGATTCAATATATAATGTTTGATTTTGGAATAAAAATCGCAAAATTGGATTACATCACCTTTGTTGTAACTCTCGTTACAACCGAGGATCCTCTTTTGGGTTGGTGTGTGTTTGGATTATTCTGATTTTCGCTTGTTGGAGTTGAGGGTGCTCTACAGCTACATAATTCGTCGTATAGGTTGTCTTGGAGGATCAATGATGGCTGAGGTTGTGTTAGACGAGGAAGACGGGAAAAAGAGTGAGGGAGATGAAGGTGGTCATGAATCATGATGGATGTAGGAAAAAAGAAAAAGAAAGATGTGGAGGAAATGGTAAGTTTTTTTGGAATAAGTTGATATTCCTTGAATCCTAATAATCTATCCTACTAGATCCAGTTGGAGAACCATCTTATACACTCTCCTCTCCCGTGCCATCGTATCCTAATAGGACCAGAATATCATTGAGTAGGGTTTATGGAGTTATTTCTACTCTGGTATGTGGATCCAATTGTGTCAGTAATTTATCCGTACGTGAGTAATATATAAACTCCCGTACGGTTAAAACTCTTAGTATCCTATGTATTCTTTTATATCAACATAGTGAATACATATCGCCGTCATCCAATGATGTATCTCAATACGACTTGGTATGTTTATAGGAGGCAAGATGTAGATAAAAAGTATACAAAGATGAAAGTACTATCATGTTATTTTGCAAGGACGCATGGGTAAATGCCCCCTTTAATTTGGGTACTACTCGTAATAATCAAACTCCAGGAACGTCCTGCACCAGATCCCTTCACCCCACTCCGGATGACTTAAGAATATTTGATGACCATTAAATAATCTTGTGAAGTAATCTGTACATATTCTTTCCGTCCCATTTTCGCAAGAAATGCATTTTTCTATATCACGCATGGGACCCCGCGGCACGTGATTAGGCCGTGATTGAAGATATTGCCTTTATCTTTGCCATTCTAAATTATTTTAGTACGACGCCACATTTAATGCAACATAACGCTAATGTCTAGCAATTCAGCTGATCAATGTGTCCAAAATTGTAATCTGGACAGCAGAGACGCTCTATTGACCAGATCTGTACTCCACGCAATGTAATCCTTTTAAGTATTTTTTATCACTTGTTTCGTTCTTAGGTTCTGCAATATCAATTATTGTCTTCTTTTTTCAATATTAGTTGTGTCCTCAACTTGATATAAAACATATAGTTCTGCCCTTTTGTTAAGATAAAATACACTACGAGAAAAGTGATCTAAGACAACGAATAATTTAATATTCATTGTCATACCTTCCGTAGTTAAATATATAACAATGAATATTATTTGTTGCTTATTTTTTTAAATTTGCAATGAATAATGTTATTTGTTGATATATTCCTCTCAACGAATCATATAACAATGATTATTCGTTGAGTTTTTCCTCTAATCAATGTTACATTGGATAATGATTAGTGTGATTTTAACAAAATATTTAACAGGAAAAACAACATTATATGGACTTTTAACAATGAATATGATATTTGTTGCCAATTACAATGACAAAATATTATTTGACTGTGAATAATATTCGTTGCTATGTCTTTAACGTCGAAAGATATGCCAAATATTCAAATTATTTGTTGTCTTAAGTCCAATTTCTTGCAGTGATAGGGTCTAATTGATATTACAAAAGGGCAAAAATATGATTTTGTAAGAAGTTAGGGGCATAAATGATATTGGAAAAAAGGACATAACTGATATTACAACAGCTAAGAAGGGCATAAGTACAAAAACTCTCGTTTTTAATGAGAGAGAAGATGATTTGAACATTAATCTTTTGGGTGTCAAGAATGTTGTTTTTACCCTAGAAAATTGCAGTAGGTTTGAGACGGTTTAACTTGTATATTACAAGGTGGTACTAACCAGTATTCTAATCTACATATATCGAGCAAAATGTGTATGCCTTGAGGGAAGCTTGTTGGATGGGTTCTCCTCCTTGTGTGAACCTAGTCCATATATATAGGACATTGGTAGTCCTATTTGGAAAAGGAAAATAAATTATTAATTGGTGAAGGAGATCAATTATCTTGTAGGATTAGGAGTCATCTTTTCCTAATCCTATTAGAAGTAGGAGTTCATGATTCCTTATTTGCTCATCTCCATGGAGTATAAATAGGGGGTATGGGTCGCATACCCGGATCATCCCAACAGAAGCTTTTCTAGCACAAGAAAGAAATAAGAGAGACCGAGGGAGAAAAAGAAGGTCCGTGGTTGCTGCGAAGTTTGGAGGGAGTAACCTTTGGAGCAGTTCTTCTCCAGCATTCTTCCCTACAGTTTGGCGACGGATTTATCTGATTGGTGATATTTCTCCTCTCTTCTCCATTGTTTGGTGATTTGTAGCACCATATCGAGGGTCGGCATTTTGTAAGCCCCTCACGGGAGATTATTCTGGTTATAGTGCTTGGTTTTGGGTTGCGATCAACCCCGTGGTTTTTCCCCTCACATTGAGGGTTTTCCACGTTAAAATTTTCCGTGCATCTGTGATTGATTTTCTGTGGTTGAGATATTTTGCTCGTACTTCTAGTTATATATAGTGTAGGATCCGCCTATTGACTTTGGTTATTTTTCCGCAATTCGATCTATACGAGGATTTGTTCCCAACAAGTGGTATCAGAGCTAAGTTTAATGGCGGATTACAAGATGAAATTTGGTTCGAGCCGGATGATTAGTCTTAATAGGGCTAATTATAATTTGTGGAAGAACAAGATGAAGGATCTTTTATATGTGAAGGCTATTAATCTTCCGGTGTTCTCCACGCAAAAGCCCGAAGCCAAAATCGACGAAGAATGGGAGTTTGAACACGAGAAGGTTTGTGGCTTCATAAGACAGTTTGTTGATGAGAATGTCTGCAACCATATCCAAAATGTAAGTCACGCTAGAAGCTTGCGGTTGAAGTTGGAAAATCTTTACGCCTCCAAGACGGGAAGTAATAAACTGTTTCTTCTCAAGAGACTAGTAAACTTGAGGTTCAAGGAAGGCAGCTCTGTACTAGATTTTCTGAATGAATTCCAAGGTATTACTAGTCAATTGACAAGTATGGGGATAAAATTTGAATATGAGATGTTGGGACTGTTATTACTTGATACTCTACCAGATTCATGGGAGACTTTTAGAGTCTCACTTACGAATTCAGCAGTCAACAGGGTCGTTTCTTTGGAGACAGTCAAGTCTGGAATTCTTAATGAGGAGATGCAAAGAAAAATCCAAGGAAGCTCTTCACATTCAGAGGTTCTTGTCACAGAGAACAGGGGGAGAAGTCAGACCAAAACTAATACGGAAAGAGATAATGGCAGAAGCAAATCCAGATCCAGATATCAGAATATGGAGTGCTACTATTGCAAGAAGAAAGGGCACATCAAGAAGTATTGCTTCCAGTTCAAGAGAGATAACAAGAATGGTGGCGACAAGCAAGAGAAAAAGAATGAACAAGTTGCTGCAGCTGCACAGCATGAGCTCCTCGTTGCCTATGATGATGAGGTGGTAAATGTCGCACAGGATGGTACTTATTGGCTTATTGATAGCGGATCTGCTCTACATGTCATATCTCAGAGAGAGTTTTTGTCTTCATATACAGCTGGTGATTTTGGTACGTTGAAGATGAAGAATGGTTCTTTGTCCCATGTTGTTGGCATTGGCAATATTGCATTAAAGAATGCCAATGGAGAGATGTTGACACTCAAAGATGTGAGGCATGCACCAGACATGAACTTAAATCTCATTTCTGCAGGAAAGCTTGATGATGAAGAATACCTTAACACTTTTGGTGGCGATAAATGGAAACTTACCCGAGGATCCTTGGTTGTTGCTCATGGTAAGAAGTAAAGCAACAATCTTTACATAATGAATGCATCCATCTCCCATGATGTTGCACATGTGACTGAAGATGCAAAATCCATTGAGTTGTGGCATCGACGGCTAGGGCACGTGAGCGAGAAGGGGATGCAATGTTTTGTGAGGAAGAATATGCTGACAGGTGTCAAGAAAGAGAAGTTGGAAAGATGCACACTGCTTGGTTGGGAAGCAGACGAGAATCTCTTTCAAGAGTCATTATCCACCTTCCCGGAAATGCAACCTTTGGAACTTGTTCATACAGATGTTTGTGGTCCTTTGAAAGTGAGTTCTCTTGGTGGTGCACTTTATTTTGTTACATTCATTGATGATTTCTTCAGGAAAGTTTGGGTCTACGCCTTAAAGAGGAATGACCAAGTCCTTGGTGTTTTTAAGGATTTTCATGCGCTAGTGGAGCGACAATCTGGAAAGAAACTTAAGTGCATCCACAGTGACAATGGTGGTGAGTATATTGGGTCATTTGATGAGTATTGCATATCTCGTGGTATCAGGCACCAGAAGACTCCACCCAAGACGCCACAGTTGAATGGTGTTGCAGAGAGAATGAATAGGACCCTGATGGAGAGAGTCAGATGTCTCCTTTCTGAAGCTAAGTTACCTAACTCTTTTTGGTGTGAAGTACTTTATACTGTTGTTCATGTTATTAATCTATCTCCACATGTACCTTTGGATGGTGATGTTCCTGACAGAGTTTGGCATGGAAATAATGTCTCCTACAACCATTTTGTGGCTCTTTGGATGTCATGCTTTTGTCCATGTCCCCAAGGATGAAAGGTCCAAGTTGGACGCAAAGATGAAGCAGTGCATCTTATTGGGATATGGACAGGATGAACTTGGCTTTAGATTGTATGATCCAGTTGATAAGAAGCTGGTGAGGAGTAGGGATGTGATCTTCTCTGAAGATCAAACCATTGAGGACATTCAGAAAGCTACTAAGGACTCTCCTTTGAGCAGCTATCAGTCAGAAGATATGAAGCCAGTTCCTATGCAGAGAGCCCCACATGTGATGTCAGATGATGCTGATGAGCAGGTACCTGATGCAGGAGATAAGGAGGAAGTACCACAGATCTCCACTCTTGATGATGATGATGATGATGCAGATGACGGTGGTGATGATGATGGGCAAGACGATGAGATCTCTTCTTCTTCCAAGGCTCTCCCACCACAGAGACCCATGAGGGAGAGGCGACCATCTACTAGATATTCCGCACATGAATACATTTTGTTGACAGACAGTGGCAAGCCTGAATGCTATGAAGAAGCCTTGCAAGATGCAAACAAGAAGAAATGGGTAGAATCTATGAATGAGGAAATGGAGTTTCTTCATGACAATCAAACCTTTGAGCTTGTCAAGTTGCCCAAAGGCAAGCGGGCATTGAGAAACAAATGGGTTTATAAAGTGAAACATGATGAATACTCTACAAATCCAAGGTACAAAGCTAGGTTGGTTGTGAAAGGTTTTAACCAGAGGAAGGGAGTTGACTTTGAGGAGATCTTTTCTCCTGTGGTGAAGATGTCTTCTATCAGGGTTATTCTCAGCTTGGCAGCTAGTCTTGATCTAGAGGTTGAACAGATGGATGTGAAGACAGTTTTCCTCCATAGTGACCTTGAGGAGGAAATTTACATGTTGCAACCAGAGGTTTTTACAATCAAAGGCAAGGAAGACTATGTTTGCAGACTGAAGAAGAGTCTATATGGATTAAAGCAAGCGCCCATACAGTGGTATAAGAAGTTTGACTCGTTCATGGGGGAGCATGGTTACTCCAAGACCACTTCAGACCATTGTGTCTTCGTGAAGAAATTCTCAGGTGATGATTTCATCATTTTGTTGCTTTTTGTTGTTGACATGTTGATTGTAGGCAACAATGGAGAAAGAATTTCTGATCTGAAGAAGGAGTTGAGCAAGTCCTTTGCTATGAAGGACTTGGGGCATGCAAGTTAGATACTGGGCATGAAGATCACTCGAGACAGGGGAGAAAGGAAACTTCAGCTTTCACAAGAGAAGTACATTGAGAAGGTACTTCAAAGATTTCATATGGAGAAGGCAAAGCCAAAGAGCACCCCTCTTGGAGCGCATTTCAAGTTAAGTTCTAAGGATAGCCCACAGAACAGTGCAGAGAAGAAAGATATGGAAAAAGTTCCCTATGCATCAGTCACGGGTAGTTTTATGTATGCCATGGTTTGTACAACACCAGATATTGCTCATGCAATTGGAGTTGTTAGTAGGTTCATCTCAAATCTAGGAAAACAGCATTGGGAAGCAGTTAAATGGATCTTGAGATATCTTTGAGGTACTAGCAATTACTCTCTTTGCTTTGGAGCAGAGAAGCCTATTCTTCTCGGATACACAGATTCAGACATGGCATGTGACATTGATGGGAGAAGATCCATATCAGGTTACATGATGCCCTTTGCAGGTGGTGCAGTTTCTTGGCATTCTCGTCTCCAGAAGCGTGTTGCTTTATCCACTACAGAGGCGGAGTTCATTGCAGCTACAGAGGCGTGCAAGGAGTTGCTGTGGATGAAGAAGTTCTTGCAGAAACTAGATTTCCATCGGGATAAGTACTTGCTTTAATGTGACAGTCAGAGTGTTATTCACCTTGCAAAGAATTCTACATTCCATGCAAGATCGAAGCACTTCGATGTCAAATATCATTGGATACGTGATGTGTTAGAATCGAAGCAGCTTGTACTTGACAAGATTCACACAGATGACAACGGTGCTGATATGATGACAAAGACTTTGCCGCTTGGAAAGTTCGAGAGATGTTGCTCCCTCGCAGAATTGGAGCAGTTCCCACATCGTCAGTGAGGGGGAGATTTTTTAGACGGGTTCTCCTCCTTGTGGGAACCTAGTCCATATATATAGGACATTGATAGTCGTATTTGGAAAAGGAAAATCAATTATTAATTGGAGAAGGAGATCAATTATATTGTAGGATTAGGAGTCATCTTTTCCTAATCCTATTAGAAGTAGGAGTTCATGATTCCTTATTTGCTCATCTCCATGGAGTATAAATAGGGGGTATGGGGTGCATACCAGGATCATCCCAACAAAAGCTCTTCTAACACAAGAAAGAAATAAGAGAGACAGAAAGAGAAAAAGAAGGTCCATGATTGTCGCAAAGTTTGGAGGGAGTAACCTTTGGAACAGTTCTTCTCCAGCATTCTTCCCTACAGTTTGGCGACAGATTTATCCGATTGGTGATATTTCTCCTCTCTATTATTCTCCATTGTTTAGTGATTCGTAGAACTGTATCGAGGGTCGGCATTTTGTAAGCCCCTCACGGGAGATTATTCTGGTTATAGTGCTTGATTTTGGGTTGCGATCAACCCCATGGTTTTTCCCCTCACATTGAGGGTTTTCCACGTTAAAATTTTCCGTGCATCTGTGGTTGATTTTCTGTGGTTGAGATATTTTGCTCGTACTTATAGTTATATATAGTGTAGGATCCGCCTATTGACTTTGGTTATTTTTCCGCAATTCGATCTATTCGGGGATTTGTTCCCAACAAAGCTAACTTAGTTCTCCTTGCACTTTTTTTCCTTATTTTTTGTTGATTGTTTTAAAAATACATGGGGAGATTTTGATAACCCTGATCTTTCAACTTCATGTAAAACATGCATTTGAAGGGATCTATTTCAACAATTTTGAGATCATTACAATTTGGTGGTCTTGATGGAGAGGATAAGAATCTCCAATTGAGTCGAAATTTGAATGATAAATTATTGTCATTTAGTGATTAAAAAACTCCATGCATTTTTTTTTGAAAAATTCCAAAAAAAATGGAAAAAACGAGAGGGGAAGCGAAGTTAGCTCCCCAAAGGGGCAACCCCATTTTACTCAAATATATGGGTTAAATGAATATGCTCCATGTGACCATATAAGAGTATGCTCTCAGCTTTTTTCAACAATTTTTTTATTTTTTTAAAATGAAATATTAGGGAGATTTACTTAAGATAACAAATATAATATTACTTTCAAATTTCATTTAAAACGGACATTCTTAACATGTCCATATGGAGGGGGCCGATTTGAGCAATTATGATACCGTTAAAATTGACCAATTTTGATGGAGGGGATAGAAGTATCGAATTAAGCTGAATTTTAAATGACACCAGGGTGATATATGGTTATCTTATCCCTATTAATCTCATTTCAATAAAAAATAAAAATAATATGGGAAAAAAAGGATGAAACATGTCAATTACACACATAGATATATGTATGTGTGTGTGTATATAGAGAGAGAGAGATATATAATACACTATTTTATTGCTATGTTGAAAATTGGCACATTAAGAGGTCTAATCTAGTATGTGTGGATTTCTTTCGTAGTTGCAATATCTAGTTTGAGATTGGACGATTTCAACCAATTTACTTTGTTTTTGAAGAAAGGATCGATCACAATCAGCATTTGTTGAAAAGCCAAAAGGGGATAGAGAGTTCGGTTAAAAAACAACAACCCTTGTTGCTGTAAGGGGGCTCTATCCCAACAACATCAAAAAATTCAAAACAAAAAATTACAGAGAGGCATTAGCAACATCATGGTTTTCTCTTAAAAAAATTTCGGAGCCACCCAAAGATTCAACAAGTTAGACACAAGCTCGAGCACGTTGGCAACGAGTATATGGATCAAATCATGTAATCAAATCGGTTCAATCGGATGATGATGTCATCTTTTCTTAAAACTAGGTTAAACTGAGCTGGTGAGGGGATGAATCAGATAATTAAATCAGAATTAATTGAAACATGTACAAAATACACACTCAAACACACTTGAAATAATATATAAAATTAACGAACAATGTAAACAAATTATTTTATACATAAAATATTTTATATATTGAATATGCAATAATAAGTGTTATTTATATAGATATAAATTATTTTTTGAAGTAATACTCCAGAATAATATTAACTTAATTATATTTATTATCCAGCCTCTTCAAAAAGTCGACGTGGAGTAGTTGGTTACTTATTTGTGACGGCAAGGAATGGAGGTAAATCATGAGAGTTGAAATGGGAGCACTAAAGCCTCTTGGGATAATTTAAGGGATGGAAGAGAGATACCTTTGAATATCGTATTTATTTTTATCACCATGTCTGGTTCTGTGAGTGAAGCCTCTTCACCCAATCCTCTCTCTCTCCCTTCAAATCTTCACAACCCGACACCATCAAACCAAAATCTACCAACAACCTTATATGGCGAGAAATGATTGCTCGACTCCTTTATGCTTGTGACCTCTTTATCTATGTCAGATGGCTCGTCTCCAACTTCGTTTGCCTAGCTAGTCTCTGAATAAGTCCAAATCCAAACTATGTCATTTGGAGAAGAAAGGGTTACTTGTATCAGCCAAGCTCCTTGCTTCCCTCTACGATGAAATCTCTGCTCAGCTGGCTTATCTAGCCATTGCCAGATAGGTTTGGCATTCAATTGAAACCTTGTATGCTCAACAAACGAAGTCGCGTACCTTTCTTTTTGAAGCAAAATTAGCATTCCTTTCGAAAGGTGATGTTACTACATGAAATATACACAAATAAAGCTAAACCTTTAGCCACAAACCTTGCCCTTGCATATGGGAAAATCATAGACACAGACGATCTGATGTTATCGATGTCAAATGGTCTACCCTTGAGTATGACTCTGTTGTCACATCATCTCCTCAAAAGGACGTTCAGAGGATATTGTCTCCTTTTAAAATCTATAATGATCATGCTAACTTTAGCACCAATTGGAAGGAAATATTTAAGCAAATTTGTAGTTATACAACATTAGAAAAGATAGCTATAATTAGCTGATTGTTAATAAGTTTAAGCTCATTCATTTTATCACAGAATTCATTTCTACTCTCAAATCGAATCAACCCAAAGGGTTAAATACACTAAACGAGTATAATGGCACATGGATAGGTTAGGTTGGATATATTGGCACATTTTGTCATGGTGTAACTATTGAGATGATTTATACTAGAACACAGAACATAGAAAAACACAGAGAAACACGGATAACTAAAACAAATACAAAACAAGGATGGATTCACCCACTCAACACATGTGAAGCTGTAAGAGTTCGACTATTTTTATCTTATCAATTTTATTGTTATTTTCAGGCAATCTTAAGTCCTTAAGTATGCTAACCCTATAGTAGTGTGTGTACTGCCAGACAAGCGCTCCATACTTCTTCCACCTCCTTTGTAACATGTGATCTGCGTGCTGAAAGGTCCTTGATCTCATGCTTGGGTAGCTACTCAGCCAATGAAATAAAGAGGGAAAGCCAATAGGCAAAACCAATACTTCGGACCTCGCTCGAAACAAAACTTCCCGTGAGTATGCAAGGACCTTACCTTTTCTTCTTTTCATTTTTTGACGTACTAGAACCGGCAAAAAAAAGCGCGAAAATCCTATGAGTACGTAGATGGATCAAGCATGCTCGTCGTGATGGTCTGACACAAACCGATGAGACAGACACACCCGTGAGGGCATGGCCTAAGCTTAGTATTTCAGACCAAGTCGGATGCTCCGCACAAGGTGTGAACACCGTGTTCGATGAGGCTCTGCTCGATCACGTACGATAGAAGTGCCAATACTTCACTAACTTAGGTGATAATCAAGGCGCTACAGATAGGGATTTGGGCTCTTATCCTTAGCGGGTCGCGCCTCACTCTGTCTTGAATGTACATGAAAATAATGTGAGCTTTATGAATCCCAAATAATGTATGGTTTGTTACGAATTTAATTAAGTCAAGTTTATTTAGCAATTCCTTTTTTTTATTCTTGAGGTTCTCAAAATTTTAAGTATTTTTCAGAAGTCACCTAACGGTTTTCTTGTATTTTCCTTTATGTCCTAAGTGATATAAATACAGGGGAGAGAGGACGGAAAAGCCATGCAAGTCGTCACTAAGATAGAAATCTTACCTTTGTAACTAATGATGTATGCAAACTTAGAGTTACTTACAGTGCTTCCCAGCTCTCTCCATGCAAGATGCAAGGCAGAAATATTTACACTATATGGAGATATGAGAAAGTAAGAAAAACACCCTAAACAGTAGCTTCTACTATCGGGAAGAACCAAATACTAATCACTCAGAAATGGATCCTAAATGTCTGGTCTTGGAGACCTATTGGTGTCCACCACAACGAGACCTACAAGTGTTGTATAAGGTCTCTCATGACTCATAGTTCCAAGCTTAAGTAATTAGCAATTAATTTTGGCTAAGTCCGAGCGAAGTATAATATAGGTGCATAAAATGTTGTTTGGGCTTTGGTCCTAGCTATCAAGTCAAACAACCTATTATCTAAGGGCTTACTCATAGAAAACAAATACAAACAAAGACGAAAATCTCTAATTGTGTGAAACGAAATGAAAGAAAAACAATAAAACATGAAAAATCGCAGTGAGGCCCCCAGGTCAACAGACACCCACGCATTGGACCTCGTTAAGTATGGTAGTGTCCAAATTAATTACAAGATAATTATAGCAAAAATAAATTTCTCTCCTCACAAAAAGTTGAAAACTAAGTCCAAGCTGCTCTCCTCCTCCATCCCTGCTCTTCTCTCCTGCTCTCTCCAATGTATAAGGGTTATCTAAGGCTATATGTACAATATATTATAATATCTATAACAACAAGAATAAAACATACATAAAAAAAATTTGTTTATGATTTTTTAATATTTTTTACTAATTTTATGATTTTTAAGTAATTTTGCTAATTTTTAGGGACGTTTAAAGTCCAAAATACATAAAATTAGGGTCTTTTTAATTTTACTGAATTGTTTTGAGATTTAAAAATACTAATTAATGCCAAAAGTTCTCATAACTATTTTTTTATATATTTTAATATATAAATAAAAATCTAAGGTAAAAAATATTTTTAGATTTTTAGAAGAGTTTTTATATTTTTATGAGATTTTAGAGCTTTTTCATTTTTATGTCTTTTCTTTTTCTATTTTTTGATATTGTCAGCGGATATTAAATAGTATAATAAACATACATTAATTATTTTAAAATTTTTAAACATAATTTTATAATTTTTTGGATTTTTTAAATCAAGGAGCATTTTTTATTTTTATAAAATAGGAGAAAGTTGTAAAATGTTGTCTAAAAATAAAAACGTGATTCTACAATCAGGCATGAACATTATTCTATTTTTCAAGAGTTTTTAGGCTATGGTTGATACTTTAATAAATAACAAAAAACATCCAAAATAATTAAACTGTCAGGGCTTTCTGTAATCAAAATAAATATCACGGGGAGCAGTGCAAATAAACCCAAATTTTACTACTAATATCCAAACTTAATATATTAAATAATATTTACAATAACCCATGAGGTTATTAGACAATTTTCAAAATAATACATGTGCTAGTGCACGTGATGCAAAATAAAAAATGTTTAAGGTTTTATATGCAAATTGTCCACAAATTATAAACTGCATAAAATATTTACAGGGCTATGCAGAAATTACAAAATATGTAGACGAGTTTTATGTAAATTACCTACTAAACACTTCGGATTAGATTGTCCTTCGCGCGACATGCGGCAAATCGAATGACTGTGGAGAGGTAACAGTTCGAATAGAACCGAGGGCCAGGATTAAACCTGGGCCATTGTTCTTGACCTAATGGCTCCAAGTACCTCCGGATGAACACTCAAGAACATGATGTCGACGAACTTCAATCCTACTTTTCTTCGTGCTCCAATCGTGGGAAACTCCTCCAATAAGCATAGTAGGAAGCTGGGCATCCTCCACGTGCAACGACGGGCTCAAAGGTGGTGAGGGGGGGGGGCGTGATGCTAAGCTGAGGTCGAAAGACCTGGAATGACTCCAGATGATCTTCAGTGCTTCCAATGCCTCCTTAGCCCTACATACCAGCACCAAAAAAATCATGGGCATGAGGTCTACCAACTTGGCCAAGGGGTTTATCCAAATAATGAGGGAAATGAGATCGGAGTGAAGCTCTAGCGAGAGGCGACAGAGGGATATCTGAGGTCTCGAATCCTTGCTGAAATCAAAGTGGATGGATGGGCAAATTGTGAAGCACAGTTGCAGAAATCGAGGTGGAAGGATTTTTCTTTGATTTTATATGATTTTATAAAGTTTTTAATATTTTGCAATTTTTAGGGTTTTTGTGAGATATCTCCAGACCAAATTGATATTAAAAAGAGCACCTAAAAATACACGTACTGGAATTTTTATATAATTTTTAATGCATTTTTCGAATTTTCATGGATTTTTAAATATATAGGACCATATTTAGGGGTTTTGAATTTTTAAAAATATTAAATTCAAGTAAATTAATCCAAGAAAATCATATAAAATATACAAACTAGTAGGAGCCAATGGTAATTTTTAAGGGATTTTTCGAATTAATATATTATTTATTAAGTCCAAACTACAACAAGTAATTAGGCACAATTTACAGGGACCTAAGTGCAAATAAATTAAGTTCCTAGGACAATCAATAACACAGTTAAAAGGTATAGGATCAGAGTTGCAAAAAGTCTAAGCAAGCACACACTACACGTGATCCAGACTCACATGGGTATATATGCAAATACTAAAAACTCGCCATTCAATTCATAACATAGAAAAAGTGTAGGGAATATAGTGCAACTAACCAAAAAGTCATGTGTAGATCCACGTGCTACAAACTGCGAGGGACTAAAATGCAAATGTCCAAAAACATGAGGTCTAATCTGTAAAGTGTCTCAACTATAATATTTATTTACTGGACTAGAGATAAATGCATAAACAAGCAGGGGCTAAAAGGAAATATACCTTGAGGCTCATGCATGGTGTATGGGGACTCTGGCGGCTCTGATTATCCCCTGGAAAAGATTTGATGGCTCTGACGTGGTCGGGGACGTACGTCTGTGATACTCTGCTACAGTACAGCAGATCAAACGGCTGATGGAGTAGGCATGAGTGAACGATGCAGATCTTTCCTAGAATCTGATCAGACCATTATGAATAAGGCATGTATGTATGATCATGATAAGATCCAGGTCTACCTCCTGATCGGACGACGAGAGAGGTAACTAGAAGAACATCCTCCTAGCGAGCTTTGATCAAGTGGGAGAGAAGATCCACAAACCTGATGAGAGATCTGGAGGCTCATGTAGTGTCGTGAGAGGTTCCTACGTCCGGTGGAGAGCTCTAATGAGTTCGATGACGGTCAAATGGATGCAACGAGCAGGAGAGGCTGCACGCGACGGAGAGGTCCGACAACGTCGAGCTACAAGCCTCCAAGCGACTCCTTAAGGATCCTACGTTGCGGCTTGAATGGTTGTCACATCAGTGAACGTGGCTAGGGATGAAATGGGGCACGAGGGACGAGCTGCTGAGAAATGGAGGCAGATGCAAGATTTGATAGGGTTCCCAGGGGTCTGGAAAGATCGGCAAGAGGCACGCAACCCTAAGGGGATCTGGATGATGTAAGGAATCCGTGAGAATCTCGATTCTACGAGGAATCTTGGGTCCGGATCTCGGGCAAGAAGAGCTCGAAATCAGACGGGAAAAATCAGAGAAGGAGCTCCGACGAGAAGTCTACGACCCGACCCGGGCTGGAAGGGGACGTTGACCGAGGTCAACATTCCAACTGGACCAATCAGAAAATCAGAATATACAAAACAAATAAAAAATCAATAAAAATAGAAAATAAATTTAAAAAAATGTATAAAATGAAAATTATTTATTATTTTTCAAAGTATTCTTCTATGATTTTTAATTATTTTATGAAAATAAATTAATGTATACAATATATAGTATTATATACATCTATAATTTACTTATGTATTATGTACAAGTTTTTTTATTTGATTATTTTTAAATAAATACCCTTATTTTCTATTTTATTTATTTATAACATAATTTTAGGAGTATACAAAAAATTTTATTTTATTTTTACAAATTAATAATGGCTATAATAAATAGAGGATGCAATATATACATGTATATTTTGTACAAGTAATTGAGGTTTTGATTTTTATTTTTAATTTATTTTCTTGATGTTTATTTTATTTTTATATTATTTCTAAAATTATATATAAGGGTGTAAAAGAATAATTTAATTTTATTTTGTCAAAAGTACATATGTATACGTATAAGTTAAATGTACAACACATACTAGACCCTATCTCTCTCTACTTATTTTGTTTTTGCAATCAGGTCAAGACTTGACCTTCTCTTGGGGTTTGGGTCACTCTTTATTTATTATTAATACGTCATTCCTTTTCCTTTTCATTTATTCTTTTATTTAGCTAAAACATATTAATTATGCAATATTAACAAAAGCATGCAATTTGTTAAGTTATTATATTTACAAGTATTTACATGATGTTTTGCCAAGAAAAAGAGCTAAAATAAAAGAATAAAGAGTGAGAATCTTGGATTCATCATCCCCTATACTTTACTTTTCCTAGTCCCTTAGCAAACATTTATTTGAAAAAGAAGTGAAAAAGAGAAAGAAAAGAAAAGAAAAAGGAATCAAGGTTGATTATTAAACTTATCTTCATTAATTTTAAGTAGAGAGCTCAATCAGACCTTTGGATTATTAGTTTGTCAGAATCTCATTGGGATATAGGTTTAAGACTCAACAACCTCTAAGTTCCACAATGTTATGGTCAAGCCTCCTCAATAAATCAGGTCAGAACAAGTCTACATATGCAAACTCCAATGACTATTCGTCCTTCCTTGTACTGTGTAAGTGATATTTAGCTCCCCAGCTCAGAAAATGATAAAGAAACAACCTCCCTCAACAAAGTAACTCTAATTTCTCAGTCTAGTAGCTCTTTCCTCAACAAAGTAACTCAGAATCCCAAACCACTCAAGTGCAACAACAATCAACATACAATAATGATAAAATCCATGAAATTGTGTGGAATGAAATTTATTATACCCTGAAAATAAATGTGCATAGCAAGCAAGTGCAAGGATCAAACCACTAAGAGCAAAAATGCCGGTAATCTATTTATGGTTTACAAGAAATAAACAACAAATGTTTTTGTGTAATTTTTTTGCATTTTAATATTTTTGTGAGGTTTTAGTGGTATTTATTTTCAAGGATTTTAATACTTTATATATTTTTGAAATTTTGAAATTTTTATTTTCTTTTAATATTTCTCTGATTTTTTAATTTCATTTTCTTTTTAATATGTAATAAGTATATATTAATATGTATAATATAAATAGTCAATAATATATAAATATAAATAAATAGATAACATCAGAAAAAACCAATTAAGTACAATCCTTTTAATTTTTTAAGGGTATTAAAATTATTTATAATTAAATATATTAATAATAATTATATTAATAGATATATTGGTAATAATATGAATATAATCAATATAGGATTTTATCTTTATAAATATAGTTATAAACATAAAAAATTAAAAAATAAAGAATTTTCTTTTCTTTTTTGTGTTTTCTATAATTTTTTTTATTTTTTCGTAATATTTGCCTAATTTTTAGGTGTTTTAAAGACCAAAGTTCTCAAAAATAGTGAGTTAATAAATAGGTTGGTTTGTTTTGCGATTTAAAAATATAAAATAAGTCTATATTGTTACAAAACTATTTTTAATATATAAAATAAGTCTATTTTGTTTGTTTTATATATTTTTTCTAATTTTTTGGGATAAGTGGGTTTTTCATTTTTAGTTTTTTCTTTTTATATTTTTTTCATTTTGGTTGAAGTTATATTATATGGTAAAATATAATATATAATGTTTTGGAGTTTTTGCATAATTTTTTCTATTTTTTGTATTTTTATAACTAGGCAGGGAATAAATAACACCTAAATGGTTTTAAATAAATGAAAAACGACTAATAAATGCTAAAATAACTCTAGGTGTGAACATGCACAACATCAAACATTTACTAAAATTTTCCCAAATTTTTACACGTACAGTAGCCATTTAATAAAAAAATAAAAAGCACAAATTAATTTACAAGGCAGGAATTTTTGCAATAAAAAAAGTGTGAGGATATATATGCAAAAATACCAAAAGTTTTTTACTGAAATATAAATTTTATAAACTAAAAGCAAATAAAAAATACCAGGAGGAGGTTTGGTGCAAATTTTCCAACTAGCATGGGGACCACATGAGCTGACATGACACGGACCGTGATGTAATATACAATAACCTCATGGGGGTCCATGCAAATATTATACAGGTTTGAACGTACTTAAATATTTACAGGACTGATATGTAAATACAAAAAGTTATTAATTTACCACTTCAAAAGTGTGTGATTGGAGGGTTCTAGATCTTCCATGTGGTACAATGGATGGCTTGGGGTGAATCGGCTCGCTTTGAATTTAACAACCCAGATTAGATCTAGGTAAAGGGTGTGATCGAACGACAATGGTGCAGCCTAGATGAACACTCGAAGAGATCGCCTTCGGCGAGCTTTTAGTGGTGATATCTCCTTGTCCCATTCTCCTCCTTCGTAGCTGAGGGCTCCTCAGCTACCTGGAAGCTTTGTACCTATGTAGGTAACATCAAAAGTATTTTGGGCTCATCAGATTGTCAAGCTTTGGGAGGGTGCTCCGGGTGGCTTTCCCATTCGAGCACCTGCCCATAAAGTTTGGGGGGAACAAGAGGCTCACAGTTGACCCTCTCTTGAAGCTGATTTCACAAACGAGAAGCGGGATGATGGGACTCCAATGAAGACAGAGGAGGTGGAGTCTGGTGGCTTAAATCCGTGTAGAATTCAAGATAAAAATAAAGGGAATAACACGATGAGGATTGAGGTTGGAGCGAAATGGAGGTCAGAGACTGAGTTCATAATGAATTTGGTTCCATCTTAAGGCTCCAGTAATTTTAATACTTAAAATTAAACTAAACAACTAACTAAATAGTGAAACTAAAGATAGAATTAACCTGTTGGAATGAAAGGCATCAAACTAAACCTAAACATCTCGACAATCTTGTGGGCTTGAAGCAGGAAGGCGTCATTGGAGGTGGTCCGATCAACATCAGGATTGCATGAATAAGCCCCTTCTCCACGTCGATTAGGCTCGGATGCTTGTGTTGTCATTGCATGCTTCAACGAGGTGGAATCCTAATGGGGCTATGGGGAAGAATTGGGACAAAAATAAAAAAGGGATCTAGGGGTCTCTATTTATAGGGGTGGATTCCGACCAAAAAGATGAGGAGATGGTATGAGGCTCGATGGTGGTTGATGGAGATTCGGGTGTGGGCAGAGGTCAATGATGATAGGGCTACTGAAGGGTGGTTAGCTCGATGAAGATGGAGAAAAGGTAGAGGTGTGATAAAATATAGAAAATGGGTAGAGGAAATTCTGACACAAGTTGGGGCTAGAGGTTGCACAGTTGACATGCCTAGTCAACAAAAATCGCCTCTTGGTTGGTCCACGTGGACCAACCAGGAAAAAGAATAGTAAAAGTATTTTGTAAATTCAATTAAAGGTAGAAAATGATTTTATTAAATTAAAGTTAAAACATGAAATATGTTTATAATTTTATAGTATTTTTAAGGTATTTTTATTATGTTTACAATGCATTTTAGGTGTTACTATTTACATGTATATATAGGTATATATACCTATGTTTTATATATTTTATTTTCAATATGTATTTTATATTTTATTAATTTACACACATAATTTATATATTTATGACTTATTAAATACACTTTTAAATGTATTTATTTTATTTTTTGAGTTTATTTACGTAGTTAAATAATTTAGTTCATTTATTATATATGTACTTTATGTGTATAATTCATCTATATATTGAAGTACACTATTTATTTGAATGTATTTTTTAATAGATTTATTCTCATTTTAAGTAATATTTACATATTTATAAAAATATTATAAACTTCAAAATATAAGGAATATATATAATTAATATTTTGTACAAGTATATTACACAATGGGGGCCCAAAAGCCAACTTTTGCATCTTAACTCCAAATTGAATGAAACCACTTTTCTTAAATAAACAATTTTATCTTATGAACAATAAAGGTGAGTTTGGTGAATTTTGAGTTTGTATGGAGAATATACAGGTTTGCAAAATTTTCCTTATGGCTTTTTATTATGTATGTCATGTGTACACTATGCATTATTTTTAGTGAAATAATTTTTGTATTTTTCTTTTTATTTTTATGCACAATGTTCATGTTCAAAGTTTATTGATTTGAACTACAAAAGAATAAAATAAAATAGATCTCAAATTGTAATTATTGGGCTATGAATTTAGAGTTTCTATGATGTGCATTCTGTACATTGGTCGCCATATCTCCCCCTGCTTTATTCTTTTACAATCAATTCATCATGATGATTGGGTCTCGAGGTCTAGGGTCACTTAGTGTCCATGACACCTTATTCTTTTTCTTTTATTCCTTTATTCTTTTATTTTGTAGTCTTTTATACAGTATTTCATGTGTATTATTGAATGTTTTTCACAAATTAATGATATATACATGCATTTAGCTATGGATTTAACGCCAAAATGAAAGAATAAATGTGATGACATGGAGATTCATCAATGGGTATGCATGTGGGTGTGTAAGAGTGTATGTAGCAATATGTTAATGAATTTAAGAGTGTATGGAGGTAGTTGGGCTTGTATACAAGTGTTTTAGGAATATGGGTGCTAAGAGGGTTGGTCCCCTGAGAGCCGAAAACTATAAGAGCATGAGAGCAATGAGTTTGGACCATTAGATTATGCTCATCTCTCTCCTCCAGTCAATCAACAGAATCTAATGGTCCAACTCACAACTCTTGCTCACACAATTTTTGGCTCTTACAAGATCAGCCCTCTGGGTATTAATGTGGATATGTATGAGCGTATGGAGTAATGTAATCATGAATTTAGAGTGTATAGCGGTATTTGGACATGTATGTAAGTATGTGAGGAATATGGGTATCCATGTGGATATGTATGATTGTATGGAAAAATGTAGTCATGACTTTAAGAGTTCATGGGGGTATTTGGGCATGTATGCAAGTATTTGAAGAATATGGATATAGATATGGGTATGTATGAGTATATGAAGTAATGTGAGCATGAATGTAAGAGTGTATGAAGGGATATGACATGTATGCAATTGTATATGTAATATGGGAATTCATGTGGATATTTATGAGTGTGTGGAACAATGTGGGCATGGACGCAAGAGTGCCTAGAGGTGTATGGGTGTGTATGCAAGTGTGTGAGGAATATAGTTATGCATGTGGGTGAGGGTATGAACAATTAAAAATTGAGAATTTAATCAATTTAAATGGGTCAAATGTGATATCCACACATTTTTGTAAGAGATCGACATTGAAGGAGAGGATTTTTTATGCACTATAGAAACATTTTAGGTGCAAAACTTTATTAGGAATGTAATGAATCATTCAAACGAGTCAACTGGCCGGTTAATATATATTAATGTAAGATAGATATATCTTATTTTATCATGTATATACAATACATGTGTGTATATATATGATTTAAGATTTATGTGTATGACAAAATGTATATTAACTTTCCTTAGTTTGGAGGTCCCGAGCTAAGGAAGCCCTTGGTGATTCGATGCATATATTATGTAGATATTCATGGTATATAAGATTTATTCCTTCCTAATTTTTTTAGCATAATCACAATCCTCTCTGATATATCAAATTGGTTATTTAACTATTAGTGTATTTTTGATGTGTTATGAAACTTTAACAGGTCAACTTGAGGTATATTAGAGAGGTGTGTGGTTATGTTACTGAAATTTAGAAAAGAATAAATCTTATATGTAAGAAATATATACATTGTGTCTACATTGAAATCCTCGAGGACGGAAAAAATTAAAAATGAAATAAAAAATTATTTCCTTATCTCATATTAAGTATGTGGGTATGGATGTAGGAGGGTAAATCTAAATATGGGTACATAATAGAGTATCATGGCTAATGTAAGCAACATATGTGTCTTTTATAAGTGATGAATAAATATCAAGATATCATCATGGTGTAGGTTAAGAGATAGACCATGCTCATGTTTAGATGTACAATCGTTTGGATTCTGATGGTTTTATGAGAGAGATATTCCTGCATGGTGTAGAAGGCTTTCTTAAGTTTGCTTACGCATAGGGATTGAGGATTGTTGATAGACAAGGAAATATCATTTGTCCCTGTAAGAAGTGTGGTCTATGAAAAAGACATCAAGGAATATCATTGTGAACACTTGTGTATAAAGGGATTTATCGATGATTATACGATAGGTATGCACATGACGAGAAGAGGCATTCTAATGTCAAGAGTGATGCTAGTGTTGAAAATATGTTTGCCCAAATGGCTAGACATGTGGTTGGACTTGAATTCAATCAGGTGTCTAAAGCAGATGAAAATGATGGAGACAGTCATCGATTTGAGGACTTGATATGAAAGGCAAAGGATCCATTATGTCATTATTGCTTCCTAATTATATGTTGTTGCTGAGTTATTGTCTTTGAAAAATCAGTACAACATGACAGATTCTAGTTTTGACGCCATGCTCAAGTTGATAAAGAGAATATTGTCTGAGCAAAATGAGTTATCAGAAGGTTTCTATATGGTCAAGATAATAGAGTAAATTAAGTATGTTTAAGGTACAATTTGATGCATGCCCAAATCACCAAATGTTGTACTATGGAGAATAACAAGATGCAAAAAATTGTCATGTTTGTAACGAGGATCATTACATGTATGATTTGAAGTCTAATGTCCTACAAAAAATACTGTGCTACTTTCCATTGACCCCACATATTCAAAGACTATATTAATGTAGGAAAACGTGAAGGAGATGGAATGGCATGTCGAACATAGATATGATGGGACCATCGAGCATCCTTCAGATTCTCAATGTTGCCTGCATTGATGGATTTGTCACCCAGATTCACTGTAAAGAAGAGAAATGTAGTAATCAGGTTATCGACTAACGAGTTTAATCAGTATGGATGAAGTAAGGATTACTCATCTTGTCCCATCATTACAACATAGTATAATCTACCACCTTGGTTGTGTAACAAATGATCATACATGTTTCTTTCTCGTCTTGTTCCTGGTCCGACCCATCCCATTAGATTTTTGGATGTTTATCTATGATCTCTAGTAGATGAGTTTAATGATCTCTAGGAAAATAACTTAGAAACTTATGTTGCAGTTACATAAAGAAAATTTCCAAATGAGAGTCGAACTCATGTCGACCATTAGTGATTTCCCTACATATGGTATGATATCTAGGTGGAGTACACATGGATATATTATATGGAGAAGACAAAATCATTTAAGCTTCAACATTTGTAGGAAGTTATGCTTCTTTGAGTGTGATAGATAGTTCCTACCAACTGATCAATTCTACATAAGATGAAAAATGTCTTTCAAAAGGAATGCAGTGGAAGAGTCATTGCCGCCACCTAGATTGTCAATAGAAGAACTGCACGCTCGATTATTACAGTTGACAGCATGTGCTGATACACTTCAGGACTTTGAGGTAGATTATAACAATGTAAAGATGAGCCTCTTTTAAGAGTTACCATATTGGGCAAAACTATTTGTTAGGGCTAATATGGACGCGATGCACGTAGAAAAGAATGGGTTCAATATTGTATTTCATATAGTATTGGGTACTTTTGAGAAGACCAAAGATACAAAGAATGCACGAAAAGATTAATGAACATATTTCCTCGTCCAGATTTTTCTTTGGTAGAGCATGTAGATGGTTCATTTTCAATGTCAATTGCAAAATATACACTTAGCAAAGACCAAGGAAGTATGTGTGTGCCTTAGAACTGAGATTTTCATAAGGTTGTGTTTCAAATATTTCGAAACAAGTTGATTAAAAGAAGAATTATTTTAATACTATGAAAAATCATGATTGTCAGGTTTTCATGGAGCAGTTGTTACCGACTACATTCAAGGGTTTGCTCCTAAAGACAATTGTCAATATTTTGGCAGAGTTCCGCAATTTCCTCAAATGCATTTGTTCATCAAAGATCAACGTCTTTGACATGGTGACCTTAGAAAAGAATGTGTCAGTTCTTTGATGCAATCTATAGAAGATTTTCCCACTATCGTTCTTTAGTTCAATAGAGCACCCTGTTGTAGACTTGCCATACAAGGCAAAGGTTGAAGGACTGCTTAAGTACTATTGGATGTACCCTTTTAAGAGGTATCACTAAAATCATATCATTATTAGCTATTAAATATTCTTTCTTTAAAGCATTGGTCTGTATATACATGTGTTCTTTCTAAAATGGAAGGTTTGGAACAAGAACATGGTCGAAGGATCCATAATTGCAAAATACATCATGGAGGACGCTGCAAACTTCTGTGTGAGATACATATTTGAGGACGTGGAGACCGTTCATACCGCCTTCCACATAATGAAGTTCCAACTACATAATTAGTTTTCTACCTTTCTATTTTTCTTATGAGTGGAGAGCCACTTAGAAAGTAGAGGGCTCGTATGATGACTTGATGCAAAAAAGAAGTAGCAGAGCTATATGTTTTGGATAATATAGATGAGGTTTCATCATATGTTGAGTACACATTTATGGAAAGTAGACACATATATGAATTGTAATATTGTATAAAAAGTTAATTGAAAATATTAATTTATTTTTATAATACAAAGAGTATAAGAACTAGATGTAGACATATAACCCGATTTTAGAGTGCGTGGATCATTGGACCCGTCTGATGTGAAGTCTAAAATATTACATGACTTCTCTTTAGGTCCAAATTATGTGGTGAAATTATTTAACACTTTCTATGCTAATGGATTAAGGTTCCACTCGTCAGAAGGGATAAAATGTTGTCCACATGTAATTCAGGTGTTACGGTATCAGGTGTTATAGTGAGGATGGCTTAAGATATTATGGGATTCTGTAAGTGGTGATAGAATTAGAATATAACATGCTAGCACCAAATCATGTCTACATATTTTCTTGAGATTGGTTTGATCCACAATGAGGTGTTGACGTAGACTCTCGGCATGATATGATTGAGGTTATTTTCGGTAGATATATAAGATTGTTAGAGCCCTTTATCTTAGCTTATCAAATTGAGCTATGCTACATCCATCAAGTTGGTAAAAAGTGAAGGAGAGATGACTGCTTGACATTATTAAGAAGAATGACACACATGTACATTGATAGTAGTGTGGTCACAGAAGAGGGTCAAGTTTCAATGTGCTTACTGATTTCTGAACGAGAACATCCACAACAAATTTCATTACTCTCCAATTGATTGGTAAGTGAATGCAACATTATCTCTTTCTCCTTAATTGTATTATTCAATGCTAATTTCATTTATTGCATTTATTGCAATGATGATAGTGAGGATAGGTAGCTACTCTTCCAGGAGAGGTGGCTCTGGCATACATAGTAGTTTTCTTGATAGTGACCGTTCACCTCCATCCCAGCGTGACAATAATAATATTTTTATAAATGATACAAATTTAACTCAAAGATCACGTTATTATTATTCTCATTTAAATTTATCTCGATATGCTTTAATGTTGATTTCTTGTTAAAGCCGGCGGATCATGTGACCCAGAGATGAGTGCATCCGTTCAACAATGCATATCTCTTGTGATGGAGGTGCACGCCCACCTACTTCGGTACATGGAGCCTACGCAGATCCATCCATCCCCTTCTGACAGATGTCAGCCTACTTTGTGGTCTTCATGAAACCAGGACGAGCTGGTGCTAGATGTAGAGGATGTACATGACACCACTACTACAACTCACCCTACCATCTCAATAGCCGTGGCCCCAACCCCATGTTGTTGGAACTCATGCCCTATGGGTAAATCTTCCGTATTTATTTCAAAATTTACCTATTATTCCTATGATATTAGGTCAAACCTATATGATGAGGATCAATTATATAGTCATACACTGAATGATCAACATACTACAACGAAGGAGCTATGCAAGACTTGAAATAGGTTCCAGGATTGTGATAACTACATATGAGTCCATCTGACCAGCAATGGATCTTAGACGATGTCCATGTAAGTAAATTTATCTGTATTTGTTTGATATTCCTTTTGAATCATATTTGTTTGATAAAAAATCCTTTCATAAGCAGAACACCTATGACATTCATTCCTGAGTACACTCGAGAGATGTTCCATATCCCTCTGACTCATCAGGTCAGTAATAGGATTACATATCATATTTACGGGATCAGAAAGGTTGCATTTGCTGAGTTGGATGTGAAGATTAATTAGGAGAGGGCAAAGGAATTCTTCCCATCTTGGTGCACTCTTAATAGTTATTAAGTATTACTTTGCTCGTTGCTTTTTAGTGTTTGGCATCCTTACAATATCTGGATCTAAATAGTTGGAGTCGATATTGTGATCTCTTTGCTTTTTAATATTTTGGGGGACATTCTCTTGTGGGAAGGACCAACAAAGGGAAGCAAGAGATCAAGTCTAATAATGGAGCCATGAGCTTTGGGTTAATGAGGGCTGAATTGATAAGTATTCACCACAATTCAAAATCTCGATAACTTCGTTTTGGTCGTTAATCTCAATCTTTGTGATATCATGTGGCTTCCCAATGTGAGCTGACACTTAGGGAATGGTGGGCGAAGACCCACATGGTCCACACAAAGAAGCCCATGATGTGGCGGTGAGCACTTCTTGGATGTTTATCTTGTAATTCATGAATAGAAAGTTAAGTGTATATTGCTAAAATGTGTCTTTTTAACATGAAGGACCACTACGATGAACTCTTCGTGGAGAAGGATGACTCCCTCTACCGAGGATCCCCCACTATTTGACGCCAAGGTTGGTAGGAGGTAATCGATGGATAACAGGTTAGGCCCAACCGTCAGCATATCTTGATGTGGGGGAGGGGGGCTCCACCCAAAATTCTCTTCAGAGTTTAGTTATGACACTCCAGGTGCAACAAGTGAATATGATCCACCATCATCACAGTATACACAACTATTTGTGGCACCTCATCAAGACCCGACACAGATTAGCAAGTTCTCCACCAAGATTGAGAGCATTTTGAACTTCATGAGTGTCTTGGAAAATAGATTCAATGTGCAAGAATCCCAGTTCATTGCTCGGTACTTACATATCTCATATTTTATTTACTTTATGTATTTTAAAATATAGGGATACTTATCAGGGTGGAAAGAAGGGTGTCAACAGTCACGACGATCAGAGTAAGGAGAACGATGATGACAATGAAGATGAGGAGCAACCTCAGGTGGATATGTAGCGGTCAGTTCATCAAAGCAAGTGTTCCACAGGAGCTGTGATTGGTAACATGCTATGGTGTTCAAGAGATAGCAGGTGTGTCACACGAGGTGCAGTAGGTGACATGTTATTGTTATGACGTTCACACCATAACATTGGCAGATCGCAAGTATGAAAATGAATTTCAAGCACTTATGGAGAGTCCCACTTTTCTTACGGGCAACCAAAGAACCTCTCCAGAATTCCAGAATATTGACACATGCATAGCAATCCATGGTTGAGATCACGTTGCAAGAAATAATCCTCGTTGTTGATTCCCAAATTGTGGGGTAACATTGTCTTGAAGCTCCACCACCTCTATCTCTCTCTAGCAAACTCCATCGATGTTATTCTCTTGTCTTGGGGCCCCAACGACTCGACCTCCAGCGAGCACCAGGGCCCCCGGCTTGTCCACCCCACCTCCTGAAGGTCATGGGGTCTTGATTCTTTCCGTCATCTCTACCTCTGTCTCCACCTCGATGAACCCATCAACATCTCTAATTATGCCTCCACCATGATGATGTCCATCTTCACATCCGCATATGTTTGACGATGTCATGATGGCTACACCTCCGCTTCTCCCCTTTCCATCATCACACCATTTCATGTTCTGACGGCTTTGTATAGTTCAAGGATGACTTCTGGCTCCAGTTCTCATGCTTTCCTTCTTATGGATCTTCCCATATCCGTCTCGGTTATGAAGATTGGTGGATCAACCCCTTCTCGATCCGTCTATGCTATGGGATAGGTGCTTAGTGCTCATCGATCCAATCCATCAATCCTCGGAGCTGAACTTACACGTTTAGAACTTTAGGACATAGATCGGTTATCTCTTTTGTTTTTTTCTCATCTATAGCCAGCTTATTCATCGAGAGTATGCTCTTAAGAAAATTTCACTATTACCTGAGGTGATTAGTCATCGTAGCGGGAGGTGTTGGTCTTCCCTTATTCTTCTATGTTATTCTTTGTTTTTTTATTTCTTCCTACTTTATCATTTGTTTCTGCTTCCCATGATGGATAGCTCTATAGTCTTGTAAATTTCTATAATGGTTCGATGAAAGCAGGGCCGTCCCTAACATTTCGTGGGCCCTGGGCAAAAGAAAAAACATGGGCTCTTATATAAAATTTACAATACAATTTTATAAAATTAGTACACTTCATATAAAAAGTTCTTTACAGAGACACATGGATGTTTATGGCCATCGAGTATCAAACAATAAGACATGAATTACAAATCAAAACCTTGTCGAGCTACAGTGGACATGACTGAGATATGTTCTGAGTGGAGGGCAAAAGGTTTTATATCGTGTTGAATGATTGTTGAAGTGGAAAATTGAAAAGATGGAAGGAATTGTGAGATCCTTTTACATATGGGAGTGATGGAAGCAAGGGCATCATTACATCCCGAGAGGACGTTAGCAGAGAACTTATACCCCTTCGTGAAACCGTATCCATTCGATATTCTTTCTGATAAGGAGTGCTTGCGGATCTTTCTGTCATATGCCATTCCATATAGAGGGTCTTCTTCATAAACTTGTTGTTATAATACCATCAGATTGCAAGGAATTAGCGAAGGGATTGTAAAAAAGAAAATCAAAAGACATCCATTAGCAGCAATGGTGCTTGGGTCCACCTTGTGTAATGAAAACCAAGAGAGTGCATGGAATGATGTGCTTACAAGAATTTCTGAGGATGATTGAAATATCATGGCGGTGCTTATGTGGAGCTATCGACGCCTTCCCTCGCACATGAAATAATACTTTGCATATTTATCATTGTGGTTTGGATGTGGATGACACATGGTTATGTCCATGCCAAGGGCAACCTTGGGGACAACGACAAAGAAAATGAGAAAACAACTTGATAGGGATTGTACGGCTAATGTTTAGGCCTCGGCAACTAGACAGGGGCCACGAGGCTGCACTGCACTGCAAGTCGGCAAATGTCAAACATGGAAGGCCCACAGACAACCTATGATTCGTGAGAGAAAGTGGGGTTTGCCAGTTTTGAATCCGATCGCCAGATGACGATTGCAATTATAGGATGGATTGGCGTCTCGGAGCTTGGCTTGGTCCGTTTGGAATTAGAGGTTTGATGATTCGTGAGAGAGAGAGAGAGAGGATTTGATGATATAACTTGGGAATGACTGGAACATAAAACATCATTACCGTGTTGAGATAACATGGAAGGGGAACCGTCATTTCATTGTTGGGAATTTATTAATGGGAAAATTAGTAGAGTATGGATCTTAAAATGGGCCCTTAAAGTTGATGGGCCCTAGGCCTATGCACCTCAAAACGACCCTCAGGTACGGCCCTGGATGAAAGTATCCCTTCGAGGGAGTTTTCCTCGTAAAAATGGTGGGGAATTTGTAATCATACCCCTGAGGATTGCGACAAACTCCATTATTTAAAGTTAAACGTGAGGCGGTTGTAATAGCATATACTCCTTTGATATATTGTACTTGAACCCAAGTTTTTCAAATAGTTGGCAGAAGAATAGAACTTTTAGAAATTTACATGTCAATCCTTGTATATAGTGGTTGAACCGATAGTTTATATTTTCTTATCTTTTCACTTGCACCCATATACTTTGAGACAAATTTGGATACCCAAAAGAAGTCATTTTTCTCCTATGTTTTCTAATGTTGTTATCAACAACCCAAGCGAGGATTTAAGACCGACTTCACGAGATTTCATCGCTGTCGTGATATGTTTCGACTCTCCAAATATCGTATTTTCTCCTTTTGGTTTTGTGTGAGTTGTTCCTTATTTAAAAATCACACATTTGACATCTTTTCACATTTAACTCACATAACTATATAGTATCATCTATACACGCCTATACCATATACTATTATATAGTACATCGCTTTGAAAAATATATCTTCTTTTCTTTGTTTTAAAAATTAAAAAATAAAATAAACATATGAGACAACCTCCTAAAAATATTAGAGTATAATATGCAGTACCTACTATATAGTACAACCTTCACTTATTCCTTCTTTCCATAAAACACATAAAAACATATAATGTAAAAATCACATAAATATCTCAAAACAAAAATCTAAATAAAAAAATCACAAAACCAAAAATAAGAAAAGGAGACTAAAGTTGACTACATTCCACTCAATCCCCTAAACTGATAACATTTAGAAAATAGCCTCACAATCTAGTATCTGTTAGTTATGTGTTTCCCCATGATTTTAAAGATTACACACACAAAAGATCATATCATAGACGCTCACATATTCTTTGTGATTGCAAGATTGCAAATGTGGATCTTCGCTCGACACAACTGTGAAGAGACGTTGCTCTCAAGCAAAGCAAAAGCTCGTCCTTGTTGCGTGTCCTTTTCAAAAGTGTTGTAATTATTTGTATATTATTTTTGTAAAGTTGTAACCTCAAGAAAGCTTCAACTAAAAGGTTTTCAAATGAGGAGTTCAAGATTTCATGAACATACCAATCATATACTGACATAGATCGATTATCACTTGTTGATCATGTGTATTTCACTAATCGATCATGCCTTTCAATTACACCTTTTCGACCTTATCGATCATATTTTGAATTCCATTCTAATGGTCATCAACTGATTAGTCATACCCTTTTAGTTGATCGATCATTGACAGTTGATCGATCATACCATTTGTCCTATATCAGGAAATCATATTTCATTTCATGCATATTTTATTTTCAATGGCCATTTTTCTTGATCCCCTATATAAGGGACCCTATACCTATTGTTAGAAAACATACCATTCGAGTAATCACTCCTATATTCTCTAGAAAAGCAAGAAGCTATCCCTGAATGATTTCCTCTCTCTCATGTTCATTGATTCATTCAATCTTTTGAGAAGAAAATTTTTGGTTGAAAAGTTGTGAAGCAAAGTTTTTTCAGTTCAGCAGAGTTCGATTGCTCATCATCTTTCAAATTTATTTGATTGCAGCCAGAGCTCTTTTGGCAACCTTCTCAGAGTGGTGATATTTACTATTTGGTTGATATTGATTATTTCCATGTGTTATCTGTGATTGATTGGTGTACTACTATTTGTGAATCATACTGCAATTATATTATGCTGATTTATCTCTCGATATCATTGTTCTTTATTGAAGAATTACTTTTTTGATATCTGTAAAGATAGTACTATCTGGAATAGTTTACTATTGTATCTCTTATTTCCAGTTAACGTCTTTCTGCAAAACTTTATGTGTCTGATCCTAAGTAAGCATAAAAGTTCTTGGGCATGAGATCTCAAAGGGAGCATGAAGAAAGTCAAAAGCTCACATGTTCTTCTGCTTGTACTACAATGTTAGATTTGTAGTGTTGATATTGGTGCTTGATCCAATATTGTAAAGCATCAATATTGTAAACGGTTAAGATATCTGCATAAATATCTCGAGCTTTAGTGAGGCAGATGATTAGCCTGGCTAATCAGGAGAACACAAGTCAGGAAGAATCATGGCGTGGATTATACCTAGGTGAGTTTCCATACTAAAATACCGTGAAAAGTGTGCCGATTGGATTACTTGGTTGATTGTTTCTATTCTGTTGGTTATTCCACAAAAGTTTTTTAAAATTGCCTTGAACCGCTATTCACCCCTCTCTAATGGCATTGTGATCCACAAACTCACGGTATCTCCCGAAGTTCAATACTCCTTCACTTGCCACTATATATTTTTTGAGGAATCTAAATTTATTTTTTTGTTTGAAATACACTTTAGATTGAGTTATACGACACATTCTACACTTATTCTTGAAAAACTAGGTCTAAAGCCTTGATTTTTTATGTGTCAAGACCTATTAAGTTCATTAGTAGATAAAGCACAATATAGAATACTCATCTCCTTATAGTATTTAGGAATTGTTTTTCATCTATAGTTGAATATTCTCCGATCTATTTGACAAGCTCTGAAATCTTGAACTCCTATAGATGATTTCAAGTAAACAATCATCTTCTTCCAATTTGTATAGCTAGTGTTATTGAAGTAAGATGTCCAGTTACTCGACTGCCATTTAGCATGGTTGTTGATATCGGTTGAGCTCAATGGTGTAGGTATAAGGTATTAATCATGAATCACCTAACCTCAAAAGCTATGATACTAAATGAAAAAAACTAGATGGGATAAATATTGTTTATGAGGAATATGCTCAAATTTAAAAACAAATTAGCTCTAGTAAACCACAACAAGAGAACCATGGCACACAAAGAATTATAGAGGTTCACCCTTTTGTGGGGTGACATTCTATGTCTAACCTTGTCCTAGTGAGGGCTTACAAACAGTCATAGTAAGAATTACTTCAGGTGTAGTCCAAATCATTAGATAGTACAAAACTTGCCAATATTTATCTTCTAAACAATAAGAAAGGCTTTTTACAACGAATTCCTCAAGGTACAAAAACTTACTCAAGTTTATCTTTTACATAAGAAAAAAAAATCTTGCACACAGAACATCTGAATGACCCCATCAACAGTTTATCTTCCATTTAGTAAGAAAGGCATATTACATAAAACACCTCTTCAGCAAGAATAAAGATACAATATAATTATCCTAATAAAATCATTAAAACATGTAAATGTAAATGCAAATCGAGATTTATGTCAAAGCAAAAGGTTTTCTAAGAGAGAAAAGTTGACAGTCGTGAAAAACGTGAAAAATTGAGCGATTTCTATTCTTTCAAGTACACAAGGATATCTCACAAGAATAGAGATGGTTGTAATAGTAAGTAGAGAACTTGTGGTTTCTGTATGTATTTAAATGGTATAGTGTAGGGTTCTTTTATAGACTTAGAGGAGCCTTTAGAATAAAGAGATGTTTACATCCATATCCCTAAGTAGTTTCATAATTACCCCAGGTACTCACAATAGTCACGAATTACATGAGAAACTCTGAATAGTTACTCCATCTCATACCCATAACTTTCTATTAGTTTCGATTGTTAATCCTAACCAAATCATTGAGTTAATCTAACCTAGCATCAATCCAATAGCTAAAATTAAATCAAACTAACAAGAAAAAACCCCCCTCCTCCAGCAGCTCCCCTTTCCTTCTCTAGTAGCTCCTCCCCCCTCCCTCCCACGGCGACCATCTCCTCTTCCTCCTCCAACAACCCCAATTTTTTCGCCGACCAGCTCTAGCTCTCCCTCCATTTCTTCCTTCGCAAGTGACTATCAACCTCGTACACACCTTGACATGATCGAATCCATCATAACAAAGAATTTTCTTTGTAGGTACCATGCAGGCATGGTCCGAAGGAGGCATGAGGGTCCATGGGAGAAGCTTGCGGCTTGCGGGGGGCTTCCAGGCAGTGGTTGGGGGGATTGGGTTGGACTTGCAGGCGGTGGAGGCTTCTAGCGAAGGGGGATTTGATTAGAGGACATGGCCGGGGGGTCTTGGGGTGGTGGTAGGGGTCGTCATTGGGAGAATCTAGGGTGGGGAGCTTGCAGGAGGGGGCCCACCGAGGGGTCTTTGACGAGTAGAAGTGGAGGGGGGATGGAAGGGAGAAGAAACTTGCGATCTTGTGGGGGGCCTTCCAGGCAGTGGTCGAGGGGGAGCGGCAGGGTGGTCGATGAGAGAAGAAGCTTGCGGCTTGGGGGGGGGGCTGCTTCCAGGCGGTGGTCAGAGGGGGGAGGGGTCGACGGGAGATGCTTGCTGGGGTAGGGAGCTTGCAGTGAGGGGGCTTCCATCAGGGGGTGTTACTTGTAGGAGGCGGGAGGCCTGATGGTAGGCCAAAGTCGATGGAGAGCCAGGTTGAGGCTCCTAGGGGAAGGAGTTCGGGGAAGTGGGGGTCGAGCTTTCGGTGGGAGGATGACAACGGGGGAGGGGGTTGCACGGTCGGAGTCGGAGGTTGGGGTAGGAAGGGGAAGGGTCATTCATAAATAGAGAGAAATTTGGGTGTAAAATGTAAAATGTTTAAGGGATACCGTCATAGTTAACGGAAAATTGAGTGGAAGTTAAGACGGGGTTATTGATAAAAAGGAATTTCACGAGGGTATGCTAATCGAAATCAATTAACGTCGCTGATGTGACCACTCAACAAAACCCCACTTTAATAAGCAATTAATCAACGATAATTAATGAAACAATTAATAGAAAAAATATGGAATTAAAACTTATTTACTCTACCATAAAGTGTATAGCAGGCAAGCACGTAGAGGTCGAACCACAAAGAGCAAAAAGGTAACCATGTTTATTTATGTACAACCAAGTCATTTACTTATATATGTCTTTTTGTGGGATTTTCATTTTTTATATTATTTATTTTTTTTAATTTTGTATTTTCTTTTTATATATTCCATTTTTAACAATATTATATACATACAATAAGGTATATATAGGTACTAAATACATATAAATATGTAAAACTACTCAAAATACAGTAAAGAAAATATTTTTGTGATTTTTATATTTTCTAATTTTTTATTATTTTTCTGGGATTTTTGCTAATTTTTATTTATTTTTGAAGTCAAAAATATCCCAAATACGGGTTTAATGTATAATCCGAAATTGATTTGAGAGTTAGAAATCATAGATAAATCGACAAATTACCCAAATTAATTTTAATATATAAATAATATATAATTATAAAATAGGAAAACATATTTTTGGTATTTTTTGTAAAATTTGTATATTTTTTGTTGGATTTTAGAGCTTAATGATTTTTAAAATTTTCTTTTTATTATTTTTAGGGATTTTTATTTTCTGGACTCAATAAACTATAAATGGACTCCATATAATTTTTTGCAATTTTTCAAAATATTTTTATATTTTTCTGAATTTTTATACTTAAGAAGGGATTATACATGCTTTTTTACATTTTTAATAAATCATTAAATACTAAAAAATGCTAAGAAAATATAGGGCATGAAAATTCATGGCAAAATGCATCTAATCTTATTTTGCATATTTTTCGAAGCACATTAACTATTTTTAATAAATAGATATATAACATAAAATTACATATCCGACAGGTGCATTTTTGCAAATAAAATAAAGTCCAGAGGGAGTTATGCAAAAATACCAAAAGTATACAACTTAATTAACATTTTAATGTACTTTTTAAAAATTACAAAACCTGCCAGGATGCGCATGCAAATTACCCAGTCATGTGGACTACATGTGATTCGTACTGAAAGGGACCAAAATGCAATTACAAGAAAGTTAAGTGTCCTCACAGTAATTTTCACAAAAATATATAACGTGAATTACATTTTATTGTACTAAATAACAATTACAAAAAGTTACAGCGGTTTACATGCAATTTTTCCACCACGTGTGAAATAGATTTATTTGCAATTAAAATTAATACAGGGTCGTCGATGCAACAATTTCACTTATTTTGTAACATCAACTTTTATTTACAATACTAAATAATAAATACAAAAAGACGGGGTTCTGATGTGCAATATGCCCCATATTTGTCCGCCATCCATCAACGGTGCTGGCCTTCTCACTTATCACGTGTCGTTCATCCAGCGGTCGATGACGCTTCGCTGATGGGCGCACGAGATTAGATCGCAGGTCGCAATCAGATGGCTGATGCATGGCGTGATCCAACGGCTCTGGTGTGATCTGGGGCCACCTTCTCCATCCGACCGCAGGGAGGGCTGAGGAAGAACATGGACGAAGGTTCGCCTCAACGAACTTCCTCCGACAATATCTCCCTCCCCCGTCGGTCTTTGCTTCTCTCAATGGGCCCCAAAGCTTCCTAGCGAGGTGCTCTATGTGCTGGAGGTATCGGAATAGGTGGAGATGCACCGGAGCATCACCATAAGGTCAGAGAAGATGTGGTGCTCCAGGTACCGCTGACGAGCTTTCATTGTAACTCCTGCCACGTATTAACGCGCCTAACCTGCACATGAACAAAATACTGCTCGAGGGGCTCCTCCTCGACCGATTATGAAGCCGGATACGTAAGGAATGAGGTGGGCAGAGAGGATTCCGGCGACGCGGCGAAGGAGATCCTCATTTCACAGAACCGATGCGGTCCTGGAGGATTGAAGGCACGGATGATGATCGGGAGGCGATACAGATGAAGATGGAAGCAGAAAAGCAGTGGAGCGGCGATGGTAACGTGCGGAGGAGCTCGTCGGAGCTCAACTCCGGTGAAGTACGGGAGGATTGAATAAGGCTAATTTTCCTATCTAGAGGCGAAACTAAATACTGGAAATAAAATCTAGGAGCAAAATTAGGAAAAAATATATAGAAAAGACGTAGTTCTTATACCTGGGGTCGCCCAGGGAGCAGGGTAGCCGATGGCAGCGGCAGTGGGTGCACTCCGGCCTCCTGGAGCTTCACTTAAGCACAGAGCATCTCCTCCTATCATGAGAAGATGATTGGGATCCAAGGCGATGGCTCTTAGGGCTTTAATGGTAACCAAATTTTAAGGAGGCGGAGGACATTATTTATAGACCTAATAGAGCACCCTTATTGACCAAAGAGAAACAGTGATTTAGGCCTATGTACATGCAATCGAAGACCATGGCGTGTATGTACAATGATCATTTAGTATGAAGTGATCGATGGTGATTGAGCGACGAGTTGCCCAGGAAAAAAGGAGGAAATCACGGGGAAATGCAGATCCGTGTCAAATCGGAAGCAGAGGGGGAGTTGACCACAATCAATATTTGACGCGATGGGATTGCTCCACTAGGACCGATACAGAACAAAATAGCATATTTATTCGAAAATAATTAATTTTAAAATAGTAATCATTTTATTAATTTTTATGTGTAAAATAAAAAATGTTTATTATTTCATGTAGTATTTTATTATGATTTTTATTTATTTTTTATCTTTATTTATTAGTAGTTAATTTTTATTAGTGTATTTATAGGTTTATTCATCTATGTTTGTGCATTTTTATTTTCATTTTTTACATTTTATTTTATTATTTTATTATATATATTTATAACTTATTTTTGTGAGTATAAATATATTTTTATTTTATTTTTATGATGTAATTTGTATATTTAAATAAATAAGTAAGTATATTGTGTAGGTATATTTATAGGTATTTTACCTATGTTTTATGTATATCATTTTATTTTAATATATTTTGATGATTTTTATTTTAGTTTTGTATTTTTAATGGAATATAAACAATATTTACAATTACAAGAATGAAAGAATATGTTTCCCTTTTATTTTATACACAAGTACAACATATGTATTTCATCTATGTTTCCTCATACTTTTTTTATTTTGCATTTCTTGTTTGGTTTTATTCTAATTTCAATATACATATATGTTATAGATAATAATGCGGGCCCAAAACCTAACTATCAAACAATAACCACAAAAAATATAAAACCACCACCACTAAATATCTCTTAAAAAGTTATATACAATTAGAGGTGATTTTGATATGTTTTGACTTTTTATTTGAAAGATATGGGTCGGTGAAGTTTGGTTTTTGGCTTTTATTCTGTCTATAAAATGAACACTGTGTATGTGTACAAACTCAATTTTGTATTTTTCCTCACATTATTATCTACAACTTTCATGTGTAAAGTTTCTTTATTTGATGCATAAATAATAAAGAATAAAATAGGTGCAAAAAATGCATGAAGATTGAATCAAAGAATAAGGGTTTTATTTTATTTCTGGCCCTTATCTACCCCTACTTTGTTCCTTGTCTACCAACTCCCTTCTGAACTTGGTCTCAAAGTTAGGGTCATAAAATATCTTCAATATTTTATTCCTTTTTTATTTTCTTCTCTTTATTATATAGTTTTGGCATTGAAAACAATATTATTTACACAATAACTGTAATAAACGATGGATGTTATTTTGTATAAATTAATATTATTTACATGCATTAGATAGGGTTTTTAAGGCCAAAATGATAGAATAAAGTGATGAAATGGAGATTCATCTCCCCCTATACTTACCTTTGCTAGTCCCTAGCAAACACTTATGCAATAAGTATAAAAAGAATAAAGAAGAAAAGAAAAAGAAAGAATGAATTGCATTGCTTTCAGTTATTAACTTGTCTTTACAAAATAAAAGTTTGAAGCTCAGGTTAGACCTTGATGTGAGAATGTGTGTGGAACTAGGTCGGGAACCAAGTTTAAAAAACACAGCCTTCGAGAGTCTCAGAGTTCGGTTCAAACCACCTCAATAGCCAAGTCAAAACTAGCCTACATCATACGCAAACCCTTATGACTATGAAGCTGACTTGTATAGTGTAAGTGATAGTGGCTCTCCCCAACTTAAATGGCAAAGGAATTGACTTCTCCAGAATGACAACCCAATGATTCCCCAATCTAGCACTCTGTCCTCAAGGAGCGGGGTATTCCCTTCTAAGTTCAAGTGGCATCCAACTCAAGAGGAGGAGGTGAAGAAAAGAATGGATGGTAGACAATGTAGCTACCTACCCTGGGATGCAAGACTAGTGTGGTCAAGTCATCCAGCTGCAGGCTCACATGGTATAACATTGATGCCCAAACTTGCGTATTTTTTAAAAAACATATATACATACTCCAGCAGACATTTTTATTTTATTTGTAGGCTTGTCTACTTTTTTTGTTTTTTTCAACATAATATTTACAACAACATTTACATAAGGATTTTTTCCTCTTGAGGCAGAAGACTATTCCTCTTTGAAGCTTTATTGCAACCCACACTCTCTTGTCATTCGACTTCATTGTAACTGGACCAGGTTGGGGTGCACTTCCCTTCCTAGACGAGGACAAATGTTTCCACCCGTGTGCATCTCAGACCGGCAAATCCAACCCCCTCACCACTCCAATGGAGTTGATCCAAGCGGAAGGTGCAAGTGTCCAAGTTAGGCCATGACCGACAAGAGTCATGCATGTGTCTCGAAAAGTTCTAGTTAGTCAGTTGAGGTGACTTGAACCCAACCCCGAGTCCCGAAAAATTAAGTTTCAATAGACCTGAAGTACCTTAAACCTAGTTCCCATAAGGTTCGGGTGCAGTTGGTGCAGTAAGGTCCAACCAAGCTCCAATCTTAGGTTTTATTTGGACTTCTTCAATCATCAAGCTCAATTGAAAAGAATATGCATGCTTATGCAAATGTTATGTAAAATGACGTAAAGAATGATGCAATTTTTCAAAGAATTTTGAAAATAAAAAGAATTTTTACACAAAGAATTTTACAAAAAGATTTTTTTTGTAAAAAATGAAAATTTTGGCAAATAAATGGAATTTTTATAAAAAGAAAGTTTGTAAGGAAAAAGGATCTAGGCACTCGAAGTATATACATCTATTTACATGGGCATGCTTATTTTATTTATTAAGGATTGTCAAGATTTTACAGGTTTTACAAGTTATTTTATAGGTATTTATATATAATTGGTAAAGGTTTTTATGTATTCTATACATATTTTATGGGTACATTTATTCCACAACTTTATTTGAAAACAATTTTGAAAACTATAGTACAAAATAATTTTTACAAATATTTACAAACAATTGAAAGCTATTTTGCAAAGATTTTTCAAACCATATATATATATATACATTTTTAAAATATTTTACAGATATTTTTAAAATCATTTGCAAATATGTTTTCAAATCCTTTATTGCACACAAAGAAAAAGAATTTTGCAATCAAAATGTTTATACAAAGGTTGAAAACATTTCACGAAAAGTTTTCCAAATAGGCCAAATCATTTTTCAAATCATTTGGCAAAAATATTTTTAACCTAATTTATTAATCAGTTTATACAAAGAGAATTTGAGGAATAAAAAATATCATTTGTTAATATAGGTGTGGATATTTTTGGTATTTTGAGTTTTACAAATGTTTTTGTTGTTTTTTAAAGCAATATCTTATATTTACAAAAGTTTTGGTTCTTACTGGATTGATGTATAAAGAATTTTTTAGTATGGTATGTATATCCTCAAACTTATTTGAAACTCATTCTTCAACAATTTTTGATAAACTATAGTCCAAAATAATTTTTACAAGCACTTTTTACAAATATGTACACGCATTTGAAAATCATTTTGCAAAGGGTTTTCAAATTGTATGTATAGATTTTGTCAAATATTTTCGCAACTATTTTTCAAACTATTTTTTCAAACATTTATATTTCACATAAAGATAATATTTTTTTGCAAACAAAAAGATATTTCGAAAAGTTGAATACTCCTTACAAAATATTTTCCAAACAGTTTTCAAAAGATTTTTCACAAGGATTTTCAAATTATTTTACAAACATTTTGCAAAAGTAGTTTTGCATGATTTATTAATCAGTATGTACCAAAACGTTTTTGAAGATCTAAACACATCTTTTTATTTAGAAGATTGTGATGAATTTGACATTATTTTTAGCCATAAGTGTTATTTAGAATACAAAAGTACGAGTTATTGCTTGAAGTATATACATAGTATTTACGACCCCCCTATACTTATCTCAAGCTATGTCCTCATAGATCAAAGAGAAAAAGAGAAGACATAACTCAGAGTAAGTATAGGAAAAGCTTAAAGAATAAATGAATGACGAGATGAATAAATGAGCAGGAAATTTATTGCCCCCCTACTTAGGATCAAATAATCCTACATATAGCATGTGTACACAAGGCAAGGACAGTCAAGTATGAGAATGAACACATCGTACTCGAATTGGCTCCCCCTATACTTAGGGAAAGAGAACCCTAAGTATATACGAGAAGAGGAGACAATGGAGAGGATCAAAGAATGAAGGTATTCGGGGTGCACACCCCCTATACTGAGGACAAAGTACGTCCTAAGTGTAGAAGACTAACAAAAAGGGGCGATACACCTGATGATGATTATATATATAGGATGAATGCGGTGACTGGAAGGAGAAAAGAGGAAAAGAAGAGAAGATAAGAGATTAGAGGGAAAGTTTTTATTGTGCATTATCTGAATCTTTTGATGCTGCCAGCGCTGTGGATGTGTCTTCAGAGCGCAGTACTTGGATTGAATCGACAACAGACAAGAAAGTGTCATGTTCTAGGTAAGGTTTCTGTAGCTGACCGTTGACAACAAATGGTTGTGTGTTAGGAGACAATTCTGATATTGCAATGCCGCCATTGTCACACACTTCTCGTACTAGAAACGGCCATGTCCATTTGCTGTTTAATTTGCCTGGGAAAATCCTCAACTTTGCATCAAATAATCACACTTTCTGTCCAACTTCGAAGGTCTTTCGTCTGATGTGTTGGTCATGCCAGCATTTTACCATCTCCTTGTACATCAATGTGTTATCATATGCATAGTCTCGGAATTCCAGGAGTCTGTTCAGATCATTTTTTTCTTTCCCAACCACTTCTGTGTTAGTCAAATTGCACATATTGATTGCCCATAAGGATTTGTGAACTAGTTCCATGGGCAGATGGCACGATTTTCCATACACAAGATGGTAGGACGACATGACCAAAGGAGACTTGTAAGCAGTTCGGTATGCCCAAAGGACGGAGTCCAAAAGTTGGGACCGGTTCTTTTTGTAGGATTTTACAAGCTTCTGCAGGATCGTCTTGATTTCTCTATTTAACAGCTCGACCATGCCATTGGTCTACGGATGGTAAGGAGATGCGACTCGATGTTCGATGTTGTATTCATTCGTTAATTTCTTGACTTCTTTGTTTATGAAGTGGCTACCCCCGTCTGATATAATAATCTTCGGAATCCCGAACCGTGAAATGATGTTCTCCTTCAAGAATCGACATACTGTATGGCTATCAGTTGCTCAAGCGGGGATAGATTCAATCCAACAACTCACGTAGTCAACGACAAGAAGGATGTACTCATATCACTGACAGTTGGGAAAAGGTCTCATGAAATTGATACCCCAAGCATCGAATATGTCTATTATATGAATGATCTTTAGGGGCATTGAATCTTTTGTTGTGAGGGTACCTTTCAATTTTGACATTCAGTGCATCTTTTGACGAAGGTTGCTGCATCCTAAAATAGTGTGGGCCACTAGAAGCCACACTGAAGTACTTTTGTTGTCATTCTATCTCCAGAGTGGTATCCATAAGATTCGAGCGAGTGACAATGCTCGAGGACACTATGATGCTCCACCTGAGGGATACACCTGCGCAAAATGCAATCTGCTCCTTCCCTAAATAAGAGAGGATCTTACCATTGGTAGAAGTGGATTGTCGACAAGAATTTGTACTTCTGAGTCTTCGTCAAATCCATCGGTACTACCCCAAAATGAGGTAGTTGACAATATCAACATACCAAGGAAGAGAATACACGGCCAAAATCGACTCGTCAGGAAAGGTCTCTGTGATGGGTGTACTGCTCAGCGGAGGCTTTTGATGCTCAATTCTGGAGAGATGATGCTACCACATTCTGAACTCCAGGCTTGTCCTTGATTTCCAAATCGAATTCCTAGAGGAGAAGGATCCATCTAATCAGTCTGGGCTTGGCATCCTTCTTCTGCTATTAATATTGGATAACAGAGTGGTCGGTGAAGATGGTAACTTTCGATCAAAGCAAATAAGATCTGAACTTTTCCAAGGTGAATACCACAACCAGCAACTCTTTCTCTGTTACAATGTAGTTTCTTTGAGCTTCATCTAACTTCTTGCTGGCATAATAAATGGCATAGGGCACCTTGTCTTTCATCTGTCCTAGAACAACCCCAACTGCAAAGTATGACGCATCCATCATGATGTCAAAGGGTAGAGACCAATCTGGAGGTTGTAGGACTAGAGCTTGAGTGATAAGCTCCTTTAACTGATTGAATGAGAGGAGAACCTACTCATCAACATTAAACTCGGACACCTTTCGTAGAAGTTCTGTAAGTGGTTGGGCGATGCGGTTGAAATTATGGATGAATCTTCTGTAGAATCCCACATACCCCCGGAATGACCTTACATTCATCACTATCTGAGGTAACTCTAGATTGGCAATCACATACACCTTAGCTGGGTCGACTTCCATGCCACGTTTGGAAACGACGTTACCCAACACAATTCCCTCTATGACCATGAAGTGGCTCTTTTCCCATGATAGCACTAAATTGACTTCACAACATTTCTGAAGTACTCTATCCAGGTACTCAAGACAAGAACCAAAACTATCACCATAGATGGAGAAGTCATCCATAAACACCTCAAGAAAACTTCCTACCATCTCGGCGAAGACCGCAAGCATGCATCTCTGGAATGTTGCTGGTGCATTGCATAATCCAAAGGGAATTATTATGAAAGCATAGGTGCCGAACATGCAAGTAAAGGTAGTCTTCTCTTGGTCTTTGTGGGCGATTGCCACTTGGTTGTACTCGGAGTACCTATCTAGAAAGCAGAAGAACTCCTTACCGGCTAGTCTTTCCAAAACCTGATCAATGAATGGTAAGGGGAAGTGGTCCTTCTTAGTTGCTGCATTCATACAGTAGTAGTCAACACACACCCGCTAGGATATCGGTATCCAAGTAGATATCTCCTCTCCTTTGTCATTGGTAACCACGGTAAGCCTCGACTTCTTGGGAACTACGTGCAAGGGGCTCACCCATTTTGAATCAAAGATGGGATAAATGAAACCTGCGTCACACCATTTCTTGATTTCTTTCATGAAGATGTCCCGGAGATTTGGATTCAGTCTTATTTGAAATTCGCGGGATGGTTTGGCATCTTCTTTGAAGTAAATGAGGTGTGAACACAATGCAGGGTTTATCCCGCAAAGATCTCATACTTGCCAACCAAGAAGACGGGCATGTGGTGCCCAAGAAGACGGGGGCATAACTACAGTTGTCAGTGAGTCTGGAGAGGAGATCACTACCTGGGTACCAACTTCTTGGCGGGTCTGTGTGGACTACAGACGATTGAACCAGACCACCAAGAAGGATTATTTCCCCCTATCCTTTATTGATCAGATTATTGAGAGGCTGGCAGGGAAGAGTCATTACGGTTTCTTGGATGGGTACTCCGGCTATAATCAGGTGGCCATCGCGCCCGAGGACCAGGACAAGACCACCTTCACCTGTCCCTTCAGGACATATGCTTTCAGACACATGCCATTTGGATTGTGCAACGCTCCGGCGATATTCCAGAGATGCATGTTGTCCATCTTTTCGGACATGGTGGGGGAGTGCTTGGAGGTCTTCATGGATGATTTCTCGGTCTACGGTGATGGATTCGATTCTTGTCTTGACTTCCTAGACTGAGTCCTTCAGCGATGCATAGAGGTTCACCTTGTGTTGTCTTTGGAGAAGAGTCACTTCATGGTGACTCAGGGGTCGGTGCTTGGCCATATCATCTCCAACAGGGGCATGGAGGTTGATCCGGCCAAGGTGGATGTCATTAGAAAACTCAATCCACCGTCCAACTTGCGGCAGTTACGGTCTTTTCTGGGGCATGTTGGTTTCTACCGATGCTTCATTCATGATTTCAGCAGGATTGCCCAACCGTTGACTGATCTGATGACGAAAGACACCGAGTTCCTTGTAGATGATAAGTGTCTGTCGTTGTTTGAGACTCTCAAGAGTTGTGTTGTAGAGGCTCCTGTTCTCCAGCCACCCGATTGGTCTCTCCCATTCGAGATCATGACCGATGCCTCCGATTTTGTCGTGGGGGCCGTGTTGGGATAGAGGAGGGATGGAGTCCCATTTGCCATTCACTACGCTAGCCGTACATTGGATGACGCACAGCGGAACTATACAATCACTGAGAAGGAGATGCTAGCCGTAGTTTTTGCCCTAGATAAGTTCAGATCTTACATCATTGGATCTAGAGTAACCATTTACACTGATCACACCACCATCAGGTACCTCATGGCAAAGAAGGATGCCCAAGCTAGATTGACCAGATGGATCATTCTACTCCAGGAGTTTGATATAGAGATTAAGGATAAGCCTGGAGTCAAGAATGTGGTGGCGGATCATCTCTCCCGATTGGAGTATCTTGAGGATTCTGAGCAGACTGAGCCTATTTGTGAGACCTTCCCAGATGAGGCGATCCTTGCTATCACCTCGCTCCCATGGTATGCTGATATTATGAACTATCTTGTCAGCAAGAAAGTTCCACAAGATTGGCCGAGGCAGAAACTTGAGACCTTCCTTGTGAAGGCCAAATTTTACCATTGGGAGGATCCCGTCCTATACCACGAGGGAGGGGATAGTATCTGGGGTAGGTGCATTCCTCAGGAGGAGCACCACAGCGTCCTTACTTAATGCCACAAGCTTGAGGCAGGAGGACATCACTCAGGAAGGAGAAAGGCACAGAAAGTGCTCCAATCCGGCCTATGGTGGCCTACTCTCTTTCAAGGACTCTGATGAGTTCGTGAAAAGGTGTACTGACTGTTAGAGGATGGGCACTTGTGGACAACGTGATATGATGTCAATGCAGCCCATACACTTCTGTGAGGTTTTTGACGCATGGGGCATCGATTTCATGGGTCCATTCCCTAGGAGTCAGGGATTTGAGTACATTCTGTTGGTCGTGGATTATGTGAGTCGTTGGGTTGAGGCCATCCCCGCCCGAACCGCAGATGCTAGGACTTTTTGCATATTTTTGAGGAAGAATATCATTTCACAGTTCGGGGTCCCTCGAGTTTTGATATCTGATGGGGGGTCTCATTTCGTCAACGACAAGGTAAAGGCCCTTGCTAGCGAGTTCGGCATAGACCATCGAGTTGCCACTCCATACTACCCTCAAACAAATGGTCTTGCTGAAGTGTCGAACAAGGAGATCAAGACTATATTGCATAAAGTTATCCGCCCTGATCGAAAGGATTGGTCACAACTTTTGGACTCGGTCTTGTGGGCATATCGGACGTCTTTCAAGACGCCTTTGGGTACATCTTCCTTTCGTCTCGTTTATGGCAAGTCGCGCCATTTACATGTGGAGCTGAGACATAGGTCACTTTGGGATGTCACAGATATACTTTTGGATCCATAGAGTGTAGGAGATCAGAGGAGGGCAAAGTTAGCAGCCCTGGAGGAGCTTCGTGATACCGCCTTTTCAAACAACCTACATTATAAGGAGAGAGTGAAGGAGTGGCATGATTCTCACATCAGCCACAAGCAGTTTGAGCGAGGACAGAGAGTATGGTTGTTTGATGCTAGGCTTCGTCTATTTCCAGGAAAGCTACAGAGCAAATGGAAGGGACCGTATTTGGTTAGAAATGTACATGATAATGGGAGTATCAATATATCTGAATTGTCTTCTGATGCTACCTTTCGAGTGAATGGCCAGCAGCTCAAGCCATATCTAGATCATGAGTCGCGGGTCGTTGATGTTGCCCCGATTCACTTTGCGTGAGATGTGGTCTCTTAACTCACATCTATTGCATCTCACGCCTGATTATCACTGTTCTTCCGACTTGTATAGATCCAGTTGTCCATATCACTCTATTCTTTAGTCCCACACCCCTTTGCTCATCTTATGATTATGCTATACTTAGGGTGTACTTTACCCAAAGTATAGGGGGTGTAGGACTCTCGGGTATCCTATTAGTTCTTTCTACCCCAGTTTTGCTGACTATACTTAGGGATATTTCACCCTAAGTATAGGGGGGTAGACCCTGTACATCCTTCCACTCGGATTTTCCTTCATGTACAGTTTACTATACTTAGGATTACTTGATCCTAAGTATAGGCGGAAACACTGAGTTCTCTTGATTCTATTCTTTTATTCATCGTTGTACATACCATTCCTTTTCACTTCCCTATACTAAGCACGAGTTATGTCTTCTTCATCGCTCTTGATCACTCTTAGGACATCGTTCGAATTAAGTATAGGGGGGTGCGTTTATATTTCATATATACTTTAGCCATAACTCGTACTTTGTGTGAGTGTGTTTGTAAATAAAAATGGCTAAAAACCCATAAAAATTTAAAAATTTCCTTTGTATATAAAATTCTTCGTGCACATACCTATTTATTTATAAAAATTATTTTTGTACAAATGATTGTAAAATCTTTTTGTGTAAATAGTTTGTAAATATTTCATATCAAAATTATGTATATAGTACAAAATTTTTGTAAAATGTTTGAAAAACAAAAGGTTTGCAAAAACCTTGTGTAAATTTTTGTAAATATTTTGCAAAACTTCGCATTCATGCATACATCCATGTTTTCAAACATTTTTCAAAAATCTTGCACATGTGTAAATATTTGTAAAATAGCATCTTTGTAAATACTTGTATAATTTTTCTAAATCATAGTTGACATTTAAACTGGCCTGGAATTAAAATGACAAATGGAGCTTGGTTAAGACCTTAATCCACCTAATAATAAGAGGAACCTTAGAGGGCTTAGGATTGAGACTTTTCATGTCCACTGGGACTTAATTCTTTGAGTTCACTAGGCTATGAGCATATGTCATCTTGATGAGCCTATGTAGAGCACTTAACAACACACGCATGACTCTCAGAGACAATGACTTTACTTGCACCAGCACTTTACACATAGCTCTCCACAGATGAGGTGGTGAGGAGGCAGTTTCCTTTGACTTGGCGTAGCATATGAGGGTAGTACTTCTAGGCGGAACCTCTCTTCTTCTTATAGTGAAGGAAGTGCATCTCAACTTGTTATGGTGGTTATAAAGTCCAAAGACAAAAGCTGTGGGTTGCAATAAAGCTTCAAAAGAGGGATAGTCTACTGGCTCAAGAGGAAAAACTCCTTGTATATATGCTGCACCATGTAGATATGTTGTACATATGCACATGAAAAAAAGTGCAAAAAGAAAAGAACTCCAAAAAAGTGGTGGGTCGGATTGAAAATTTAATAATCCCACCGGAGTGTATATAGTCAAATAAGCAAAGCTTGTGTTATACATGACCATCTCATGAAGCTTGCAGTGGGAGACTCATCTACACTGGTTAGAGCTCCCTAGGATACATGGCTACACTAGTCATGGTCCATTCTCTTCTTCCCCCTCTTCTTGAGCCGGTTGCACTTGAACTTAGAAGGGAATACCCCGCTTCTCGAGGAAAGAGTTGCTAGACTGAGGCATTAGAGTTACCGGGTTGAGGGATGTTGTTTCTTTGTTACTTCCGAGGTGGGGAGATATATATCACTTACACCGTACAAGGAAAGATTCATGGTCGTTAGAGTTTGTGTATGTATACTTGTTCTGATCTGGTTTATTGAGGAGTCTTGACCATAGATTGGTGAAACTTAGAGGCTGTTAAGTTTTAAGCTTAAGTCCAAATAAGGTTCCGACAAATTAATAATCCAAAGATCTGACTGAGCTCCCTATTTCAATTTAATGAAGGAAAATCAACCTTGATTTCCCCTCTTTTTCTTTTCTTTCTCTTTTGCACTTCTTTTTCAAATAAGTGTTTGCTAAGGGACTAGCAAAAGTAAAGTATAGGGTGTGATGAATCCCCATTCATTACTCTTTATTCCTTTATTTTAGCTAGAAACCTTAGCCAAATACACTGTAAATAGGTGTAAATATCATAAATTGTGAAAATGCATGCATCTTATAAATATGCTTAATTAGCTTGCTTTTAGGTGAAAATAAAGGAATAAAGAAACACAAGAAAAAGAGGGAAATATTTAGAATAAATATTGAGCGACCTAATCCCAAGGGAGGGCTTAACATGGGCCTGACCGCAAAAGAACCCAAGTAGAGAGAGAGATAAGGTCAATCATACTTGTACATAACCCCTTGTATATAAATAAATTTATTTTCCTCAAAATAAAAATTAAAAAGTGTTTCTCATATTTTGTATATATTTTTAAAAATAAAACTAAAATAAAAATCATAAGAATAAAAAGAAAATAAAAATCATTTCCTACCTTGTATATATATCATGTACATATGTATATAAACCTATTTATTTAACCCATGTAAATACATCATAAAAATAAAATAAAAATACCTTATTATTCCAAATTTTATGTTATAAATAAATAAAATATAAGTTTGGAATAATTATGCAAAAATAAACAACTAAAAATAAAAATTAAAAATACATATGTATATATATACCTATATATAATAACAATATAACGTAAATACGTTATTTATTTTTCAAAAAAATAATTAAAAATCACTAAAAATACTTTGAAAATAAATAAACATTTTTCATGTCGAAAAGTATTTAAAATAAAATCATCTACTATTTTTAATTAAATTTCTAAATAATTAATAAATGGAATTATTCCATTGGTCCACGGGGGATCGTTGACCCCGGTCAACTCCCCCCTGGACCACCAGCCCGTGGATCCTGCGCTCTGACCCGACTTCACCTATTTTTCGTGCAGTGATCCGACCACCATCAATCGAAACCCCGGGCCCCGATTATCCTTGAATCATCCGAGACCCTCGCCTGGAGGATTGCTTAGGGATCCATGCTTCGAGCAACCCTGCCCGACTCCATTTAGCCGGACCCTTCCCAGTATATAGCCTCACCTCCGGCCGCAATTCTACGCCATCTTTGACTCTGTCCTTCCATCCTAGAACCTCCATCACCCTCCTTAGAGTGACAGCTATCCGAGGGCGGTGTCGCAGTGAGGAGGAGGCGCCCCCAGCCACTTATCCGGTGAGCTCTTTTGCCGTGCGCCGGCGCGAGGTGCGTTGAGCATCGGACCCCGACAAATCCTTGAGGAAAAGACCCCCGTAGGTCCAGCATCTTCAGCCCAGTCGACCTCGATCACCAGGAAGTCCTGATTCCCTCTAGTTTCACGTAATTTCCTTTTTCCCCCTTTCGCGTCGCCGGCAGCCGCCGGCTAATTCACACCATCTCAGTCAGCCATTCGATCATCGGACCCTTGAGTCATCTTTACAAGACTCCTACCCACGTTCTACGCCCCTCCATTCACTTTGGCTCGCCCTGGAACCAAGAATAGAGTCTCCTCCGCCGCTGTTTCGTCGGAGACCCCGCTCCACCCCCTTTCCGATCACCATTCCACCCCTTACCAGGTTGAGGCACTTTGCCCTCGACCCAGGAGTCTTGCTGTGTTATTTTGTAGGTCAAAGAGACCCATTTGAGGGTCCGCACATCCGAGCACAACCGCTTAGCTCCTCCTTCGTCGTCGGGCCACTCCGGTGGTCCCCGGCCTCATTGGAGGTGCCCACCAGCTGCGGAAGAGTCCGAGCTTCCTTCTCCGCATCTCAGCAGCCCATGAGGAGGTCCCGTGCACCCGGAGCGAGCCGGCGAAGTTCGTTGGAGTCATGTTCTTGGAGGACCTTCAGCCACCGTTCGATTGAGACCCCCGCCCAGTTTAGATCCTCACCGTCCATCTGCGGGAGGTCTCCAGTCGTCGATCCATATGAGGGTCGTGTGCAGCCATTGGGTCGAGCCCAAGATTACATCTGGAGCGTCGATCAACGAAAGGGTACCCTCGCTTCTCAGCTGTCAGATCCACACGTGGCACCCTCTCGACCGTCGCTCTTAAATTAAGGGGTAATTTCACTTAGGTCCCTCTGTTTATCACATTTATTGTTTAGTATGGTAAATATTTGTCGTAGTAGTTTTTATTTTGGATATTTTGCATTGTAGACCTTGTATTTAGTTTATTTGCTTTTTAGTCCATGTCTACGTGGAACACGTGCATCGTCACATGATATTTTGGGATATTTGCATGTATGGGCTTGGGGTTTATGTGTGTTATGAAATGAAATTAAGTTTTCGATATTTGCATTTATAACCCTGTGCGTGGTTTTAATTGAGCATATGCTGAATATTTGGGCTTTTTGCGACTTTTACCCTAACGTTTTAGCACATGTTACGTTTAAGCCCCTGGAAGTATGTTTCTTTGCATTTAGGTCCCTACTTGATGTGTGCCTTGTTTTTATTGAATAAAATATCAAATTAAATCCAAATTAGGTGAAATTTAGAAACGTGGCTCGTGCCACTGTGTAAAAATTTCCATAAATTTTTGGGACATTTTTTAGGCTTTTTACTATATTTAAAAAGTATAAAATACACATTTTTGTTACTGTTTGAAAGAGAAAATCAAAGAAAAATATAAAAATTTGCTAAAAATTCTTAAAAAATTCGGGATAGTTAGTTTTAATGTATTTTAGCGTCTTTCAAATTTTTGTGCTATTTGGATTTATAAAACCCTTAAAAATTGAAAAACCCTAAAAAGATTATAAAAATTATTAAAAATTCTATAAAATTCAAAAAAAATGCAAACTCTTTTTCTGTAGTTTAGTTTTTACATACGTCTTTTATAAAAAAATTGCCTCCAGACTTTCATAGGTCAATTTTACATTTCTAATTGATCTTTCAAGTCTGGCTGCATAGTAGCCTATATTTTTCCTCTTTCTTGTTTTTTATAAAATCAAATAAAATTGAAAAATTCTGAAAAATTCACCAAAAATACTTCAAGATATTAAAAACACAAAAATAATTTTGTTTGAATTTTCTGGGTATTTTTGAGTGCTTTAATAAATTGTTGTATTTGCTTGTTTCCCCTTTTTCTTATAAAATCAAAAACACAGAAATATTTAAAAATCATAAAAATCCACCAAAGACATTTTCATCCTTATTTTTCAACTTTGACTACTTCGTAGGCTGCAAGGCCATCCCGTGCTCCCTTGAGTCCGACCCTGGTCGCTATACTAGGTTAATAAAAATAGCGAGGACCGCTATGCAGTATAGCATGAACTTTGGTAGAACTGCTGCCCTCAGTACTCTATTGAGATTATGGTAATGAGCCGAACAGTTCTGCACTAGGCTCATTGTGTTCGGGTCGGAGTAAATCACTGGAATGAAATAAGTGCATCAGCAAATTGAATTTTGTCTCCCAAGTATCATCGGAGCATGTGTTGATTGTGCTTTCCATGTCATCCTCTGGAGAGAGGATTTCTTGGGTCCATGGATCATCCAAAGAGAGTGGTGTATCTCTTATTTCTATAATAAAGTCGCAGTCAGCCTCTGGTGCTGCTCTGCTCTCATTAGTCATGACTTTTGGCTCGATGATCATGTCTATAGTGATTTTCTTTCTGCCTGAGCTGAAACTGATCTTGCTAGACCTATGATCAACCACTGCTTCTGAGGTTCACAGGAACGATCGACCAAGGATGATAGGAGTCTGGAGTAAGGGTGTGAGGGAGTCCATATCAAGGACTATAAAATCGATTGGGAACTGCATTTCCCGCACCTTTACCACAACGTCTTCCAAAAGACCTCCAGGTCGTTTGATGGATCGGTCAGCGAACTGAAGGAATATCTGTGTTTGCTTGAGCAGACCTAACCTAAATTTTTGCAATAGTAACGAGGTAAGAAGGTTGATGGAAGACCCACTGTCAAGCAGAGTGCGCTCGAAGACTTGATCAAAATTTTCATAACTGATAAGAGGTGCTCCTTTGTCCTGCTTCTTCTGTGGAAGATTGCTTATTGTTGCTACAGTGGTCATGGTGTGGACGTGCTTCTCAATCTGTCTGCGTCTGTTCTTTCGTGCCGAGCGATGCTTGCTTGTACATGCCTCCTTCAAACCTTTCTTTATAACTGGCATGTACCTCATGGCCTTCATCAGAGGAATATCAATACTCAAGTTATTGATGATATCCTCAACTCCAGGATTAGATAATGCACTTTTTTGTGTTACAATTTTTTGGATTTTTCGATTGCATTAGGAAATGGGATATGTACATTACTGGAATATGAAATAGAGTTCTTATTTACAACAAAATCATCGTCCAAAAACATTGTACATTTGGAAAGCAAAAAGGAGTACAAGCTGGAAGCTGCAATGCCAGTGCCGATAGACGGACAAAAAGTATGGCCTTCGCTCCGTCGCCTAGCAAGAGATCGGTTGCAGCTGGTGGCTCATCCAAGGCTAACACGGCTTCACTTTGACGACGATCTTCTTTTTGTCCTTTTTGTTTTTGCTGATTTTTTTGTTCTTTTTATTGGTGCAGATGGTGGGTGGCTACTGGAATGGCTCCTCCTCCTTCTTCTTTTTCCTCACCCATCCCTATAACTGGCACGGTTGATGCAGAAGATGATGATTCACCTGAAGCATTACCGTCCGTTTGTTTGTAGCAGGTGAAGGCAAGTCCCTATCGCTCCTAAGAGTGATGGCATTAGATAAGACAATATTACAATCATCTGAATCTACAGTCATAGACGGGACAGCACATTCTACATGCTCCTTTCTTTTGAATCTTTTGGGGTTTGCTTCGACCTATGCTGGAATGGTGGGCTTAGTGGAGGTCAGGTCATCTAGCTTCCTGATTATATCTACTAGGCCCTTTACAAGGTGGGCCAAGTAATCCAGGATCGAGTTCATGGGATTCGCCTCATAAGATTCAGCATGCAGACCACGTTGTTGCTGCAGATGCGGGAGCTGAGGCGACAACTGCTAGTGGTGTTGCGGTGTGAAGGAAGCTGACACTGATTATAGGAGTGATGAATCCACGATTCATCATCTCAATATCTTGATCTTAGCAAAATCCACGAGTAAATTCCCTAATAAATGTATATAAAATCCATAAATTAACAAAATGACTCTTGTAAATAAAATACATTAATTATTGTATATTAGATTGTATAAAATAAACTAACACTAAAAAGCCGCAAATTAAAGGAGTTTTTCACCTGTAAATAGCCCAAAACTTCATTTATTTTTAATAATTTCATTTCAACTCCTTTTTGCCTAATTCTTTCTCTAACTTGTTTATAAAAATGTATATAAAAATACAAAAATACAAAACAAATTTCACCTCAAATAAATACTCCTAGATCCCAAAGAGAAAAAGCCGTAAAGTCCAACTTCCAAGCCAAATTCCCGCTCCGTATGAACTCCAAATTCACCAAACTCACTTTTAAAGTTCAAGTTAGAAAATTATCTATCCAACGGAAGTGGTTTCATTAAAATCATTGCGAAAGTTGGGTTTTGGGACCTAGATGTACATTGTATATATGTTCATTCTTTCTTCATTTTTTTATTTTTCCTTTCTTAATTATTAAAATACAAAAAAATAATGGTGGTGTTATATTTTGATCGTAGTATTTTATTGTATTTTCTTATTGTACATAGCTACTATTAAAAAGAAAAAAAATTATAAAATAGAAAAGCAAACAAAAAAATTGTACATATTGTATATCTTCTTTTGTAAATTCTCCACTCTTTTTGTATCTTTATTTTTATTGTATTTTAGTAGCCTACATTATTTATTTATTTATTTCCTATTCTCAACAATAACTACTCTTCTACCACCAACCTCCCATTCAACTCCACCATTTTTAATAACCTCCATTCCACTCCATATTCTTCATCCAACTTCCCATTCAACTCCACCAATAATACAACTTCCCATTCAACACCACCACCATTCTAACCTCCCTTCTTCTTCTCTTTATATTCATCTCCTCATTCACATTTTTTCCCCATCCGCCATTCTTATAGAAAAAGGAGAGAGCTTGGAACGTGGAGTTGGTGACAGCGGCGAAGCGTCTTCCTCAAGTGACGACCTCCTTCAGGCGAGATCCGCGGAGCTTCCCTCCGCGTCACGAGTTCCCCATCGAGCTCGTGTAGCTTCTCCGATTTTGATTTCGCCAATCGGATTGAAGCGATGACAGGAGTCCAGCGTAGCTGCTCTGCAAAGCCGGCGGACATCAGGTAAGTTATCCCTCTCATATCTCTTATTATTTTGTTTCCTTGTTTTTTTATCACATCATTTCATCATATCACCACCTAAAAAATCCTCCATTTGTTTAGTTCATCATCATCACCACCACCAACTCATCATCTACCATTTTGTTGTCTTTTTTGTGTACATATTTTCTGTTAAAGAAAACCATAAAAAATTTAAAAAATCTAAAACAAAAAAGGTTTCTATTACAGCAAAATAGAACAACAGAAAACAAAAAAAAATAAAATAAAAGAAAATTAAAAAAAATTTGCAGGAGGCAGCAGGCGCAGGTGCCGCCCGCCGCCCCCCTCCATTCCATCACCAGCGGCGCCGCACGACCCCCTCCTCCTCCTCACGGCGGTAGGCCGCGCCTCTCCTCCGCTCCTCTAGCGCGGCCACGCCGCTCCAGTTGCGGCTCCGCCGCCCCTCCACCCGCGCCCCGTGCCCCGTTCACCGCCGCAGCCCCGCCGCATCGCCGCCCTCTACTGCAGCTGCCGCCGCCGCCTCGTCGCCGACCCCCGCGCGCGGCCTCGCGTGGCCGCACCTCCTCCATTTTGGGTTCTCTCCTGCGACCTATCCCAAGGAAGAAGAAAGGTGCTTTTACTTTTTTTAATTGTAACAATTGTATAAAGTTCTTGTATAGTTTTTATAATTGCAAAGAGGTCCCTATACATACTTTGTTGTATATGTTGTTTGCTGAAATTGCACAGATACCTCTGTATTCACATCTTAGTTTGGACATCATTGTTGCATCATTTTACTCAATAAAAAATATCATTATGTTGATCAACTTATCCTCTGTCATGTGATTATTTATTTATATTTTTGTGAGATATGGATAATTAACTAAAATTGTTCAACTGAAATTTTGCATAGTTTACCCATTCTGAACTCTTAAAATTATATCTCATACACGGTTGCTCTAAAAATTCCACAAAAAATATATGTGATGCCTTGAAGAAAGATAAATTTACTGTCCAAATTTCGTCTAAAATGGAGTTGTCTTGTGCCTGGAATAATTTGTAGAGTAGATATAGTGTTTGATTTTTAATTAAATCTGCATAAATCATTTTTGCGAAATTTCAACTCTCCTAGATTTCTATCTAAATATCTTCCTAAGATAATTCGCACTCTGATTAATTTGACAATGTGGATTTATTAGAAATTATTTACTCACTATCACTCTATTTTCACTAAAAAATCCATAAAAAATTCATAACTTGTTAAAAAATTCAAAAAAAATTACTGTATCTTCCTTGCATCATGTTTATATTCTAGTAAAGTTTTCATGATTTTTGCTTACTGGTTGTGTGATAAATTGTGAAAAAACCCATAAAAAGTGCGTATTTTTCTTTGTTGCATTTTAACCCCTAAAATTCCAAAAAAATATGTTTTGTGTTCATCTCTGGATTACTATTCTAAGAAAAATATAATTTGGCTAAATTGGACTAATTTGACATTAAAATTAATTTGGCCTTGTTGTGTTTTTTTTCTTAGTGTTGTAATTCACTTGCATTTGCATTCTTTTTGCATTAAAAAATATAAAAAAAACCCGCATTTGGAAATCTAGACCTAAGTTTTCAAATTAAATCCAAGTTGTTCCTTTGCCTCCCTGAGTTCGACCCCGAACTTGTCCGGGATATAAATTAAGCCGAGACACTCTTCACGGAGATCCTTCTCTCGGTTCTGACCGAATCGGTGAGTACACATGCTACAACGTGACCGAATTATACATCGTATTTAGCGACTCGTCAGATGGCGCCGTTGCCGGGGAGGCAAACGGCTTAGGGATTAATTTAAAAATTTGGATTTAGATTTCACTTACTCGGGTAGTCTGATCCCCGAGCCACTTGTAATTAATCCATTTTTTCTCTAAATTTTTTGTCTTCATATTCTTGTATATATTTGTTTTTATCTCTCTAATATAAATTTCATTTTCCTTGCGAGGGTCTGGTGGACTTGGAGTGCATCGGAGGTCGACGGACGTGACGCGTGCCGATTGCTGAAGAGCTAGGAGAATCTATTCATTCCGAGAGAAATTTTTGTAAATTGTTGTAATAATTTAGGTAATTACGCACTTTCCAGCGGCTCTTGTTTGAGAGCTCGCGTTTGTATCCGGACTGGAATTTGGACCCGCTCGTGGTCGTGTGGTTGCTTGACGTAGAATAGGACCTGCACTTGCGGCTCTTAGAGAATATATTTATTAAAATATTTTATTGCTTGTGCTCGTAATTTATAGGACCACACATCACATTTAACGAGACGTACTTAGACCGCAGAGCTATTAGTCAAATTTAACTTGTTCATCACTCGCTAATAGAACTGCCTGTCTAGGAACGGTTTTCTCGTTTGCATCCATATAGTATAAAATTTCAATTCTGCCTTGCATCCCGCATGTAGAATGCGAGGATCACTATAAGTCTTCTGAACTGGGATGCATCATTGATTTCATTATTTGCATCGGCTTTTCTCGACTCCCTCCCCTTGGTTTTTGAAACTTAGGTCAAAAGGAAATCGGGACTGATCGTTAGGTGTGCTTTGTTTGGTGGACTAATCAAGTGATAACCAAACTTAAAATCGGGACTGCTAATAAGAGTTGATCAAAAAAATTTGACTAACAATTGTTTTGGGAGAGTAAAACCCACATTGTATGCTTGGCTAATTGTGATTGTTGAGAGGTGAGGACGCATCCCTAGGATAGTGCCCAAAACCTACTTTTGAGCCTTGCGTAACCGGATTTATATCTTGATTTATCACCTAATTAAAACTGAAAAGATAAACAGTCGGACTTTTGCGACCATCACTGTGTTGAGTAGGTGAACTCAGGGTTTGCTCTTGTGTTTGTTTGTTTGTTTGTGTGTTATTCGGTGCACTTGCACGTTTTCTTCCTCGATCCGCTTCATTCTCCCATCTCCCTTCCAAGATGTCAGAATATTGGTCATCATATCCACGTCACTCTTCTTCGACCATATTTCGACCATCTCCACCCTCTTATTCCTCTTCATACCCACATCCTGATCACGAAGTCAGAACTTCGACTGACTTCCCCACTTCATCATCCTTCTCACCTAACCCATATTCCTACACCCCTGACCCACAACCACCCTGTAGTGACTCAACATATTCTCGTCCGCTTGCTGGAATCAAGGAACAAATCGAAGAGCAAGCGACTGCTGAGATGAATGATTGGCATAATCAGTTGACCCCACATACCTCACTTTCACCTCGAGTTGGAACAGCACAACGATTGCCATATACACATCCCGACTTAACCTTAGGGTACAACATGGTCGACCAGACAAACCGAATGGAGAGGTCTGCACCGTACGATCTTCCTGACTTGATTGACCTGAGTGATACAAACCACATTGACCAACCTTCATATCACCCATTCGGAGAGCCGACATATATAGGGGATGGGATTCATGCGACCGATTTACAGACCCCCTGTCTACTAACTCCTTCTGATGAGGCTCCGACCAACAACTGCCACACATATGGGCCATACTCAACCCAATATTGCACACCCGAGTCAAGATGTGTTGAGTATAAGAGCCCGAGTTCTCAGCCGTCCTCCAATTGCGTCGACTTCTCTCATGAAGTGTCATGAGAACTTATTGGAGGATGACATTTGTAGACCGATCAAGAGTCCAGGTAGAAATGTGGATCATGGATTTTGCGGATTGAATCTTGAAAACCTGGAAGACACCGGATTGACCACACGTCATGTACAGCTGGAGTCCCTTCTACCTCCCTCTTCTACTAACCACTTTCCCTCCAAACCAAAGTCTGTACATTCTCCTAGTCCTCCTTCATCTATAAAAAAGACCAAAAAATGGAAAAAGCAGAAAATACCATAAAAATTGAAAATGGAAAAGACTTACAAAAATTGGATCCCACCGTTAGGGAAGCACTTGATAAAGAGTTGATTTTTGAGCTTCCCTTGATAATGGCCATTGAACACTTTCCTGACCTTAAAAGATTTGTGAGAAGTAAATTGATGCCTAAAAGGTCAGGCAATAAGAGAACAAGGACTGAGATACATATAGTGTCTATGGCCACATCTTTGATGATAGGGAGAAAAACCAAGAGCCGCAGAGTAAAGCGGTTGCCTAGGTTTGATTGTGAAATCAAAGATACCACATTCACCCATGCAAGAATCGATGATGACTTACCAATTAATATCCTCCCGACCTCCGTGTTTGCCAAGCTCAAACTCGAATCTGCCAAGAAGTCAAGAGAGATCATTCAGTTGGCGGATCGGTACGTTAAACGGTCGAGAGGAACCATTTCAGTCATCGTTACTTTCCAAGGTGATCTATTACAGGTGGACTTCATGATCATTGATATTGAGCACCGAGGAGAGTTCACCCAGTCTCCGATCATTCTTGGGAAGCTGTTCTTAGCCTTGGCTAAGGCAACTATAGATTGTGAGACTCGGGAGATCGATTTCTCTGCATTGGGAGCACTTCGACCTCACCCGATCTTTGAGGACACACGATATTCCAAGGTAACCCATAAAGTTGCAGACAGTCGTGACCTTCGAGAGACAGTTGAGTCCCGTCTCTCTACTACACCTGAGATACCGATTGTCCAGACGACCATTGGTTTAGAGACTCCCTACAACCACACACCGCCTACTGCTTGCACCACCACCGCGACAACTTCTAGAGAGGACTCACGACCAGAAGCTATCATTGAGTCAGACATGACCTTTGTGGATTGCCTTGATCATTTCGATGATCCGACACAAGAACCCAACAATGTCAAGCAACTGAGAACACTGTGCCTTATCGGAAACGTGTGCTGACCTTGCAGGAGTATTACAATGCATATGGTGACTCATATGATGATGAACCTCTGGTCAGAACCTCACATACACCACATCCAGGACATACACCAAAGGAGACAACTGGGACCAAATTGACCAATCTTGATAAATCGGTTGCTCCATCCTCTAGTCGGTCATCTGGTAAGAAGAAGACAGGTATTGATTCCTTGAGGTGTTCCCCCGAACTCCTTAAGACGTATCAATCTCCTTTTCCTCTTGATACTTCAGGTTCTAGAAAACTGACTAAGA